>OY743094.1:11700000-12060936 GCA_963555665.1 Dircenna loreta
TCATATCATATAATTTATTTATTGTAAAGTTCAAAACAGATAAATGTTTTCTGAACAGTATATTATTTATTTATTATATAGTAGAACACTGACACAAATAGAAAAAAGAAATACATGATGTATGTCTTAAACAAGTAAGTAGATTCGAATAGCTTTTTAATGCTTTATAATGTTTCTTTTACCCAGTGTAAGATTAACAGACCGCAATGGCGCACTCTGGACAGGTCGTACTTGTAAAGCATCTGAACAGATATTTGCCTTTTTATTATTCTTTTTCACATGATCAACTGTGTTTATGAGAAAATGTGTAATACTAGTTTTCTAAGAATTTCATTCAAGTATATTTGTGTTAGAACTAGTTTCTTTAACTTTTCAAAACTGTAACTAATAGTAAATGAAATTGCTAGGTTCACCGAATTTTCGCTTGCATAGCATCTTCTTAGAATATAAACTCTAAGTAGCTGTCTAAAATAAAGTTTTCAATTATTATTTTAAAATTGGAGTAGTTGTTATATTATGTTATTGAAAACACAACAGAGATCTTATTTCCATTGTTGTTAATATACATTTTGCGAAGAAACTGAAATTTATTATTTAAAGTTAATAACATCAAATTAATAAGACTGTCAAAAAATATACTTTCCTTGCTTTGAAATCACCAATTGAACTCGGACTAACGTAAAAGAACAAAAGATCTAGTCGGCAGCGTAATCGAAAAAGTTTCAGCCTTTAAAATAATAATTATTATATTATTTGTTATATAATTATGTTGTTATGTATATTACGTGTAAATTTAAAAGTAACAGTGTTTATAATTTTCAAATTTCAAGATTAAATTTGTGCATTTAGTAAATAGTAATTATCGTTATAGAGTATAAAAGTAAAAATAAATGCAACGTAAATACCAATTATAATTCGCAGTCTGTACATTTTTTATACAAGCGAACAATAAAAGTATGCATGGTAATATTAAACTGATGCGATTTATTATAGTGATCAGTTAAAATTATAACTGATTATCCCTGAAAATAATTCACAATGTTAAAATATGTCAAGGAATATAACAATAATATAACCAATTAAACTGATACCAATTAACTTACTAATTAATTAAAACCTATTAATGTTATATGGTTGATTGGCCAAATATCTATATTTTATATATATTTTTGACATTTTCATAAAATATAAGCTAAAGGACAGTTTTTATTACAATTTTTTTATCTAAATTACTTAATACATACACATTGTAAAACTTCCATTAGTTAAATTCAATCGACCTACGATGAAAGTTATTTCGTTAAGCATTTTGACGTGGTAACGTCTTGTAAATCGATGAACGCCGGCTGCACGCACGAAAACATATGACTCATTGTCACGTTCCATCTGAGCCGATCGTGCAAGCGAGAGCGCGAATCAAGCAATAGACAGGCACAATCGGCCTAAGCGTTTGGCTTGTGACGCACTTGTGACTTCTATCCCTCTTCCATTCCGTCAGCCGCTGCGTCCGATAAACACGAGAACTGTTTTATCAACTGTTTATAAAGTAAGTTAAAAAGTTAATGTCGTACCATTGTTTATTATGACAACAAATCAGCGTCTTATCCTGAAGATCGCAGATTGAAGGATCTTAAATATAATACGTATACAAAAGTTGTTAATAAAATAAAAATATAAAAATTAAAGAGTGCAAATAAATGTTAATTTCGATCGAAAGAATTGAATTTTCAATTGACTCCTTGTTTGTATTATACAAAATAATTTTAATTCAGTGATAATAATTCAATTTATAAAAGCATGCAATGTTTCAACAATATTTCCTTGTTACGTTATAACGTAAAATTATCGTTCGGAAAGCGACTTTACAGCCAATATTTTTTTTGATATGAGTATGCCAAAATATGCTAAAATTGTGTGAACATTTGTAAAAAATTCAGAAAGGCAACATAGGATGTCAGCCAATAGGACACGTGAAGAGAATAAACCTTCGTCGTCTAAATCAGTCGGTATAATACACTCTACATGCTGCTTACTTTCTGATGAATATTAAAAATTAAGGCGTATAATCAGTCACCTTATTATACGAATTTTTAACGGCAAATTAAACCTTGGAAACAAAAATATTTTTATACACGATTTCTTAAAAGATAAGAATGTATAGTTTTTCATTAACCTACTTACAATATGGAAAATCTGTTTCACTCGCTAGATGGCTAAGTAATAACTAAGTCTTATGCTTATCACAAAGTAGTTTTATCACTACTTTAGTACTTACTTACCTACATTTTAATATCAAATGCATCTTCTTAGTCAAATGATCTTGTCTTGTCCAACTTTCTGTTTAGACATTTTATATTAGAAAATAAAAGATCCCAGACTTACACAGACATCTTACAAATTATTATTAACCTTCTCATATATTTAAAACAATAAAATAACGTATATTTTGAAACCTTGTTTTAGCAATGATTATTAAAAGATAAAATAGATAAACTACATTTATGAAAGATGTTTTGTACTAAAATCCAATGAAGTTATTATTTTGACAGCCTGTTACAACAAGAATGTTTGCAAATTGGACACAAACCAGATCTAACAGAGTCGGAAGACCGTCTATGATGTAAACTTCTTTTCGAAGTAGCCGCAGATCTTACAACTTTTCTATTAAATGACCCAACAGGTTTCCTGATGTGAGACCTGGCAAGGTAAGTGATCATATGTTTTGCTTTGTCTTTAGAGGCTCTCGGTTTAATTACGCGTACTCTTTCGTACCTGCGCTTTCTTACTTTTCTGTTTATTTTGCTGGTGCTGGCTTGGCTTCTTTCTGGGGACTTTCTGTCTTGCATTGCATTCTTGTCATCGCCTACAGTCCTCGTTATCTCAATGTCCTGGGTATTTTGCCCGTTACTAAATTCATCAGAACTATTTACCTCGCTTCGAATTTCATCAGAGTCTATGATATTCCTTGTTTGTTCCTCGTTATTGAAACTTTCCATTGGATTAATTGTTTATCAATAATAAACAGAGCATAAAAAGTTACTGTCAATATAAAAACAATTTTAAAAGTGACGTCTTATTTATTTCTTTATCAAAGTTATACTCCTTTTATAACTCTTCTTCACTTTTATACTACAAGAAGGATTTACTGAAATAGGTGTGACATTATTCTCATTCAATGTTCATGCCTGAAAAATCTGTTATAGTAATTATCATTAGAAGTATATGTTTTAAAAGGAAGGTAATTTAAAAATAAGAGCCGTGTCCTGACATAAAACTTTTATTATTTGCTATCTTCTCAGGCACATAGTAAAGAAACAAAGTAACACAAAATCGAGTATCTCTAAGTAGGTATTAAATGAAGAAAATCTTGTAACTTGTGTAAATATAAGTATTTTTTGTTAAATAAGATTTTGAAGGCTTCAGATTTGTATACAGAATAATATGAGAATAATTGTATTGTACTGTTTTCTAGAATTTTTCATGTTTATAAGAAAAAGATAAAATTAAGACGGAATCAGAAAACAATTAGTATTTTGAGTCACTTTTTTCATGCACTGCTTATATTTTCAGTTTGTTAAAACCCCCTTTCGTTTTGTAAATATTCTTAATACTAGTATTGAATGTTAAAGAATATAATTTATATTTATTTCTCCACACTTTAAATTTATTACTAAATTTCGTTTGCTCAAAAACTGTTAGAATTTTCAATGTCATTAGTATATTTGACGTCGCTATTAGTGTTACTTTTAACATTAAAGTGCGTCTTATTAAGTTATAGAATGTTTGTACATTACTTATTTCGTATATTAGAAACTACAGATACACAAAGTCGTGGTCTATATCCAGTTTCTTGAGGAGCCTAGGTGGTAATTCCGATACTATGTTCGTTGGTATTTTATCTGAAAATAAGACGGAGTGGTAACTTAACTCATGGCTTACCTTAAAATATTCAATGTTTTTAGAAGTAACTCTCACCATTACACCGATACACAAGGTTGGACCAGATGATCATTTCTTGTGAAAAGCAGAACACGCCAAGTCTGCCTCCTTTTAGTGTAAAGTCATACACGTTCCCAGAGTCCGCAACCAGATTGTTGTTCTCGTATATCTTGAGTCGTATGAGCCCTATCTTGGGTCGGTGGAGGAGCCTCCAGCGGTACGCGGTTTTTTCACGCCAGCCTACGTTCCGAGGATCCTTCCAGAGCAGTGTTACCTAGAAAAATTGTGACAAGTTAACTTTAAACGTTTCGTTTTTTAATTATTTATTCTCGACTTGTTGTAAATCTGCAATAATATTATATGTCCTTATTTAGGCACTTTCGAATCAAGGAGAATAGCTATCTACGGGCTAGTACCTGATCAGGAGTGGACTCCGTATTCCACAGTGAGTTTCTCAGTATCTTCCCTGGTCCGGTGCTGGAATGCACTAGCTTTAGCTGTATTCCGGGCTCGGCCACAGCACGGAAAGGTGTTGTCTGCCAATAAGTTTGAGTGTTCTTCTTCCACATCACCACATAGAACCGCTTATTATTTTGATAACTGGGGACACGATAGAATGTTTTTTATTAATAAGTTCAGTTCAGTTGACACTCCCGGAGATTGAGGAACGCAATAATCCACTGTCACCCACCCAAATATAAAACCAACGTAGTCGTCATCGATTTGGGAGTCGACGAACAACGTGCCCTCGAAATCGACGCCACCAAAATTCTCGAAGCCGACGGCAAGCCCGGGATCAGAATTGAGGGTCTGCGTGATTTCCGCGCCAGCATGCGCGAGCTGCCATCGAGGGTCCTGCTGTGACGTACCCTCGGGGTCCAGGCGGACGGTCATGTAGTTCCTAAACAAACCAGGGATATACTTTTTATGAGATAGGTACAGGAGCAGGCCGTCCACCTGATCATAAGTGGTTACTGTTATCTGTAACATGTTGCGATCCTTACTTCAATTTAGTTTTTGTTGGTATGAAGGCGTATGTTTATATTGTATAAGGAGGACTTGATCCAAATTAGATTTAGGTGTATGATATAATAAATGATAAGAAATATCATATGCACACGGCATATGATATTGTTTAATTAGTGGTTTAAATGTATGTGTGATTATTTGATTTGTGATTTAAATGGCTGTGTGTGATTTATCTTACCTAAAATCTGTTCTGAAAATTTTTGAATTGTTTGGACAGTTGTCCAGAGCATTAGTTACGTTATCCCCATCAAAGTCGTTATCGCAAATGTTACCGACTCCGTCACCTACAAACATATAAAGTTGAATACACATTTTCTATTTAAAAGTAATAAACAGTAAATGTAGAAAAATAACAAGTGGCCATTGATTATGATTTATATAGATGACCTTGTAAAATTTACAAGTTTCCATTTATTATTTTTAAATCACACTAAAATAGATTAAGTCCATACTCTTTCGGAGTATATATAGTATATGGAGTGTAGATTTAAATGACTGATAGGTTTTAAATATTACACTACCTATAACCTTAGGGTATGCCGATATATTGTTTTTTTTATATCGAATATATACAAAAATCATTGAATAACTAACCGTTAGTGTCAAGCTGATCGGGATTATACACTAAGGGGCAGTTATCTTCCAAGTTTGGGATCCCGTCACCATCAATGTCGTCATCACAGGCATCTCCTTTTCCATCGTTGTCCACGTCCTGTTGGTCGCTGTTCGCTAAGTTTGGACAATTGTCCAACCCATCTTGCTTACCATCTCTGAAAAATTGAAAATGTTTTTTTTTAAGAAAATACATTTATTAAGTAAGTCTTGTTATTGAATAATACCTTAATTTATAATCGATTTAAAATATATTTATCTATGTACAATTTCAATAATAAGACGAAGCTTCTTAGCTTTTATGGATTCACAGTGCGGGTGCCGGGTTCAACGCGTTGCAGGGATAAGAGTACAAACAGTTCCTGCAATGTAGGTGTAGGTTTAAGGGACCCCTTTAAAAAACGCATTAACGCTCACCTTCACTGGTTGCGCTCCACTTCCTACTTAACCAAATTTGAAATGAACCCACAAATGCCGCCTTGGAAGTACGTTCTAGAAATGAACTGATTATAACTCTAGAGAGGTCAAGATCTTTAAGTAGGTAATAGAGAGATTTTTCTGTTATAACTCTAGCTCCCACTTCTGCTGCGTACAAATTAACTATATAATGGTGGTGGTTTCTTTAATTACAACCCTAAACTGTTTCAGTCTCTGAATAAAGTTGAAGAATCCGCTAAACGTGCGAGCCCAAACCACAACTTCAATATCTTTATGACGCTTGTATCTAACTTTGACTAAAGGATTTCATTAAGATCGTAGACTAGAAACAGCCAATTTAGACGGGCCGTTAGATAGTTGACATATTTCCAAGCTTTTTTGATATTTCTAATTGCTTGATCATCTATCTTCTTTAGATTTAGAAGCTATCGACTATTACATACTACTGCAGATGGAGTGCGACCTTTGTAATCTATTTTTTTTTTGCCTAGAAATATGAATGGATTCAGTTATTGCACTTTAACTGCCTATTAAAAGAACCGGATTGTAAGAAATATATTTAGTGTTCCGTCTACCCAGATACAGACAGTGGCATTTACTGGGTTGGGTCCTCAGTCCTCATAGTAACATTTATTAATTAATGTTAGTGTCATAGTAAAATGTAGTATGTATATACTAACTGATCTCTATCCACATCACTGTCACATGCGTCCCCAACCTCATCCCTATCCGCGTCATCCTGTGATGGGTTCCGTACTCTGGGACAATTGTCACAAAGATCTCCTATCCTATCTCCATCCATATCTTCCTGTTGCGGGTTGAACACGCGAGGGCAATTATCTTGTTCGTTAGGAATACCTAAAATATAAAATGCATTAAAAAAATATTAGCGTGAAGTTACTTACTGGTATAGATATCCTTGTCTTTATATATACGATACACTATATTCGTTAAAGATGGCAACATATTTCAAAACAGTCTATTACAGTCACTTTCGCAAATATGCGTGGTACATTATTACCATTAGAAAAATATTATACCTACCATCATTATCCATATCCGGATCACAAACATCCCCCAGTCCATCCCTATCCGCATCCTCCTGGTCCGGATTAAACCTTGTAGGACAGTTGTCACAGGCATCCCCACGTTTATCACTACGATCCTCATCCCTGTCTAATTGATCGGGATTCGGGGTGAGTGGACAGTTATCCTAATCAAAAAAAAATCTATTTATGTTCAACATAATAGCATAATATTAAATTTAATGTATTTAGGACTAATAATAATATAATATTTGATACACGAGTATCAGATATGTCACACAGATATGTGCATACGAATGCAACTCACAGGTATATTAGGTATCCCATCCCCATCCGCATCTGAATCACAAGAGTCACCCAGTCCGTCTTTATCCGCGTCCTCCTGACCCGAGTTGGACACTTGAGGACAATTGTCTGCGGTACAGTGTCGCTGAGTGCAGGGTAGTTGTTGATCCGGATAGCCATCAAGGTCACTGTCCGGGCCACAGACTGTACCGTTGCCTGCCCAGCCGGTCTGAAGAATAAGTAATTTTTTTTTAATTTAATTAATTTAATTAAAATTAATACTTTTTTTTTATTCTGGAAACTATTCATTATCAAAATAATCACACTAAAGTGCGTTTATGGAGCCTAAAGACCCAATGGTCTTTTCACGGATACATCTTAGAACTTACAAATCGTCAAACACCATAAAAGTCATAATATCAGTACCGAGTTCTAGCTCCATAGATTTAACAAAAATAAATTAACACACTCATTCAAATTTTTTTTATGATTCTGAAAAACACGTTCGTACCGAGCAAACGCATCCCTGTCCAAACCCACATACGGCGTTGTACCGACGGCAAAGGGCGGGGTCGCAGCGACGGAGTGAATCTGCCTCCAGACACGGACGAGATGTATTTACGTAGTAGTGCCCACCACACGGCACGCATGTGAATGAGCCCTTAAGAGAAAGGAAAACAAGTTTAGACGAGATTAAACTGTGGAAGATACTAATAATATATATTATTCGGCAAAATACTATTAAAAATTATTGCCGCACCTGAATATCCAGTTAGTTTACTGAGTTGAATTATATTAACTTACAGGTGTGTTAACACACAGACGGCCAGCAGGGCACACGTCACGGTCACACTCGTCCACGTCGACGCAGCTCTCCCGGCGCGCCTCCCGCCCTGAGCCACTCCACCCCGTACTACCGCTGTATCCCGTGGGACATGCGCCGCACTCAAACCCGCCTTCCCTATTGCGACACGACACCATCTCATCGCATGGACGGATGAGATCACACTCGTCCATATCCACGCACGAGTACCCTGCGAACGTGAGACACCATGTAACGTCTTATCTTCTGACGAAATTCCGTATTCAAAATCCCGTTAAGCTGACCGTTCCACTCGTAGCCGCCAGGGCAGCCCTCACAGGTATAGTAGGGGCTGTTGTCCGAGGGGCTGCAGCGTCGCTCTCCGCAGGGCCGCCGCGAGCACACGTGCGTGCAGTGCAAGCCATCGCCTTCGTGTCCGCGAGGACACGGCCCGCAGCGGGGCCCAGCCGCCGTCTCCTGACATTCCACTCCTGGTAAACCGCATATGAAGATTTACTATAACCGTCAGTTTGAAAGAATTACATTATTAAATAAGATAGGATGTAACTCACCTTGGAAACAGGTGTCAGCTCGACAAGAGACTCTGATACATTGTTCTCCATTGCCTGTATAACCGCTGGGGCAAGGTCCACAACGATATCTACCATTTGACAAATCTTGACACTGGACTCCTTAAATTATGTAAATTTTATAAAATATCTATAATTTGAAAAACTATACATAGCCATCGATCCGGTACACTTAGAAAGGATGAAATTATTAAATGAGATACGATGTCACTCACCTTGAAAGCAGGTGTCGGCGCGACAAGAAAGTCTGATACATTGTTCTCCATTGCCCGTGTAACCGCTGGGGCACGGTCCACAACGATAACTACCATCTGACAGATCTTGACACTGGACTCCTAAAATTATGTCAATTAAATAGATGAACTATCTCTCAAAACAACCTTCCAACCGTCAGTTAGGGATACTTTAAAAGAATGTAATTATTAAACGAGATAGGATGTAACCCACCTTGGAAGCAGCTATCGGGTCGACAAGAGAGTCTGATACATTGTTCTCCGTTACCCGTGTAACCGCTGGGGCAAGGTCCACAACGATATCTACCATCTGACAGATCTTGACACTGGACACCTAAAATTATGTCAATTAAGTAGAAGAACTATATTCTCAAAACAACCTTCCAACCGTCGGTTCAGTATACTTTAAAAGGATTAAATTATTAGATGAAATAGCATATAACCCACCTTGGAAACAGGTATCAGGTCGACAAGATTGTCTGACACATTGTTCTCCGTTGCCTGTGTAACCACTGGGGCAAGATCCACAACGATATCTACCATTTGCCAGATCTTGACACTGGACTCCTTAAATTATATGAATTAAATAAAAGATTATACCTTCAAGTCACATATTATTTTGAGTACTTACGTCCTCCAAAGCAAGGGTTGGAACTACAAGCAGACCTGCAGGTCTGTCCGTCGCTAGTTTGCCGCCCGGGGCATCGCTCGCATCTGAACCCTTTTTCCGTGTCAACACAGTACTCAGCTGGAAACAAAAAAGATTTTATGTTTATAAAAGAAAACACGAACAAAATAATTCATGCTTTATTGATATTTAGGCTTACTTTGCGAACATGGTCTCCGGATGCAAGAGATCGGTCTACAGCTTTTTCCATCGCCTTCCATGCCGGTCGGGCAGCGGCCGCAATGGACTCCCCCCGCTGTGTTGTGGCACTGGACACCTATTTACACTATCCTTTAGGTACTACTAGCTAGAGCCGGAGAGTTGTACCTTGGCAATAACTACTCTACTAAACTTGTCGGTTTCTTCAGAATTATTAATGAATGCTCTTCCAAATATTAATTCCAAAAAAGTACAATAATTAATAATAGTAAGCTATTATTAATTATTTTACTATGCTTCATATACTACTAATTGAATTATAGCCCCTAATATCGAATATTTGCAAAATCATTCTTGAAGTAGTTTTAAGATCAAATATATATGATTGTTATAAAATAAATATATTTGTATTTATTATTACACATGTTTTCAATTTTAAGCAGCTTAAAAATACCACTAAAATAAATATAAATATAATATAACATAAAAATAAATGTAATATAACAAAGGCTTAACATGAGAAATAGTGTGTATATATAAGAATATATAGAAATCAAGATATGGAAGTTTAATTTGTAAATAAAATATGAGTTTTATTTTTAAATAAAATACTATCTACCTCTTGTAATAAAAATATAGTTAGATTTTTTAATAATATTTATCCAAGCGCGTATTATATTCAACTGGTAGATAGGTATATTTCCTAAATATAATTTTCATATAAGTTTGATTTTTTTTTTATAGTAATAGGTAATAATCATAGGTTTAAACCTTCATCTTGAAACTCTTTAAAAAATAATTACTACAAAGAAAGAAAGTATTCCAAAAAAAGTATTTCATGAACAGAGTTTCTCGTAATACTTTTTTAAATTGAATACCAAGACTTAGGTCCAAAAATTATCATATCTTGTTACCTTAAGTGGTTCCACCAAGGCTAATCAAGCAACTTCAATTTAAATAAACGTGGGCGAAACTTGAAACTCTGCCATGAACTTAAGGTATGTTTAAAAGGGTATCGACATAAAATAAAACGCGTTTATAGTACGTAATATTTAATCAAACCCAAACTAGTTGCTTGATTTTCCTTATGAACAGCTTACATTAGAAAAGCGAAAAAAATTGTTACAATACGTTAGCCTAAGATTGAGACAAAGAATTAGATATATAATTAATTATCCGACGGTAAGATGTTAAATTAATTATCAGTAACCAGGATAACATGAGGTTCCAGAACATCTTTCCACAGGCGGCTGAGTGGGTCGATTGCAACAATATCTTAATTGGTTTCGAAGATCGTCCAATGTGCCTTTTTGATCTGCAAGTTCACGACGAAGCAGCTCAATCGTCTGGCGAAAGAGTTTGAGTTGTCGAATCACCTCGTCTGAAATATAATAAAACAATTTAGATACAGTGTTTTTTTTCCATGTTGAGTATATTAATTTCACATAATTTTGTTTTGCACATTTTTTTTTGTTCGTAAGATATTATGTTTTTCTGTCTTACCATCGCAAGATTCTATATCAGTAGCAGGAATGTCTCCCCTTTGTGACGCTGGCGTGGTCGGCAATGGTAGAGGAGCATAAATGTTAGGATTTATGTAATTATCACGGGGATCATCTCCTTGCATGACATCTTCCAGTTTCATTCTTTCTTCTCTCGCTATAAAATCTTTAACTTCTTCTACATCGGAGTCCACTGTCATTAAAACTGGTGGTTTATGGTCTACTTGGGTACAACCTAATGCCTCCATTACTGATTTTTCGCTATCATACACTTCTATTGGCGCGTTTTCTTTATGATACTAAAAAATTGTGCATTTTAAAATGTATTAAATTGTTTTACTGAATTTCAAAATTCATAGTTCTTATATTCATTATTTTTAAATATCTTACCAATTTTAATTTTTCTCTCGCCAACAGCGTCAACACATCATGTCTTCCAGACATTGGGTGCCAATGCAATGGTTTGCATCCTACAAACATCTTGACTCTGGAATGAGTCACAATCAGGATTAGGGTCCCATGGGAATGACCCAAGCTCCATGATACCGACTTAATATGGTTTCCGTTTAGACTTTCCAGAGAAACTGAGGAAAACAATAGAATTATTTAAATATCAATTGTAAGTTGTAAGAAAGATATCAAACTTTATATTATAAAGTAATCAAGATAAAAATTACATATCATATCTAAAAGTAGGTTTGTGAATATTGAAAAAAATCTAATGCTAAAATTATCTTTTAGTGGAATATAAACTTCCGATATCGATATAATTGCGAACGCCAATTCTTACAAGCAACAATAATGATGGGTTATTATCATATTATTTAAAATAATGGAAAACAAATAGAATCGTAACTTTATATAATGCTATGGTTTTGTTTATTGGTTAAAGTTTATTTTAATATTTTCTTATTCCTATTTTTATTATTATTTAATATTTTCATCCCATCCCTTACCCTTTTTGCTTTTACTGTTATAGTAAAGGGAGATAGAGTTATCGTCTGTTGTCTTTGCGTGCAAGAGCTCTTCACGAACTTCATTCTCTGTATATGGTCCTCGAACCACGATCGCTATTTCGTTATCTTCAGAAGCTGACGCCGCTGCTACAACATCGTTTGTGGCTTCTGAAAATAACACAAAATAATATAATTAAATAACATTTAATAACATTGTTTAATTAAACCGTTATAGTTGCATAAATTCTTTTAAGACACAAAAGATAAGTAACAAAAGATACAGTATTTGTTTGTCAGATATAAGATTCGGCGTCGTTTTTTTAATGTGGTTTTTTTTTGTAGATACGTGTCGTATCGAGACTGAGAGCCGAATGTAAGAATAATTATAAAGTAATCTTCTGTGTGTTGAGTCTGTTTTACGTGACAGACAAACCCAATAACAAATATTATGACTAAACAATTATTATTATTATAGACTGTTTTATTTTGATTATCCTTACTCTAATTGTCCAATGGTCACTATTTTTCATATATTGACAAAAGACATTTACATATACATGTACATATATTATTAAAAACTCTATCAACATTATAGATATTTTCTTTTAGTCTAGTCTTATTTTAATCTAGTCTTTTAATTTTAAGAAAGCAGTCATAATTTTGTGTAAAATAATTAATTGAGCTTTCGGAGGTTTCATACATACATTTTACAAGTTGACATAGATTTGAAACAAATGTTATTTTTGTCTAAAAAGATTCGAAATCCATGTTGATAATAATATTGAATGGATTTCGTGACTTGGCCAGTGATAAGCGGTCTGTAACCTACTGAACTAAGATAGAGAAATCAACGAATTTGGCTCTTTACAATAAAGTTCACGTTACTTGTGATTACTTATTTTATATATTATCTTTTATTATTCATTAAAAGCATCTCTAAAAAATAGTAGTTTTGATTTTAACGATTGCGTGGCCGATTATTTTTATTTATAACTCAAAGTTTTGTAAACTGAGTAGATATTTTGTTTAATATTACATAGTATCTTCAAAACTTTTATACCAACCACAATCCTAACTTATACGCTCATAGACAGGACCCAAACTACTGAAATTATTATTTGAAATAAAGTTCCTTAGTGATTACACTAGACATGCTTTGAACTTAAAATTTCTAAATAAATCCACACAGGACAATGTTTAATTATATAAAATTATCTACGACTAAATATTTGGATTTAAAGCTCAAACTCTATGTCAGAATAGTGCTCTGAGCTGCGAGGCTATTATTAACCAGCGTCCAGCCGTGACGAAAACGACGTTTGAAACAGAACAGACAGATATTTGTTTCTTACTTTTTATTTAAATATTAGTTAGAAACTAACACATGTCTTTATTGTTATTTACTTATCTATCAATATTATATTACTTGTGAATATTAATGAATAAAAATAATATTCCTGCCGTTAATGTTATCTTACAGTGTTTTTTTGTAGTTAATTGAACCCTAAAAAGTCCCACGAAAGGTGAATAATAAAAACTAAAATGTATAAAAATTCCAATGTTACTAATCAAATTGTTCCATGATGGAGAACTTTTGACAGCGCTGTCAAAAATATTTTGATTTAATCATCCTTTCAGAAACAGGCCTCTAGATTTTTTTGCTAAAAGTAAGAGAATTAAAACCAGTATTGTACCAAGAGTAGACATTTTAAAACTAGAATTTAATACAATGTATAGGAAGAAATCATTCACAGATCATCAATATAACGGTGACAGCAAAAAGTGTTGCCATATAGGGCATTCCTGTTTCTACCGTTCGTACTTCATAATGGTAAGTACAGCTAGACTTAAACGTCTGTGGGCTAAGATGTCTAAGTTCTTAACAGTATAGGAGTCATAGATATTCCAGGCCTATTTATGGTACCGCATCAAATTCTTCTGGATATTAAGGCATAATTCCTTTCATATTAGCTGAGGTATGAATATAAAATTAACTTCGTAAATCTTTATAAGTTTTTTAACTTTAATAATAATAAATTTAGGAGAAAAATATTAAATGCAATATTTTGTGTTAAACATTTTGGGTAAAATCAAATCTCGAACGTAATTTAACGAAAACAACAATCAATCACAAGCCTCGGAGGAAAAAATGGTTTTAATTGAATATGATAAACAACATTGTGAGATTACGTGGGCTTAACATTTGTATGTGGGTCTTACCTTACCTTAAATGGTAATGAAACATTTGTGAATGAACCCAGTAAAGATTAGTTAACATAACTCGTGTGTGCTATCCTTTATTCGCATATGATCTCTTTTTACATCATCACCTTGCAACTTGGCAGTAACCTTTAAGACGAAGGCTTCTTTAAATAAAAGGCTACGTCATCTTTATTGATAATCTTTATTAACACTTGTGTAACAAAGGTTTGTTTGTAAGGCCTAAAAGTGCGTCAGTAATTAAGCATGAAATTAATCACTAAGTACAAAAGCGCCGATAGTTTTTTAGAGAAATTTACAACTCGTGAGAGTGTGTCATTTAAGATGACACTCGTTAAAACAAGAATGTAGATAGAATCTTAGATAATAATATTAATTAAGAAATACGTATCTACAAGAAATCATTTCTATCTATATTTAGCTATGTTGTCTTTTTTATCTACAATCACAATATTGATCGTAGGTAGGAACTAGTTACATTTACATATTCATTCCAACACTACATATGATATCATGTTAGAAATACATCAACATGTTAAACCTTATATTTCTTTCTAGTCATAATGTATACCAAAATTTAAATATTAATTACTTAATCAACGTCATTATTAAACTGATTTCGATTAAGGATGATATATTGTGAATAAAATTAACACTTATATTGAATAAACTCTGCTATTAATGAACTGCAATGCCGTTAGCAATTCACGTCGACCAAGCTGTAGGCGTAACTGCAATAAATGGAGCTGATGTCACTGTTACATAAAATATTAATACCTACTTCTAAACCTATTAAATAATCTAACTAGGAACTAATTAGTTCGAATATAAATATTATTAATTCACTATCATATTGTTAAGATATATAAAATTTATCTTTATTTTAAAACCTTACAACTTTCAAATACATCGTAATAAAACTTGCTTTAGCCAAACACTAACTTTCATCCTTTCTTTCAATATTGTTTCAACGATATGATAACGTGACGAGTTTCCAAGTCGTGCGGACGTATTTGACAGAGCTCCTTATACTTTATTTATTATCTATTAGAATAACTAATATTAGTGCTTAAAATTAGTGCAATTCAATAAAGTTGTGTTTTTAACTCCTTAAATATAACAAATGAACTATTACCAGTGTTTAAATAAATAAAATTTTAACTAAACTGCATTGAAGTGAACGTTATTCCATTGTTTAAGTGTTGGTGACTCATCTATTGTTACGTTCTACCCGAATATTACTATATATCGTGAACAAAGAAACACTGTTTCTTGTCCGATATATAAGCGCCAGAAGAACCTGTTCACCTATTTCACACAAATTTGAATGAGCGTGTTGGTTAAATGGTAACATAAACTGTCTCCGTGTTGAATTCAATAATTCCTAAGTTCAAATCCCACTACAGTATTTTTTTAAAATTTGTTGTATGTTTATTTTTGTACTTTTTGTTTTTTTTTTTTTTTTTATTTTATATAACTTTTTTGTTTTTATTATTATTAATACTTTTTTTTTTTTTTTCTTTTTGTAAATTCTTTTTTGTTAAATTTAAGACTGTAACAACTCGCTTAAGTTAGCTTTTGGTCATGGAATGTGCGGCTTGTTTGAAAGTATCCAAAGATGTTCCTCTCTTGCATTGCTCAAGATGCGCAACAAGTTTTCACTACTCTTGTGTTGGCTTCACTATGGATGACTACAAGGAGATGTCAAGTGATTATAAATTAAATTGGATCTGCATAGAATGTTGTAGTAAGGAACGCAAGGTTGTCAGCAATCCTGATACGCTTGGTTGCGGTAATCCCCCAAGCTCACAGCATGAATACGTTACTCAACGCAGTAAAGCAAGAAGCACTATAAATTGCTCTTCCTTGTCAGCTTCTAGCATACGTGAAATTATTCGGGAAGAGCTTCAGAACCTATTCGACCTTCAAATTCACCCACAACTAACGAAAGTACAAAATGCAGTATCTTCCCTCGAAACATCCATGGCATACTTCAGCGAAGAGCTTGAAAATGTGAGGACTTGTCAAGGTACACAGACAACTATTATTAATAATTTAAAATCTGAGATAGCATCACTAAGCGTAAATTACGTATCGCTTTCCTCGCGATTGGCACAAATTGACCAACAGTCACGCTCCACCAACATCGAAATCCAGTGTGTTCCTGAAAATAATCAAGAAAATTTGATAAACACTGTTGTGAAATTGGCTAAGGTTATTAAATGCCCTGTTAATGAAGGAAACATCCATTACTGCTCCCGTTTGGCTAAGATGAATAGCTCAAATCCTCGTCCACGCTCTATTTTAGTTAAGTTTGGCAGTCCACGGCTACGTGATGAGTTTCTCGCTGCAACCAGCAGGTTTAACAAAGCCAATCCTGACAATAAACTTAATACAGGTCACTTGGGTATTACTAGTAAAAAAAAGTCAGCTATCTACGTCGTCGAACACCTCTCGCCGGAAAATAGAGACTTACATGCTGCCGCTAGATTAAAAGCCAAGGAACTAAAATATAAATTTGTTTGGATTCGTGATGGTAGAATTTACATGCGGAAAAATGAACAATCCAACTATGTACACGTTAAAAATATTGACCTATTAAATCGTTTGTCATAAAGACGCTAAATTTGATAATAATTTTTTTACTTAAAGGCACTTTAAATTGTTATTATCAAAACGTTAGAGGGTTGAGAACAAAAACTACCGAACTCTTTAATAATGTTATTTGTTGCAATTTTGACATTATAGTTTTTACAGAGACATGGCTTAATAGTAGCATCTGTGATAATGAACTTTTTGACAACCGTTATGTAGTCTATAGGCGTGATCGCGAAAGCAGTCGATTCCATGGCACAAAACAGGGAGGTGGTGTGCTCATCGCTGTTTCAAAACGTTTGAATTCCTCCCGCATGTTTGATCTGGAGTCCGATTGCGAGGATCTCTGGGTTAAAGTAGAATTGCGTGATAGCTTGGATGTAGCAAGATACTTGTATATATGTGGTATTTATATTCCCCCTCCTGTTAAGAAACACATTCTTGAGCATTTTATAACTAACTCAAATAAGATCTTGGACATGCATAGCGGCGATACCATTGTGCTTGGTGACTTTAATTTGAGTGGCTTATGTTGGAAAAAATCTAACAACCTCACACTCACACCAGCATCCTCAAATAGCCTGCTTAATAATTTGCTCATTGATTTTATGTCTATCAATAATCTTGCTCAATATAATTCTTGTATAAATAATAAAAACAAATTATTAGATCTTATAATGAGCACAACAGAAATATCTAATTTGGATTGTTGTGCTGATCCATTAACAGTTATTGATCCTCTGCACCCGCCTCTTGAATTTGATGTTGGCTTTGACAACCTCAAATATCTCCAGAGCAACTGCGAAACTAAATTCTTGTTTTATAAGGCTGACTATACCAAAATAATAGAGGAACTTAATGGAATATCGTGGCAAAATGAACTAGCTAGTTCTTCTAATTTAGACATTATGGTTTCACATTTTTATAAGATGCTGAGGTCCATTATTGTTAAACATGTGCCTAAATCCAAACCATGCAACAACAAAAAATATCCCGTTTGGTTTTCAAAACCACTTATTAGCATGATCAAAGAAAAGTCCAAATATAGAAACAAATACCGCAAATATAATAACCCTCGTGATTTGTTATCTTTTGAGATGCTCAGAAATAGATGTGCTAAGTTGCATAGCTTTTGCTATAAAACTTATTTACAACGCTTAGAATCATCTCTTAAATCAAATCCTAAATTGTTTTGGAGTTTCATTAAATACAAAAGGAAAAACAGTTCTACCTACCCGGCGCAAATGTATTCAGATGACCAACTTGCTACTACTGGACCGGATATCTGTGATCTTCTTGCATCTCAATTTTCATCGCCGTATAGTACTGATAGAATAAGTATCCCTGATGAATCCGATATATCTGATCCTGTTAACATACTTTTACAAATATCTGTGACAAAAGATCAAGTATTCAGGGTTTTAAAAAGACTTGACCCAAATAAGGGCGCAGGTTCAGATGGAATACCATCTATATTTGCCGTCAGGTGTGCTTGTGCTCTTGCGCTTCCCCTTAACATCATAATTAATGAATCCCTTAGCTCTGGCATATTTCCATCCGCCTGGAAGAAAGCTCTTGTTGTACCATTATATAAGAATGGTCCTACTGACTCAGTAAAAAATTATAGGCCTATATCGATTATTCCTGTCTTTGCCAAAGTCTTTGAAAAACTGGTAGGTCCTATTATAGCCTGGCATGCAAAACATCTCATAGTGCCAGAGCAACATGGATTTATTAAAGCTCGCTCTACTGCGACCAATTTGATATCTTTTGTCGGAGACCTAGCTGAAAGTATCGATCATGGGCACACAATTGATGTTATATACACCGACTTCAGCAAGGCTTTCGACAGAGTTAATCATGACATACTGTTGTACAAGCTTTCTTGTTTAGGAATTTCCGGTTGCTTCTTATCCTGGTGTCGCTCCTATCTTACACAGAGAAAATCTGTTGTAGTGGTTGGAGGCTTTAGTTCTAGATTTTATGATGTCCTCTCTGGAGTTCCCCAGGGTTCTATTTTGGGGCCCTTGTTTTTTATCATTTTTATAAATGATATCGGTAGTTGTTTCAAAAGCTCTAAGTTTTATGCGTTTGCTGATGATTTGAAGTTCTTCAGGACGGTTAAGTCTTCTACTGATGCGATGTTGCTGCAGGAAGATTTGGATAACCTAGCCTTGTGGTGCAAATCTAACAGCATGAGGTTGAACTCTGACAAGTGCAATGTGGTACGATTTACCAGAAGAAAGGCCACAATTACTTCATTTTACTGTGTTGACAATGTGCCATTGAAACAGGTCGATCACATTCAAGACTTAGGTATTATACTGGACAGCAAATTACGATTTCATTTGCACATTGATAGCATAGTGAATAAAGCTTTCAAAATATTAGGTTTCGTCTTACGCAATTGCAGAGAAATGAAAAATCCAAGCACAAAAGTTACCATCTACAATGCGTTCGTGCTGAGTTGTCTGGAATATTGTAGTGTTGTATGGAACCCGTACTACGACATATATATAAAGCGTATCGAGAGTGTGCAAAAGCGGTTTCTTAGCCACCTTTCTTACACTTGCAATATGTCCAGAAGCTCTGATTATAAAGGTCGCCTGCAACATTTCCGCATGAAGTCACTATCTCACCGTCGGACGATTCTGGACCTTAGGTTTCTTTTCAGACTCATAAATGGTCAACTTGACGCCCCTGACCTTCTTTCAAGGATTAGTCTGAATATTCCTAGGGCTTTGCCTAGACAGATGAAATACAATCCTTTCGTCCCAAAGTTAGCGCGATCAAATCTCGGTCTCAATGTTCCTCTTAATCGATTGTCAAAAAGCTACAATAGCATACACTGCAGAATTGTCAATGATAAAAGCTACAATGATAAAAGCTACAATAGCATACACTGCAGAATTGTCAATGATAGTGATGATAAAGAGTCTTCTGTTAATAAACCAAACAAACCTCTAACCATTGATATTTTTTCAAATTCTCTAACACATTTCAAAAACTTATTATTTCAGTTATTAGACTAAAAATTGCGTTATATAATGTATTAAAAAAATTTTTTTTTTTTTGTTCTATAATTGTTATTTTCTTATAATGATGTATTATGTTGTTTTGATTGTAATTTTAACTTTATTGTTTATGTATAATTGTATTAGTACTACATCTTAAATTACTTTGCCTATTTTCAAATCCTTTTGTTGCTTGTTCATTGGTTATTTGTTCATCTGTTATATATACTATTCCATACTAGTCAAACATCTCACAGGGATAAATATATATATGTATGTGTGTGTGTGTGTATGTGTATGTACATGTATATGCATGTATATATGTATATATATATATATGTATGTATATATATATGTATGTGTGTGTGTGTGTATGTATGTATATATATATATATCTTTAATCTAATAATATAATTTCATATAATAATATAATAAATTTCAATTTCAGTTTAATTTTTAATTTTATATCATATTATAATTGATTTGTCAGTATAATGTCACTCATAATTTTAAATGTATAATTATAGTTAAGAATTAGATTATTATTGTTATAGTATGTTGCTCATATCCATGTAGTTTGCACCTATAATTGAGGTGACACTTAACTGTTCAATGTTATCTTGTTTTAAACATTTGCCTGTATCAGTGTTCACCTTGTTGGTACAATAAATAAATAAATAAATAAATAAATAAATAAACTGAAACAGTTGTTCAATTATTTTTAACAAGAAAGAAAAATACTACTTGTCATACTTTAAACATACTTAATCTTAAAACTATATATAAATCAATCCTCATTCGTTGATAATATCATTAAGAGTTCGTTTGCGAAAAGTTTTAGCAATCTAGACTTTTCATATATAATTATCCGGCGACTTCACCTTTAGAAGAGGATAGTAAACATAGTAATATATAAGTTAAAAAACGAATAACTAAAGTAATTTTTTTCTTTATTGTGTAACTAACAAATGTACACTCTACAGGACTCTGACGTTTACCGTTATTTATTTTCCCTACGAGATTAGAAAACAAAAATGTTATTGCAATATTAATAATTCTCATGTGACTCTATGTTGTATGTTTTTTTAATAAGAAAAAAAAATCTTTTAACGCGCCCTGTTTTGGGAGGCTCTCGTTATCTCTCATGATAAATGGTTGCGTTTGTTCCCAAAGGGAACCTTGTATGTATTTTTCGGGATATTTCTTCCGGTGACGCTGTAACAGCCAATAGGGCTAACAGCAGAGACATGACAAAAAAAAAAAAAATTTTCGGGATAAAAACTAACATACATTATAAAGCTTCTGTTAAATCATTTAAGTGTAGTTACTGATGATAAAAACGGTCGCGTGCTGTTATTATATTTATACTTATGATATAGAGGTAAGTACATTTATTTATATTATTAACTGAGTTATATTTAAAAATGATTAAACTTTTAAAGTAAATGATAAGTAAAGTAGAACGAGAAATCAAACCTCATACCTACTATTTATTTTTACATTTAACACATTAAAAACTGTTAATCGTAAAAATAAACATAAAAGTAAATCTTTCCAACACAAATAAGGTAAACAATAAAAGAATTTTTGATTTTCGAAATCTCTGAATCACGAGTTGCGCAAGCGCACCCGATATGTTCACCACCATCTGCTGACCCACTGACTTCTGCCACCGCTAATCGGCCATTGAAAATTATGTTAGTTAAATTATCAACTTATAAATGATGGATCCATTTTTGTAGTAATTTTGAACAAAATTATTGATATCTACATTAATATTATTTTTTATTATAATTTGCCTCCTTTTATTTATGCTTTTTTGTAATTATTAAAGTATTTTATAGCAACATAAAATGCCTTTATATCTCAGTAATTGAGTAATTTTTTAAAAGATGTCTCCTATTCTCCTAATTTGCAACAAAATATTGGATAATAAAGTGTAACAAATAGATTGTGGACGGTTCTTCAGAGCAAGGTTGATTTGATTAGGTCGGGTTAGAAATATAATGAGAACACGGTGTTATGGTTTTGGGGGTTTCGTTATGCATTTATTTATTTTTATATATTTTTTTCTTTTTTTTACATTTTTTTACATGGAAATAAGTTGATGCTTGACTACATCCCACCTGACGGTAAGTGGAAATGTAGTCATTATAAAAATGAAATATGTTATGTATCCAACCCCTGAAGTTTGGTGGAAAAAAAATCTAATTGTACCAAAAAAAATAATAGAAATATTTATATAAAATACTAGCAATTAATTGCAGTGCGTACTTGTTGTGCGAATATCAATACCTGTTACAGAGGTATAATATATTTTCTTTTTAAGAGAAAAATAACCAAACATAATTACAACAAAAAAATTAATAGAAATCAGTGAAGTTTCCACAGATAGAAAATAGGTACGGTTGTATTAGTCAGCTGAACATATTTAGATGAGATTTTGATTGTTTTAACAAATATTATAAAGACACATTACCATATTACAACTTCAAGACCCAAACTTTGAACTCTGTGTGATGAAGAAAATGACCGGAAACTAAGAAACAGACGCGGCGGGAGGATGAAATGAATTTAATGGGCCCTCATCCCCCCCTACCAGTCGTCTTAAGAAGCACTGTATTATAATGAAACAGCTTTATGACAGGTTGTAACTAAACTTCTTTATTTTTTTTTTATTATCCATTTAATAAAAACATACACGCGATTAGAGTAGCAACCGTTTATTATAAATATCAACAGCTCATTGTTAATGTTTTTAAAATTTTTATTTACTTTAAAAGATTATTTCGATGAACCGGATCGCGATATTTTACACGACGGACGAAAGTCTGAATATTTCCGACTGTCATTCCTGGACTTCCTCTATGCTCCTGTGTTTTTGTATTCCTTTTCTATTTCTCGTCTCCCGCCTCACTAATGAGTACGCAAATAGTCTCGACCTGACTTTTCACTTGTTAGTCGCCATTTTTAAATAAAGTCGTTCTATATTCGAAATGTCTGTTGTGAACGAAATGTTTTTCTAAAGACTTGTCATTATTGATGGCGCAAGAAAACAAGAAAGTTTTTTGTTAAAATATTCTTACACAAATTTATTTGGCGAAAACCTATTTAGCAAATTAATAAAAGACTTAAATTTCTATTTTAAAATACTAACCTTCGTCTAGAGATAGCGAATTTGAAGCGGATGTGGCTAAAAGAAGCACCAACGCGCCCCATACGGCTTGCGAAGCCATGTTTCCTGTGGAGTGAAAATGAAAAGACAATTGAAATTAAATAAAAAGAAAATGAACAATACAAGATAGTATTTGTATAGTTCCCTTTTAACAATTTTGTTATACAGAACAATATTGTTATTCAGTTTTATTGTTACCAAAAACGGATAGTTTAGTATTATTTAATTATTTACTTGAATTATTTTCGAGTATGTAATATAGTATATAATATATTGGTATTGGTTTTGTTAAGTGCCGTCAAGAGGTGGTTTTAATTTTAATCGTCAGTTAAGATTTAACAAAGGAACAAATTTAAAGTTATTCATTAATTTCATAGAATATCTATTGAAATACTCATTTTTTACATAAAAGTATAATTTAACGGTGGCAGCTGTAGTATAATAAAATTAATAATTAATTTGCACATTGGTAAGAATAAAAAAATATGCACTTCATTTTTGTTCCTATATTTTTCGATAGCCATAAAGATTATAAAATACCTAGAGGAGGCACGGCCCCTCTTCCCCTCTCTCGACAATGCCCAAATAAATATATAAGTATATAAACAAATAAAGCAATTTTATTAAATTGCAAACTGTCTCAACTTACAAAAATATTTTTTACAAAATATCTAAAAATATTTTTTGTTTATTAAAATGCATATTTATTAAAATAATTATTTTTGGTGTATTATAAGACTCAAATTTTACCCAAATTCAGTTCCCAGTTAACAGAATTTCATTTATTATAAATTAAATAAATATATATATATATATTAAAACAAAATGAGAAGATCTTCCTTAAATTTGAATGAAATAAAAATAAATTTACAATTAATAATTAAATGATAAACTTAAGATATATAGAAATAAAAACCATTACCCTAAGTTTAAGTTATCGCACTAATATTAATTTAGATCCACGTTTACATTAAGAAAAACACAATATTCGAATTTAATTGCGAAATTCAATCGTTCGATGCTTTTAAAAGATGCGCGTGCGCATTGTGCTTGCGCCCGTTCGCGACTGACCAAAGATTTTAATAATACTCTATGGAGACTTACTGTCTTGAAACTTGAATCACATCGCGATCTAACTTTGATCCATATGTGATTCAATCTGAGTCATATAATGAGTATATTCACCTGAATTTGTATGCTTTGAGTTTGAATTCCACTATAAAAAAGTAAAGCTCAATAAATCCGTTAATAAACCAAACATTTATTGGAACCATTGTTATTCTGTACCTAATTTATATATCTAGCATTAGGTATAAGTGTTGTTACTATTTGCTTACTCAACTATTTAAAGGCAATGGAGAAAATATATAGAAACTACTTGATAATCTGAATGTAGCTTATTATTTATGTTATGTATGTTTCAGTATATGATAAAAAAAAATACGCGGAAACTTATGTCAAACGTACACACTTTAAGAAGCACTACATCCTGCTAGCATTCTATTGCATATAAGTATTCTTTATGGGTTTTCAACAATTATATAATACTAGCTGTACACGAAAGCTTCGCGTGGCGTAAAATACATTTCTGCAGGCACGGGAAATATGAGAACCATCCCTGGCATTATTGTTCACGTCCACCCATGGTGTAGGCCTACTGGGGATCCCGCCATGTAAAATAACGGATACGCATCGTACGATACCTCCATGGTGATCTTTTTAACTCACATAACTTTTTCAACCTGAAACAAATTTTATTAACACACCAAAAAAAATATTCTGGCAATAACTATAGTTAAAAAATACTTTTTTTTTAAATAATGCCCCCTTAAAGCCCCTTGTGGGTGGAATTTCATAAAATCCTTCTTCTGAGCTTACATCTACTCTGCAAAAGCAATATTCCTGCCAAATTTCAAGTCTCTAGGCCTTGCAGTTCTATAGATATCGTGATGAGTTGGCACATGGATATATAGGAGATAGGAGATAAGGGCGTACATAAAGATGCCTAGACCCTTGCCGTCCCTTTCTTGTATGTTCTGTAAATTAGTTATAATGTTACAGATGTTTTACACCTACATGTTATATTCCATAGAACCCTGCCTTATTAGAAAATTGTTTTATTTATACTCAAATGTATCTTGCAAAGATATACCCGTGTTTAGAACTAAGCTATAATTATTATTATCCCATCTTCTTATTAGTACGTAGAGCGACATCTATTGGATTTCTTACGAAAATCATAAACAACATTTCTTACCATGGATAAAATATTATGTATAGTTCTTCTAACATTAACTTTAACTATAAAATATATTTTTCTATTCTTCGTTAAAGTTTATATAATTTGTACTATTCATACAAAAAATAAATAAAGTATGAACAGAATATTTTTAACAAAAAGATCGATTGTTTAATGGATGGACTGTATGTCATAAAGAACTAGGTCTCGTCAACGAATTCATTTGCTCCTCCTTGGACTAAAATAAAAATCTTGCATTACTTAATTTAAAGGGAAAATTTGAGGATTTTCCAGAATAAGAAGTACCGCGTATGTTAACAAAGACAATAAGTTACATTTCATAAGCATCTATCAAGTGGATAGGTGATGCGTGAATTAAATATTTAACACAATCAATGCACTTAATATGGCTAATCATTTTTGTATAATTAAGCAAAACATATATATATAATTCAAAGGATAGAATAAGAAATAAGGTAGATAAAAGTAAAGATAAGAAAAAAGTCAATATCAGGCGTCAATGCTGACGCTGAGAACTGTCCACACTGTTTACAAACAATCTGCAGTCGTGGTAATTAATTTATGGCATACGTACGTTTTTGAATCTTTGTTGACTTATAACATAGCAACAAACTTCAAAGACTAATGAAGCCCTGACTTGGTTGTTTAGATAACGTCTGTGAAAATTAATATTACCACTTTATTTTGTATTACGCCAAGGTCTTGAAGATTAATCTTGTTCGCATTTCCCTATTTTTAAGAAGATTTTATGGTTGGACTTAATATTATATTTTTATCTTCAGATGGTAAGGAATTATCTATGATTGAATATTATATATGAATAATATTTGGATATTCTTCAAACCAATCCAAACAAGGGAGTTGCATTGGTTCTTACACCGTTAATGTGAGGTTTGCAATTAATTTTCTAGTATAAAAACCAAAATATCTCTCCAGACTTCATCAGCGTTTCCTTGTCGAACAACAATAAGCTAAAGATTTTTATTAGACCAATGGTATCATTTAATGTGCTGGACAAAAAGATAACATATTGGTCCACGTATAAAACTTACTCAGTTACTTGGTACACTTTCATAATCAATAGTTTACTTCTTTAATAGCATTTGTCAAATGGCCTAACACGTGAAATGGCCTAAACGTGGTTTTTACCAAAATAAGGGTTATTAATACAATAAAAATCACAAAATCTCTTTAAACAACAACCATTAACTTACTCTTTTTTTACGAAATGCTTGATTTTTAAAATTCCTGTTTTCAGAAATGTATTTACAGCTTTATAAACCAGGTATTTATGGTACAAATAAAACATATAGAATAATGGCAATATAAACGCCATTGTCTATGGACAATCCGTAATGTTTGAGTGTGATTTGTCTGCAATACTAAATGTCATATTTCATAGAAGAGTAGTATTTTTGTGCTGAATAATATCGAAATGGCTGAAAATAGAGAAGAAATTCTTGCAAATTTTCAAGTAAATATTACTACTTTATCAATACCATATGTTCATATGCTTAATAGAAACCTAGTATTTGAATTGTGCAGGTTATGTCTAATACAAAAACAGTGACTGTTAAATTCCCCTTTATCTCTTTGTACTACGTCTCAAGCAAAATTTCGTTGTTAAATTAACGCTGTATATGATCTTAAATTATGATTTCCTATACTTTGCTTAACAGATTTTGTTCTAGGGCTATGAACCACAATTTTAAAAGGGTTTGATTCTGATCTCTGTGACTATCCTAAAATATACGATATAATAAAGTTCCAAGGCAAATCTTGGAATTTTGTTTACGTTTTTGTGTTAAGCTTTTGCTACTCTAAAAGTGAAACCAATAAACTCCTTTGTTTTATTCATATATTTAACAAAAATATTTTTTTCTGTTAATAGGGTATAACAAATATTGAAGATGTTGCTGAAGCTATATTTCACTTAGAAGAATCAAATTGGGACTTACTTGTAAGTGAATTTAATTTTTGAAAAGTAACATTTGTAAATTTCTTTGTGTTAAAAATATTTTTCTTTATTCAATATTTTATTTTTGTAATGAAGTTTTGTGGTTTCATTATAATAATTTATGTCATTATAAAGTTAACCACATTACTGTTCCATTGGGTAAATTATATATATATATATATATATATAATATATAATTATTATTATATATATATATATATTATATATAATTATACATAATATATATATAATTATATATATATAGGTATATTATTATCCAACAAAATATTGATTCTCATATTGTAATTAAAAACAAAAGAAAGGTTTGTAGTGCTTCCTGTGACCCCAAATGTTTCATTGGTGACACACAATTTTGTAATTTCATGTCCAGTCTGCAATCAACCGAGTGATGCCTCAAGATGGAAATAGCTCTGCATCTCACTCCAATGACACGCATGATGTGGAGATGATAGATGATGATATATCTGTGATAACTCCAAAAACTCACCCCCCGGGTATGTTATTATTTATTTATAATGTAAAAAAATAAATATTACTCCTGTGTCACCATTACCATTTTATGGGACAAAATGTTAATAATATTTTATACTTATTCAGTTCTTATATAACTGAACTGCAAAAATGTTGCTTAATATTTTGTATTGTGTACTTAATATGTGTTTTGATATAATCTGTGTGAGCATTATGAATTTTTATTGACATATCAAGAAAATTAATGATATTTTTAATACCAGATTATTCTTTTTTTTTTGTATTTTTTCTAGATCGGGAAGATAGTCAAGCCTCAACGTCATCCCCTAGAAATAATTCCATCGACCTAGCAGAGCTACAAGTTCATTGTAATAATAAGATACATGAAATCAAAATATCTGGTTCAGCAACAATAAGTATGTATTTTATTAAATACAATGAAATACTATTATACTATTAAAACATCAATAACTATCACTTAAAATGTATATTATCCATCCATTTCCATACATTATAAGCTTAATGGCAATTACAGCATAGCAAAAATATGTTTTTATATTTTCCCCTGAAAATAATTTAATTACAAAAACTGTAACTATATAAATTTTCATCGAAATCCTTAGAGCTTTGTCATGAAGAGTGAATACAAAATCATAAAAACTATTGTTTTTTAATATCTGTAAACATTTTTAGCCAGCCATGTTAAGCTTATTTAATTAAAATTTTAAATAAATACAAAATGAAAAATTCGTTGATTGGATACAAACTCGTGACCTCTGGGATGCTACGGTTTCCCTGGGGACGTGGGATCGAATCTCTGCCTTTTATAGATTATAAGAGAGATGATCAAATCTCTTATAATATTATAAATTTCCAGGTGATCTCAAAAAGCGTCTAGAACTAATATGCGGCATCCCAGTGTGTCGACAACAAATATCAGGTCTTGGAGGGTCAAGAGCTACTTCAGGTGCTGCTCTATCCAGCCTCGGGCTTGCAAGAAATGCCGTGCTGCGGCTTAAAGCAGCTGAAACTGTGATGGCAGATGATGAGTATGTAGCGTGAACAACACTTTTATATTGTTCAAGCTTTTGACATACTTTTAACCATACAATTTTGATTGACATTGCTACATAACATTGCGACTCTTTGGGCACTGCATTTTTTTTTATTATGATAATTTCATGTGCAATATTCATGATGGATAAATAAAATAAAAATAAATTATATTAAAAAATCAGCCCATACAATGAAAACAAAACTAATTTATCATGTTTCATATATTATTATTTTTTACATAGCAAAAACGTATAAAAGAATTCATGTTCTATCCAGGGTAGCAGAACGGCTGACCACAACATACGTCCTCAGAGTGAAGCATGATGAACGAGAATACACACTCAAGTATCCCGGGACGAAAACAGTACAAGAAGTCAAGAATGATCTTTATTCATTAACAGACATACCTGTCAGATATCAGGTATATTGTAACATTTTGTAATACAAATATATACCTCTTGTATTTTTATCAAAGACATTAATTAGTACTAAATAGGCAATTAATTAATACTAATATTACCTTAAAAAAACTTAGCATTGTATAAAATAATACAATTATCAAAAACATTAATATATTCTAAAACATATATTTATTACTTGAGAATAAACTGCCATGTTTAAGCTTATTTATAATTGGAATAAATAGAAAATTATATACTTATATAAATTTATCTGCAGGTATGGACAGGCTGGCCGTCAGTTCCTGGTCTGGATGATACAGTGCTAGCGATGGTTGGACTTGACCTGCCACAACACGAGCTAACTGTCAAAAGAGCAACAAGACAGAAAGAATATAAACGAGTTAGTTATGATTTATCTATATTTAAAATATTTGTATACAAAAATATCAATCTATATATTATATATATAAAAGTTACTCTGCAAGGTTTGATAGATTGTCTTATATCTTGTGTTCTTTTGTTTTATTTTAAAGTGTCTAATACGCTGATAAACATTTGTTGTTCATTTTATATAATAGATTTATTTGTAAACAGATAATAGTAGAGAGTTCGGACAGTGAGAACAGTTCAGTGGAAGAAGTTGAGGATGGAGACAACTTCCCTGCAGAGGAAGATATGTTTGTAGATGTCACGTCTGAACGATTGCAGCCTTTAAGTAAGAATTAAGTTATATTTTAAATTACTAAAAACTACCATTTATTTTATTTGTTGTTGTTTATAGTTTTCCTGTTTTGCAATAACTGGTGTTCATAACAAAGAAATTTTTAAATTGTTCAGAAATATTTTATTGAACCCTTTATAATGGTACTAATTTATTAAAGCTGAGGAGTTAGTTATTTCTTTTATTAACATGCTTTGGAATTTCATTTAAGGAAAGTTATAGACTATATGAAATAACACCCTTACAACTAGAATTAAGAAGACTTAAAAATAGTTCACAGTGCACTGGAAGTTCCTTTACTGAAAATATGTTTGTTCAAACTACTCAAAGTCAAAATATTATATACCGTAAAATAAGAAGCCATTATAAATTATAAATGCTCCCCAGTGTCAGACAGCGTGGAGGACGAAGCACTTGGCTGCATAGAGTTCGCTCAACGCTTCCGGACGCGGTACGGACCCAACACGCCTCAATTCTTCGAAGGAACGCTACATGATGCTATCAAGGAGTCTTGTCTCAAACCAGCTAAAGAGGTGAGATATATTATATATATATATATATGTAAATACATTCTTTTGTTTTTTATATGTGCTGACATATTGAGATAATTTAAAGTTTAAAAAATATACCTTATTGACTTATTCTCTTATAGAATTTCTTAACAATCACTTAGTAAAGAATTCTATCAATATGACGTCTTTACGATTTGACTGCCAATTCCGTGTTAGTATAACCCCGCGAGTCAGGGATGATTCCTCTACTGCGAGTGTGTTTTAAAAACAATGTAATTCCAGAGGAAGCTGCTCGGCGTGTACTTGCACCACGAGCAGTCCGTGTTGTCGAACGTGTTCTGCGCGCAGCTGCTGGGCTGCGAGACCGTGCTGCAGACCCTGGCCGCCAACTTCGTGCTGTACGGCTGGGACCTCACGCACCCGCGCAATAATAATATGTAAGGACACTTGTATTGGTACATACGAGTATATATATTAATGGTCAGTGATTTTTCTTTGTTACTGGATTGTGATACATACATAAAGAGACTAATGAAGATAGGATTATATAATCAATTAGCCGCTGTGACTTATATGAAACTAAAGTTTTTGTTAAACAAATTGATCAAACATAACAAAATAAAACACACATTTATAAATATTTTATTATTATGCTGTTAGACAAGGTATGGTGATGTTTACTCCAAACTTCGTCTCGCAAATATTATTAAAGCTACAGCGCGTGCTCAAATTTTAAATTAAACATTATTTGCTCACTTCCTTGAAGTACCTGATAAATTAGTTTAAATTTTAATAATTTTGTTGAAAATTTCATTTAATATAGCATTGTTGTGACCAGTGTCAAATATTATTGTAAAAGTACATGACATGTACGAGATCAATATATTTCATCTTTTAACTTTTTAGTTTATTTTTGTTTCTAAATGTATATTTTTTCTATTAGGTTACTATCATCAATAGCCAGCTCGCTGGGTCCAGTAGCGAGTATGACAGTCCGCAGCATCCCAGTGGAGCGTCTTCCCGCGTTGCTGATCATCATGCGTGTCCGCTCCAACACTGAGATATACTCTGTCATTAACGGTATGTTAGACATCAGAAACAAAGTAGGGCCCGTAGTGGTGCCTTGAGGAACCCACTTACCTACCGATCATGTTAGAGATTGTCGACCCCATAGTGTGCTGTATGACACTATTTTGTTTTTACTTACTGTACCATGCACTCAGTGGCTACTATAAGCAGATATGTTTGTATATCATTTCTCGATTTTCATTTAGAACAAGCACCGCTTTAAGATCTAATATAATAATGTTATGTTTTTTCTTTATAGTCTTATTTTCATAGCCTCGAGTTAGCAGCTAACAAGCACGTTATAAGGGTGGTTCAGCGGTTGTTCTCTGTTGTTATAGCCTATTATGTATATGTCCTCTGAGACTATTCAGTTTTAATTGCTCAGTGAAGTTCGTTATTGGTAATAAACCTGTAACGCTTATATGATCTTATATTACGTTTTGCGCTCTTCAAAGATTTAATACATTGCAGAGTTATTGGGCACGTTTACAGAATACTTTTAATATTAAATTCACTACATATGTGGCTGCTGCTATGTATATTTAAGCATCGTTAGAACATTTCTTTAATTTATTATCTCCTGGATGTAGTCGGAGGAGCGACTTGAGTTTGGCCAGTTCTTCTCAGTAGAGCAGCATTCCGAGCTGGTGGTAGCTTACTCACGGACTGACTTGCTGACATTTTTATAATGTAAAAATTGTAATCATTCAACACTGCATGTAAATGCCCACTTGAATAAAGATATTTTAAATTTGAATTTGAATTTCTTATCTCTATATTAGGAAACATCCAGGTTCCATATGCTATCAGTTGGACCGTCCAGTCTGCTCGTTTGCAGGTAACGTGGGCGTGTCGGAGTTGCTGGGCGGGCTGGTGGAGGCGCTGGAGCGGTTCGCGGTGCAGCGCGCGGAGGACGCCCGCCTCGAGCGCGAGCGGGACGCGCGCCAGCGGGTCAAGAGCGAGCAGGACGAGGCCTACGAGAGGAGCCTCGAGGTCGACAGGTACGACTCCACGGGGGGGGATAACATGAAAATAGTTATATGACTTGCCGTGTATTCAAATGCTAGATCTTAAGGATACACGTCTAATTTAATAGATTAGAAAAATATTTTTAAACATTTGTTATATGATTTATGGTTATTATTATTTTTTTAGAGCGAAAGAAGAAATTAAAAAACAGCAAGAATTAGAAAGAAATCAAGAATTAGAGAGAGCAGAATCTGAAAGACTTATGGAGGAAGCTAAAAAAGAGGTAACAAATATTTAAATACTATATGAATGTTGGATATTGATTGTCAATTATTTAGTCATGTAAAGGGTTTTCTAATATCTTTAGTAAATATAGAACAAAAAACATCAACACTAGCAGGCATCGAACCTGGCACCGCTGGTAATTCGTTTCCGTCGCTGTACAAAACCTTCTCTTTAAAAACACAACTCAACAATAACGAACATATGAGACATAAAAAATGATAGAGATATTGAGATTGAATATTGAGATAATTGTTATTATTAATAAATGTTAAAAATAAATAGTGTCAAGACAATAATCAAAATTGTTACATTGAACCGCGCCAAGCGAGACCGCCGACCACTAAACAAAAATAAAAAAATATTATACAGAAAATTAAAAATACATATACGTGTACAGGCACAGCGCGCAGGTGCGGCGGCGCGCGTGCCGAGCGAGCCGGCGGCGGGCGCGGCGGAGGTGGCGCGCGTGCGCGTGCGTCTGCCGCCGCCGCACCACGAGTCCCTCGAGCGACGCTTCAACGCTACTGACAAGCTAGCGGTACGCGAGCACTTATATATGACACTCACACATGCGCACGCATACATTAAACACTTTACATTTATAGCATGCATTTGCACTACACGTATACATTACATGATCGCTGTGTTCTTAGTTTCTTTTGTTATTACACACGTCCAGCGTATTCCCAGAATTAACAACATAAACGGTGTGTCGCCACAGAAGAGGTTAAGAAATAACCGTAAATTTGTAACTAACATAGATGAACTATAATTTATTCCTATTGAGTATATTTGTTAACTGTTTTAAATATTTTACAATTTGTTTACAGGCATTATTAGACTTCCTCGCCTCGAAAGGTTATCCAAAAGAAAACTACAAAGTAATAGCTAGCTGGCCTAGAAGAGATGTGAGTATTACTCTACATAACATTGAAACGTTTTATCCATTTTAGTAATTAATATACATTATTATATTTCTATCCGATACGTAATCAAAAAATTGAAATAATATAAAATAATAAATTTCAGCTAACAATGGAATCTCACAGCAGCACGCTGAAAGCGCTAAAGCTGTACCCACAAGAGACGGTGATGTTAGAGGAACGGTGAACAGACAGACAGGACGTACCTGTTTCACGATTATATATATTGAATATTATTTTAATATGCTAATAAACATTTGGGCAACGAACTTAAAGTTTTCCCATTTTCAATATTTGTTATTAATCTCTCATATAGTGTTAGTGAAATATTTTTCTAATTTATTTCTCTTTTTTGTTTTTAATGTCACATAAATTTACGCGTGGCCAATTAAACTATGCAAAATAATTATTTTAATGTTTTATAATCATTCCTCAGAAATAAAGGCAAGCTTAAATTAACTAACGAATAAATAAAATCTACTTCTATGTAAATTTATGAATATGACAGAAATATACCTCAATATTCGAAAACCATAATTTAATAAAAGACAAAAGGATTATTATTTTTAACTAATAATATTTGAGTATTATTTAAGTATTTAAATCCTAATATAGAATAAAAAACGTGAAACTAGTACGACTCCCGCAGATTCGCTCACAGAATGCTGTACGTAGCTTTCTTTGTAAACAATTCCTGGAGAATTGTGTTTCAAGGAATTTGGCAGCTATTTAATTATTCATTTATATTTGTATAAATGGTATTGTAAGTGAATTAAACTGATTAAAGTATAAATAGATTGATTACTCGTGCGAGATGCCGGGGCGGGCGACAGCACCAAGTATTTTTTTTAAATTCAATAAAACTGTATTGTGTTTTAAAAAACAATGTCTATATAGACCTCATTTAATAAATAAAATATCGTATTAAAATTCTTGTATTGAATGTGTTTTTGGAAGACCCAGCGAAGAGCGAAATATTTGGTTGACAGGTTTGATTTAGTACTTTAATATTGCAGATGTTTTCTTACGCCGAGCCATCCCAAAATTGCTTGGTGCTCTTTAGCCTCGCATTTTTGCTTCCTAAAGCAGAAAACTGAATAATTGTAATGACATTTAATAAGGATGTTGCCAGTACTATAAGCATATTTTTTTTAATATTGAGATCAAGGGCTAGGCATTATTTTGGACATTCTAGATTATAAATATAGTATTCTATGTAACACCGTGACGTAAACGCCAAGAATCGTTATTATCAGAAACCTACCATTTTCCACCGAATTATAACTATTATTTTTTTAAGTGATGCCCTTACAAAAAAAACTAGTGTCAAGTAGAATTTTACATTACTTTAAATGGCGATGCAAACTTCATGTCAGAACTTAATTGATAATCATAGCCAAGAGTCCCCCTTTGGCCCAAAGGTGGCTTCCTTTAAGCTAGCTAGCTCCACATTCGAGGCACCAAGTATCGGATTTAATCGTGAATTGTATAAAGACGTATCCAGGATTTTGAACTTTGTAATTTTTCACCGAACCACATGATTGTAAGTCTATTGAAGAAGGTAATGTATTCAAGTAATAAACAGAAAGGAGAATATTGTTTTTTTATTTTACGAAATTCACCTACCGTATTATGTGTTTTAAGCTTTAATTATAAAGAACTTTTAATTACATGTCCCCGAAAAACAAACATCCAAAAATTATAGCGCCAATTGTGACAACGTTGAATTTACACGAATTACACTTTAGCTGAGAAATATTTTACCAATAATATGCTCTGCTGCGACGTCTGTGCATACTATTACACAGACGTCGTGTAAGCGGCACTAGCCGCAGCGTAGCGGAACTTAACGCGAGTGCAGCTCTACACAAATGTTGTGTGAAAGTTATTGCATCGGCAGTGCAGCCCTTACGTAACAGAGTATATATTTTTGAATTAGCTTATAAAAGGTACTTTTATTTATGTTACAATAGATTGTGGTTTATAAACAAATCATATTAAAGAATATTTTGATATATATTTGATTTCTTTATTATTTTTTAAATATTAAATTGTAAACATATATAAAGTCAAAATTAGTTACACAAATATCACGGCAAGATGCATAGAAACGTCTACGGACATGGTGCTATCCGCTACACTGACCGAACTAGACTTTAAAATAGCGTGAGCCGGGAAAGCTGATCTGATGGTCATTACAACAATTCATAATATTCAACGCAACCAGTTGAGGAGGACCCCTTAAACCTACACTTAGGAGTTAGGTCGCAAGTTCCAGGAGCTGTTTGCACTCCTCTCCCTGCAACGCGATGGGCCCGGCACCCGCACGGTGAATCCATGGAATGCTAAGAAGCTTCGTCTCTTATTTATATTTGATAGCTCAAAACTTAAACAGTCAAATATACAGCTGTTATTATTATGAAACGATTTTATAATTTTAATATAAATGTTTAAATAAAATAATTGGTTACATACCGAACAAAAACACAAGTTGTGTAATACCGCAGCGTGTATAGATTTATTTTTAACAACTATCGTGTACGAGCCGCACTCGCATTATACGTAAAAACACAGATGTCGTGGAGTCGCAGTAACAGCACTTTCAATGATTCCAAGACATTCGACTATTAATCGGTTTATGGATGGTTGAAATATTATGGGGATAAAATCTGCCTCAAAACACTTATCATAAATGATAATCATTAAACAAGTGTTTTGTGGCAGATTTTAACAAAAATATATATGTACTTTAGATGCCATCATATTAGCAAAATGTTAGTGAAGATAATGCTATATGTTCAAAACGTAACACATTTACATAAATACTTAAATATATATCTCCTCAACTAATATTTTTTTTGACACAGTAACAGCAAGTACAGTAGTGACGCGGATATCTAAACATGTTAAAAATGTAACGCTATAAGTGAATTTTTAGTTTAGCGTAAGTCGTGAATATAAGTCAAATTATAAGAAAAGAAATTCATTCTAATGTCGAAACTCAATATGTGCTTCCTTTGTTCTGTAAAACATTACTTCACCAATTAGTATTACCACAGATAAAACAATTCCGAAAGCCAAAAGCACTAGAGCCATTGAAAATTCCCGAATGTTGACTGAAAAAATGCTGGAGTCGGGAGTACGAACACACGGCGGCTTTGGTTCATCCCATACTGACTTTAGTCTATGCATTAATCCAGCTTCATAGATTTTTCTTATTCTGAAAATTAAAACAAACAATCAATTCTAATAATGAATGCAATTATAATACAGAACCTCAGGAATGATGACTGTCAATTAATGATCTCAACATAATATACGTTCCATTGCCTACAGTAAATAACTAAACTTTAAAAATCTTACTTATCTAACTTAATTAACTTACATCATTAGCTCCGGGTTCCAAAGAAAATTCCGAAATCGTGCAATGAATAATCTAATAACAATTACACATAAAAACATATTTACCCAATAGTAATATGTTCCTTATAAGGAGAATTTTTAGGCAGCGCGGCGGCCATTTTCTGTGGCGGAAACAGCTGAATCTCATGAGCTTCGCAAATTTCCCGCTCACTAAATGACTTTCTCATTATACCGTAAGCCGTCACACTGTCCACGTGAAAAGCAAAACCGCCATCTTTAACCAACAGCATGCCTATTTCTGGGGTGAAGAAATTGTAATGATGACTTGTAGCTATCTTTTGGTGGTAAATCTCGATAGCTACGGGGTCTGTGGTGCGCTAAAAATCGAATTCATATTTAAGGAAGTCAAATGCAAGCCAACTCCGCACTTTATTGAGCATAAAGATTACTAACCTTAAAAAAATCTTTGTTATACAAAACGTCCTCTACACCCGCCTTTAGATTGCTATTTAACAGATCTTTAAGGTTTTTAATGCTTATCGGTGCCTCTCGTAGAAGAGTAGAAACAACGGTCGCGTTGTAATATTGATATAGCGTAAGCGAAAACACAAAAGTCATGAAGGTTACTAGTTTTATTGATGTAGCTCCTCTGGTGAGAGTAGTTCCTGGAATGATATAAGTAACGTTGATGTTGATCAACCTGAGTAGGTCGCGAGGAGATATAAAATATCATCCGCTTTAAATTACGTAAAGTAATTAAAATTTAAAATAAACCCTGACTTTTCAGATCCGTGACTTTTTTCTAAGCAACTAAAGTGTCCAACTGTAATTTGTATACATTAAGTATATTTTAATAAGTTTTTGCTATAGAAATTCCGTTTTCACCAACGATGTTAAGTCCCAGAGGGCGATAAGGGGTTTGGTTATCTCTATCCAGGGCATAATTTATTTTATGGAGCAGCAGGAGCAGACGCTCCAATTGATGGTAAATTTTGCCATCGCCAAAATACATTTTTATATATAAATTTATAAAAAAACTATTTTTGGACTGCTGGATCTCTAATTCATCGTCCGAAACATAACTAAAATATCTACTTAACACCAATCTTCTATTAGAGAGTGCTACCTACTGCCCCAGTCAAGCCAATCAATAAGAGCTGACGTCATGCCTTCTGCTAGGTTCTACAATTAAAAATATTTTTGCCCAACGGAAATAATAATTAAAAAAACAAAAATCTGCTTTACTTAAGATTTGAATCTAGGTTATAACTAGGATATTTTAGCTTATTAAATAAATAATGCAACAAATTGACAATACTTATTAAAAATATAATTAATAATCTATTATTAATTATATTTTTTTAAATTATATTTTTAATAACTATTGTTAAAAGATCTTCAATATAATTCTAATGGATAATACATATAATATTGCTGTAAAAGTTAGTTTACCTTGTTGACTGATGGCGCTGAAGATAAATAGAAATGCCATCGATGACGATGTATCTTCGTCGTCGCCTGGCTCCTTCAGTATTTTCAGTTTTAACATAACACAAAGCGTTGTGCCAGCTATAATTGCAAGACCTATAATGCTATACCATACCGTTGTTGTAAGCGGTCTAGTGTAAATCGTGTAAAAACCGCCAGGATATTTTGGGTGACGTAGGATGAAACAGGGTCTAAAAAAACGAAGGGATAGAAATAGATCGTTAATAGAATATATAATAGAAATATTTTAAACTCTTCTAAATACCTTGACTGCCATGTTGGAGTTCTGTAGTCGATAAACTTAGCTCGATCTGAACGATAGAAGATAGGTGTTCCACCGATATCCGCTTCATGTCGCTGGAGAGCGCCGACCATGCCGTCGAAACTGCCATTACGAATATAACCCCAGGAGTTTGTTCGTTGTAGTTTATACCTTCAATAAATATATCTCTATAACTACAATACTACCAATAAATAAATTTCTTTACTATAATATAAACCTAACTTTGTAAATGAAAATCTATTAGCAAATAAATGTATAATATCTGTTATGTTTTAATACGAGCTTAATCAGCAAACTTTTGGATACCTGAATTTATATATGGACTCCAAATATTTCATTAACATGAAAAATTTCAACTTGTGTAGAGAATCCACGACCCCGGGTTTCGCGTTATTCAAATATTGTTCGAATGTTTGGTTCACAATTGGATCGAGTACTACCACAACACATTTCAAGATCACACCGGTTAGGTCGAGTCTACTTTGACTTTTTATAGTCAATCTTATATTCGAAAAACCCACATTAAGAACCACAAGAGAGCCATTGGTATGAAATCCTTGATTATATATCTCATATAAATAAAATTCTTTGCTCTGATTCATTTTTGAAATGAGAATGAAATCGGAATCAACTTCGATCGGATACGTTGATAAAACGTTGACGGCATTACTAAGATTATTTGTTTTTATTAACCATGTATATGGACCGCTTAAAAACTTCTTATCTATGTTATCAAAAATTGTATACCAAGATGTACATGACGTGTCCAACACAAAACCAACTTTTGAATTATCAAAATGGGAATAGAGTGTTGAATTAAAATTTGTTTTAAAACTTGTTCGAATATTGTTAACATTTAAAACCTTTTGCATCAACAGACCATTATAATCGTTCTTGCAATGAAATACAACACCATTTTTTATGCTTTTTATGTTAAATATATCAATAATAATTGATTCTGAGCTAGACCATACAACATTAACCAAAGACGCACAAAATATTAAAAACATTTTAATAAGCCTCCCATTGATCAAATGAAAAAGAGAATGTTATCGGCCACATACATAGCTTTAATAGACTTAATTTTGTACAGCTTATAAGTTGTAAATTGCTGATATAAAAATGCATTTACATTCAACTTTTAAGTGGGTAGTTGACAAGAAAATTGCTGTCATAAGTTATTACTGTCAGTAAGCTGGTATGATTACCAATTTAAAATATTATTGTAATGATGCTTAATCTTATTGAAAAATAAATATTGGTGCAAATGCCACACAAAAAGTCATATAATATGAGTTAAAATTTATTTTTAATAGTAAGTTTTATATATTTTTAATAGTAACTTTTGTTATAATTTTAAATTTACCCCTAAAAAAATAGTATTATAGAACTATCGTGTCATATAAAGTTATCTGCGTCTAGCACCACAAGGTAAGGTTACGACGCAGTAAGTAATGCGCGGATCAAGTGATCAAGAATAGGAAGATCCTAGACATCCTAACAGAAAACGTTAGGGTTATCCGCATTGCAGCCCTGATTGAACTGTTAATAGTTCTTTTTCCGTAAAAGTAAAAACAAGCTCAAGAGGGTTTTCATCGCCAGAAGATGCGCAGCGCTGCGTTCGCGATGACAGTTGACGTAGTAGGTACCTGTTGCAGTAAATAAAAATATACTTCGAAAATCTATCCTCATCTTAAAATGTGTTTTTTGTCGTATAAACTTTGAACGGAGCTCTTTGAAAAGTTTAAAAAAAATATATAACCTATAAAACATTTTTATTTTTACAATTTTTCTGAGTGTCGTAGAAGGTTTGTGATGTATTTTTATTTTTTATTATTACCGTTAAATCATCGCTTTAAAAAACCTGTTATTAGGATTATTTAAATCCTTATATTCTAAACAATTTTCTTTTGAACACTGCCACTCTAGAAATCGAACCAAATATTAGTCACATTTAAAAGAACGAATGAACTTTTATAATATGTACATGTTAAAGCAATTAATGCGACCAAAGCGACCTTAACAGTTAAGGTCTGGACTTGAAAGTTAATACAATTTTCTAATTGCAATTTAAATTATACATAACATGATTTGGATTTCCACACATTTAAAACTAAAAGGTATTTCGATTTCATGAATCACTAAAACTTTTGTTTTGACATTTGGTAGAAAAGAAAGATTCTGAAAGATCGTTATATTTCATGATTACTGTTTTTTCTGTACTGTAACAACTAGAAAGATCTGGGTTGCACCGAACGGTGAAGTATAGCTGTTAATCTTACTTATTTTGATTTTTCCAATTATATTCGAAAGGCCAAGAGCAGTATAGCCACTTAGGTACGGTACTGTCAGTTAACCACTCCTAACAAGGGTTAGACCGTCCGGAGACGCGTTCGTCCCAACTGTCCTACCATTTTTTTTAAGTAACAGATTTCATACTAATTTTATTGTTCTCTGTGTTTGGGAAAAATAAAATAAATGAATAAATAAAATAAAAAAATACTAACGTTATCTAGTAAACTACAATGACATCCGGGAAGGTCGAACGTCGGTTTCGTCAATTAATGGCGGAATATAGCAATTTCAATAAACCAAATATAAATATTTTTTCGCTCATTGATCCAATATTATTTCTGATAGGATTTAGTTGTTATATTTCCATAGAAGTGTATGTAGTTTTGAAGTAATGCACAAACATACAGACAAGTAATGCTTGTTTCAAATGGCTTTCATTTATTTTAATGTATATACAGATTATTTACAAGGTACAGCTTCTTTACTGAATATTAGGATAATTACTAGATAAGTTAGAAATTGTAAAAATGAAACTTTTATTGCTTGTTAGTTATCACCCTTGAAAATAAATCAAAATAAATAATGTAATCAGTTCAATACATAAAATTAACACTACATTTCCTAACATTATTATGTTATCAAAATAAATCTAAATTGAATAAATATAACTAGAAAAAACATCCTGGAAAGGAAACTCTGCTTTATCTGGTACAAGTAGGTCTGATAAAAAGCAAACTGTACCAGCTGTACCTTCATACAAACTTTCTGGATTGTCAGGCAGTCGGGCATCTCTCAAAAACACATCAGTATTCATGAAGTCAGCAAATAATTTAGCTCTGTAGAGATATTTTTCATCTCCAGATAATCTATATAGAAGAAAGAATACATAACCATTTCCAGCTACTCCATGACATAATCCGGGACCCTTCCGTAGAAGACCCTTATTCCACACAACTTCGGCTGCTTTGACACAAGCATGGTAAAACTTCTGATCATTAAATACTAAGAATGCTTTGGCCATTAAATAGATGGTGCCCGGTGCACCGTGACACCAATGAAGAAGTTTATGGTCCGGTAAACCAATCTCTTCCATACAGCACGGCCAGTTGCCTTCTTCTGTTTGTAGGGAGGCTATATATTCAACTGTAGTCTTAATGTCACGGGCTGCAGATTTATTATATTCTAAATAACCAGGTACAGATAAAAGCATTTGCAGAATAAAGCTGACACCATGCGCTGCTCCTAGGTATTGTGTGTTATAGTAATGATACATCAATGGACAGGGGCTCTTGTGTTTAGAGGAATATTCAAGACCAGATGTGATGATAGTATCACAAATTTTGTAGAGCTCTTCAAAGGTGAATATTTGAGCTTGCAACTCGCGGCTTATCCACAATGCTCCAGCAAGATATCCTGCGCGGCCAACAAAAAACTCATCTCCCCCACATTTCAAAAACTTAGGATTTAGATAACAATGATAGAGGGATTTGTATGTTTTTAAATCTTCTGCAAAATCCTCATTTCCCATTTCTTTTTTTAAAACAGTCGCCAAAGCGTACGTGCCGGCATCGCCAAGGAGAAATGACGTTTTATCGCCCGCAGACGTTTCTAAAGCCGGTGCAAGATATTCTAATCCCTTTTCAATATATCCAACCTTCTTGTCAGATAATAAAGGGTTTCGGGACAAGTAATAGAACATATAAGAAATGCCGGTGATACCAACATATAAACCACCTTCTACATTTTTCCGAACAGGTTGAATGCGCTTAGTAATATTCCCAATATGATCATTTATCTGTATTAATACCAAGTCTTTATCGATCATCAATCCAGTTCCCGGCTTGTAGTCCTCATATGGGTTAGGGAAAAAACGCACCATTTTTAACCCAAAAGGTGATATTGAGGATAGAAAATTGCCAATTTTGCCAAACGGAAATAATTTGCGGAACAATTTGTTCATCTACTTATTCTTTATATATCAAGCCTTTGCCGCAATTTTCAATAATAAGTCACAACGACATATTTACGAAGGCCACGTATAATAACATATAACCTGAATTATGACTACATCACTGGTAGTAATTATAGCGAATTTTCAAATTGTCTATTTTCGTTTGTTTTTATTTTCTTTTTTCGAGTTAGACGTTGACATTTGAAAATATTGACATTGGAATTTGAAATTATTGCTTACCTTCAAATGCTACATTCAAGTTAAGCAATTTATCTTTCTAATTGATTATTATTTTTGTTCAAAAATGTAAATTAATAGCGATTTAGATGTCGCTAAGTATATCTAAACTGCTCTTTATTTTATTTATCCTCTGAAATTCTTGGGTAATCTGAAAAATATTTTAGAATAATATTTTAAATATTTACTGGTTACCTAGCAACCATTTAAGATTATTATAATATGAAACAAAACTGCCTTTTTACGAATTTATTTTCTTGAAGGGAAAGTGGCACGAAATGGGGCCAAATCCATATTAATTTTTATATCGACGTTAACTATATAGTAAATCTAATGCCTATAACGTATAGTCGTGGAAATGTGAGACAAAATAATTTAGATATTACTTAAATATATAACAGTTATTTCAGTTTTTTTTATTAATTTAAGGTAAGGAAAATAGCTTTTCGAACGAGAGGTAGATCAGCACAATCCCTTGATGTTGGCGGTCCACGAGCAGACCCTGGGGCAGGAGGAGATGGAAGACTATTTCTACAAATTCGTCCGGCTTTGGCCGACCCTCGTACATCCACATTACAAAGATCTAATACAACTCTATCGGGGTAAATCCAAATATACCTATATATTATAGAACTGATTACAATATTTTTTATGCGATTTCATCTAATCAACCAAAAGTAGTATAAGAGTGATATAACATAACGTAATATTTTTTTTAGTCTATAGCTATTTCTTAAATCTAACCCATAATAATATAAATTGATAATTGCTATACAGAAACGCGTATTTATCCAAAGAAGATCCTAAAGATGATAGCAGTAGCTTACAAGCTGTTGGAGAAGGGAAAGTACAGTTATCTCGTACTCCACAGGAAAAGGACAGATTACCCGACAGGATAAGTCTTGACAGGTACCATTCGCAAAAAGTATATAATCATTGTTAGTTCACATGACACACACACACTGACATGAAATATTGTATAAGTAAAAATATACAAGTTTTTTCAGATTTGGTTACTTTTATTGTAACTTTAATAAATGATAATATATTTCTTATACGTCACTATTTTTTACAAAACTTTTTGTGAATGAAGCAGGGGGCAAATATTAAGATAACATTATTAATGAATTTATTGGGTTTCAGGCGTGGCCTTTCATCAATACCACACATCGTGGGCGAACCCGGATTGCGACTTTTGTCATTACAGCATAATTTAATTAATACACTCACTGGCCTTTCACCACTAGATTTAAGTAAATTAGTTTTTCTTGACGTTTACGATAATCAAATTGACAAAATAACATCACTTGAGCGCCTTTTCAGTTTGAGAGTCCTTCTGATGGGCAAAAATAGGTATTGTACTTATTGAGTATTCTATTCCTTATTATTTTGATGTAATAATTAATCATTAGAAATGTTTATTTCCAGAATAAAAAGAATAGAAGGCTTATCAAACCTTTTGAAGTTAGAAGTTTTGGATTTACATGGTAACCGGATAACTAAAGTTGGGGGTCTCTCTAACCAAAGTGAATTAAAAGTACTCAATTTAGCCGGTAATCAAATAAAGTGTATGGCACCTACGGATCTTCAAGGCTTATTATCATTAAGAGAATTAAACTTTAAACGAAACCGCCTTAGAAAATTGCTTGGTTTTCAAAATACCGTAAAGCTACAGAAGTTATACCTTGGAAATAATGATTTGCAGAGGTAACTATTACAAGTTAATAGATTTATTAATGAAAATGTGAAAGCTTTTACATTTTTTGTTTTTAGTATCGAAGACGTTTCATCACTAGCTGAAGCAACATCATTATTAGAAGTCTCTCTAGATGGCAATCCGGTAGCATTAGGTGGAGATTGCACTCCGTTTTTAGTTTCCTATCTTCCAAACCTCGTTACTTTAAGCAACATGCATGTTAGCGAACAGGTAATTAAATAGGATGACATTGTTGGTATTTTAGAGTCTGTTTTTTGCTTATTTTTTATACTATTGAAACAAGGTTAGGAGAGCCGCAATGGCCTGGCGTGATAATAAGGAAGCAGCCCATGCAGCGTACTGCGCTCTGAGCGGCTCAGCACAGCAAGCGGCCCGGAGGGACCAGATTATACACAATGCTCGAACTAATTGGGAACTTCTCAGGTAGGTCTTCTTAATTATTATGTTGCGAAACAATCTTTGGATAAAAACAAACAATAGAACCCGAACAGTTTCAAGTAATTATAATTTACCATATAAGTTTTGTCAAGGCTTGAATAGAATGCACCAAAAAATTCCTTAATATATAGGATTCTTTAATTTATAGATCAGAAAATAAATGTTTTGTCTCAACTGCAAGTCCAGTAAAACAAGTTGATATAGAAAAGGAATTTGATGCACAATCTAAGGTTACTCAAAGTGATGCAACACAAACTGTGCAGTCAGTTTGCACTCCAGATCTAATAGCTTCAACACGACATGTAGATATTGATGAATCGGACAGCAAAGTAAACAGCGACACAAGTGTTAAACTGTTCTCTGATAATAAAAATGCTAAAACGTTGTCATCTAAAAAGCTCCAAAGAAGCTCCACTGCACGAAAACCTTCAGAGAGACGAGTAAATTTTTCAGAAAGAAGTGCTTCCCAAGACACCGACGTATCTCATTCAACTTCTACTAGTAGTGACTTGCGTCTACCTCCTATTTTATTGCCAATTATATCTTCCTTGGAAAATGTTAAACTAACGGATAGTTCAGAACCTATCCTAAAAAGATGGGAAAGTATATCTAGTGTTGAGCCCGTTGGCGATTCCTCATTTAGCTCGATGCCATCTTCGACGAGTGATAGCGAAGAAGAGACAAATAAAAGACAATTTCGCAGAGTTCCAACAGTATTAAGAAGACGTGAACATTTTAGTACTATGAGATCTAAATCAGTTTGCGATCCAGAAAGTCGTAGAAATAAAGGGAATAAAAACTCTGATCATAGTGAAAACGCCAGTAACATATCATGTAATACGAATTTTGGGTCAATCGCCACATCTTCGACATCTGGAAGCGACAATAATAGTAAATCATTAAAACGACAAGGTTCCCTTAATAGCAGAATGAATAGAAATATCCGTAGCGCAACGATAACTCGTCGCAACGAACGTGCTTCATCCGCTCATAGGGCATCTACAGCTAGAGCGAAGTCAACAAAAACCATAAACAGTCTGAAATATTCAGAACCTATAAAGCCAGTGCCACCAAAAGACCGAGAACAAGGGGTAGATTATCTGATCGAAGTCAGTGAGGGCGTGGTCAGTGCGTGGGGAGCGGGGGCCGTACGACGCTTAGCTAGGGAATGGGAATGGGAGAAAGCGAAAACAGTAAACCATGCTGCTTTCCATTATGTGCACTTTAATGCGGTAGCGCAATGCCTGCCGGAACTTAAAGCGAAGTAAGTATCCACTATTATCCAAGAACAAAATTAAGTGTAGCTTAAAGCATTTTCAAGCAAATTCATGGCCCTGATTTGATATTATACAATATAGGCCTGTGACTGTGTGTGTGTACACACAGTCACACATACACACACACATTATACATTATATATATATATATATATATATATATATATATATATATATTTATATATATATATATATTTATAGTACCTATGCGTTTTAATAATCAGTTGTACACCTCGTGAAGCATGTGTTACATTAATGTGTATACGTCTGAACTGAATACCATGATTTTTATAAACTAATTTTTTACTTTTTATATATATAAAATAATACCATGCCAATAATAAAATCATTTGATAAATACCTATATTTCAACGTTATTCTTTCACACGTATGTATACTGTATTAGTATGTTATAATTATATCGTTGTTACTTAATAAGTCAAGTATGTGTTAACTGTAGTCATACATAAATCATATATAATTGAATGCTTATGCTTACGTACACATAACAATGCTTGGTGTAAGTTTGACTTCTCAACGCAATGCAAATATTAGTACTTCAAGTCCTGCACCCATAGTCCGAAGTTTGACATTACAAGACGTTGATAGTTTTCGAGCAGTCACGAAACGAGTTCATAGTTGTCATTCACAAAAACGCTTGGTTGTAATTCACAAAAATGTTTAGTAGCTTCAAAATTCGTACTATGGGTTATGAAATTACTTGTTTAATAAAGCAAACCAAGGTATTTTAATAGTAAAAACAATACGGTCTTACCGTACCGTACCATATGATAATATACCGTACCGTACCGTACCGTACGTATGAAAATATACCGTACCGTACCGTACCATATGAAAATTATACCAAATTTTGTTACTTTACCAATAGGTTTCCAAATGTCACATCCCTTTCAATCCGTGCCACTGGCTTACAACATTTGGGGCAATTACACGCTCTGGCTGAATTACGAGGACTCACGGCTTTAACTGTAATGCCGGAGGGTGACCCTATATGTGTTAAAATTTGGCGCGAGTACGCAATTTATAGACTAGCTCATTGGGGACTTAAAGAAATTAATGGCGAACCGGTAAAAAAATCCTTTCAATAATATGTTCGATAAAGAATTCGATACGATATTTATTTTATATTTTAAACAGGTAACAGAGGAAGAAATAAAAACCGCAAACGAGACATATAACGGGCTAAGTGATATAGTACTTCGTGCTCTTCCAGATGCTCCTTTACAGCCATTATTATCAAGATTAGGCAAAAGCAGAACCAGTACGATCAGTGCAAAGGCCTGGCTCAGAGCTGCTGACCCCGCCTTAAGAGATGTCATTGCTAAAGAAGCTTTACAGTACAAAAAAAGTCATGTTTCGCAGGTTAAAAACAATTCATATTAGAAATTCGTTATAAAGCTGTACTATTTAAATTAATGTATTTTAAAGACATTATACATTTTAAGGAGGACATGAGTTGGCGAGTACGCGGTCGTGGCCAATTATCTCACGCGATTGATCTCGCGTGTGGATCCGCAGTTAGACTTCGAACACTCGAACTTCAGTGGCCAACTATTTTGGTAGAAATGATTGAAGAAGTATTAAGAGATTTTGCTGATATGGAAAATCATGTTAAGGAACAAATGCGTATGCTTATGGATACATTATAAGACACTGTTACCTATTTTAGATAGTCAATTTTTGTCAACGTAACTTAAGGTTTGCAACATTCAACTAAATTTAGAAGCTTTACTTTCTTAAATAATTTAGTTTGAATGATATAAATATATGCGTTCTCATACCAAATATTATATTATACTGTCAGGTTATTAGATGAATGATATATACAACAAATATACCGGTTACATATTATACATAGTTTAATATACATATAATAAAATATTTATTTATTTAAAAATAGGTAATATTTTTCAGAACTGATCGGTATTTCACATAGTTGCTCAATAGTTATGTAAGTTAGTAGAGGTTTACCGCGGCTTCATTGCCGTAGTTTCGGATCAGAATTCCATGAGATCTGTTATTCTGGTTATAGCGTTTAACTGTCAGCTAGTTACTCAATGACCAGTATATTTTGACAGATGTCACGTATTACTATGTTAGTTCAATAAATAATAGCCAATAATAATCAATTATTATACAGAGACATCACGGAATTAGAATTTAGCTAATTGTTACTAAAACTTTATATATTCAGTAGAAATAAATAAATCTTTTATTGAAACTTCTATTTATTTTATTTTTTTAGAAGCTCCTTTGTAGAACTAGTAGACAATTAATAATTATGACCATGAAGATAATATATAACTAGCTTTCTAATGCTGTATGATGACAACATAAACCTTAATAAATAAGAGTCGTCCTCGAGTGGTTTAGGCGAGAACCGAAAGTAATTCCAGCCCGTGTGAGGGGGACCTCCGATAATCCTGAACTCACTACGAACGTCCTAAACATTTTTAAATATAGTACGATACTCGACATTAGAATGGAAATTACAGAACATACAGTACATACATGGAAAATACACTACAATGTTTCCCACATTATTGGTAAATCAGATAAAAAAATATGCAAAAAACATTTACCTCTATCTCTATTGTTATCAACTTCCGGTCCAACATATACAAGCTAAACTTATAAATACGATGATGCCAATAGTTCTTGTTGTTAATAGCTTAATATTTTATTATTATATAATTAATAATTCAAACTCCTTTGTTTATTTCTGCCGATCTGTTTTAAAAACTTTAGTGGCGTCTTCTGCTTGTCAGCTTTCCGGTTTTACATAGAATAATATAAAAATAGAGAATATACATGTAATGAATATTGATAGCTAAGAAATAAATAAGTAAAACCAATTATTCGTGTTTATTCTGTCTGTACGACATTTTACACTATGTTGTCAACGAAAATATATGAGTTTACGAGATACTACGTACAATTTATGGAAGCAACAATTTTCGTTTTACACGCTCTATGTAAATAACTACGATTTGCTGTCGTTAAAATAAAATTTCCTACTGTAGATAATGTTTCAGTCTCACTGAACTGAACTTTGATGACTTCGCTATTAACCTTCATTTTCCATTCCATTCTTAACATAAATGTTGACTTAGGATTTCATGTCACAGTATCAAAACAATATTGATTTATGGAAACAAACCACTATGTCAGTTTTTGATGAGACCATCCCCAGTAGACAATTTCTATTTTATGTGGACTTAGACAACTTATCACAGCACAATATCTGTGCAGTAGTTATTGTCCAAATCATACTAGTAACAAAGATTTTACCAGCCGAGGTAAAATCCTCGTAATGCTATGGTCACCTTATGATCAATATAATAGACGATAGTGTATCTTTGAATCTACCTATTAAAGAAAAATGACAACGATTGCACAACTTCGGAAAAAACTTTGTGTAGTGGCAATCATTGTTAGCCCTGCGGCTGTGAAAGCTTCGCTGTAAGTGGTGGGCAGGGTACGGGCCATACCTTCCCTTTAAAAATCCGAACCTGATGGGCCTGGGGGATGCGTCCGTCTCAAAGGTGCGTTGAAGCAGCCGGACCTTGGCTTCAAACATAATAGGATAAGGAAATGTGGTAATTGACACTAGCCCGCTTCGATGGCAGAACGCCGGGCAGCGTATATCATGATTGGTGTGGAACTCGCCTTCGCCGGCGAAGGTGATATCCTAAGGGTGTTTGCCTGTATAGATGTGTTACCTAAACGTCTGTTGTCAGTCATTATGGCGTCCTCTGATAGATTTCGGTCTACTCTTTGGCGATAAAGGCGTCGGACGAGGTTCTTCCACCACCAGTATGTTCACGTAATACTCGGCCTTATCGAAATAGCTCTTAGAGAGCTGTTTGAAATGATATGCTATCATAGGGAGGGCTAAGTCTCTATGGAGGTCTTGATTTCGCATATATTACGGGGCAACCGTGGTGATGCTCATGAACTTTTTAACTTTTGAATGATGACCAGATAACTAAACATATGTATTGTTAATCTCAGTACAACAGTTCAAGGTCTAAATTGGTCTTCAAAAATTTGAATTGTTTTTTGTACAATATATTCAATAATAATATAATTCAGAGTTCAAACTTCAGACTGCTGCGAGGGCTTCAGCGACAGCGACAGCGCCTTCAAGAGATTGGACTAAGGACTTGTACAACTTCGCTACGGTGTGATCTTCATCTTGCGTATAAGAATAATGGAAAAGTCTTGGACCTAACAATTTTGATACTTTGATAATAGAAATGTCAGTTTTGATAATCAATATTTAATATAATATTTCAGACAACGGAAAATAAATGCAAATCCATTTTTACAAAAAATAGAAAATAAATTTTACCTAAATTTATTTGAAAATATTTTCCATTTTATTATTAATTTAGCTAGCTCTGAGCCAGACGGTCTAAAAGAAAAAAAGCGTTATAAAACGTTACGTAATTGAAAAGAGTTTTAATAAGCTTTTAAATTAAGTCCACTTATTATATGTAATTTTATATAAAAAGACATAATATTCATCACAAAGTAGTGCAGAATGTAGATACTTATTATATAATCCAATTGTATATTACTTTTTTAAATGATGAAACAAACAAACAGCCAAATGTGCGAATTTATATAATATAAATAAGTCACACCTCCAAAGTATCAAAGTGCGTTTTTTTATTGTAGCAAGAGAAACCTCGATAATCCTACGCATGCATGCACACGCGTGTCTGTTGAAGTGTTTTTTGCACCGAAAAATCTTAAATGGCGCACCAAACTTGATTATCGCTCTTATCAGAGTTAACACTTCACATTACCTTGAGAAGTAATCAATAAATAATTTGATAACGTTGACATCATATTTATCTAAATACCGTTGAATTCCAAATATCATAAATCTAATTTAATATTATGCTGCAACTAGTATTTACGATTGTCTAGACTATATAATGAATAATCGAATACAGAATTAACCGAATAAAAATGTTATTTTGTTTTCCGTTTCTCTGACTAATGGCAATCCCTATTCTTATGTTATCATTTTTGGTTATCAAATATCATCACCTTTTGTATTTAATTGTTGAAATAGTTATTATAAATAGATTATCTAATTTATAAATATTTATGTTAAGATATTAATATTATTCCAGCCTTGCCATAAGTATCAAGTGGACTTTTAAAATGTAAGTTTGGTTTGTTGCTAAGACATGGACGACACAGAAAGCACTACAACTTCAGCGGACGAGAACACGGGCAACCTGTGTGACAATCCTACTAGAGATACGTTAGCTGAAGGATTATTAGGACTTCTAAAACCTACAGTAGACCAGCTCGATGATCGAGTAAGAGCTACAAGGTAAACATTGATTTTCTGTTATAATATGACATAAATATGAATGAATGAATGATATAATTGAATAAATTATTATAAAATGACAATATGTATTTATTTTTTTGTATCATTCCGATTTATTAACTTATCACAAAGAACACTATACTTATGTGAAGTCTTGGATCCGATTCGAAATAAATAGTAATGTGACATTCTAACTTATCCAAATCTCAAAATGTGACATTATTTTAAAAGCCACTATTTTATATTGTTATAAAAACTCATGAAGATTTCATTATTGTTACAGGATCTCACAATTGGAGTTAAAACAACAGATAGAGTCATTAAATGAGGAGCTACTGAAAGTAAGGGAGGCTCTCAATAACCACCCAGATTTGGATCCTTATGTTAAAAAGCTCATTGCCTGTAAACATAAAGTAACTGTTGTACTCAATGTTCTACAAGCATCACAAGTAAGTTATCCAAATTGCGAGGTCTTAGATTTACATACAGCTTTGTTGTTAGTATTTGGTTTTGGTATAAAAACACTAGAAATATAGATGATTTAACATTAAATCCAAAAGTATTGTTGAAGTTCAGCTGAAATTCCATGTCAGTCACACTTGGCCAGCTTTAAACATTTCTGATGCTGTTAATGAACACTATTATTATATTATTGATTTGATAGATGATTTTTGATTTCACCAAGAGCTTGTTTTTGAATGTGTTTTGATAAAACTAATATTCATGCTCACTTGTTATGTTTTAGGATAGATTAAATGAAATAAGACGTATGGTTAATAAAGAAAAAAGTGTAAGGAAAGTAGTTGAGACATCACCAGAACCAGAACAAAGTACAAGTGGTATATCAGCTCAAGGCAGCATAAACTGACATGGAAACTCCACACCAGAACCACATAAAAAAGACAGACTATGATTATGTCTATGAGCCTGCTGAAGACAGCTTTCTGCTTATTGACGCTTTAGAAAAAGACCTTGCATGTCTAAAACAGAAAACTCCAATATTTTGTTTGGAAGTTGGTTCAGGAAGTGGTGTTGTTATCACTGCATTTGGTATGGCCTTCCCTGAAACATTTTGCTTTAGCACTGATGTCAATTTTAAAGCCTGCTTAATGTCACACAGCACTGCACAGCACAACAATGTCACAATGGACACTGTTAACATGGATTTAGCAACTTGTTTTCTAAATAACAAATTGGATATAGTTATTTTTAATCCTCCATATGTTGTGACAAATTCTGAAGAGTGTGGAGGTTGTGATATAAATGCAAGCTGGGCTGGAGGTGCAAAAGGCAGGGAAATTACTGATAGGCTTCTAAATATGATACCAAAGATATTATCACCAGATGGCATCTTTTACCTACTACTTATAGAAGATAACATTCCAAGTGAAGTTATTGAAATTATGTCTAAACTTTGCTACAAGTCTGAGACAATTATTAAAAGACGAGTAAGGAATGAACAGCAATTAGTAATAAAATTTTATAAATAAAAAAAATATAGTTTAATAAAATATATTATTTATAAGATACAAACATTAAATATTGAAAAATCTTATTTTAAATTCTTTTTAACCAAAGCTGCAAAGGCTTTAGCTCCCTCCAAGTTCTCTTCATAACCAGGCAGTGACCTACAGTCGTCATACCATCTCTGAATATTTGGGAATGGAGTAATATCCCAACCAATTTCCTGAAACAAACATATTAATTTAGTATTTTTTATTTATTGTTCAAAATATGCAACATGTATATGTTTTATGTACTCACAACAATAGAACTTAGAGTTGCTAATATGGCACTATCTGCAATGGTTGGACTTTCTCCTGCCACCCACTTTTGGCCATCCAGAAATTGGTCTAGGAAACTAAGAGATGCATCTAAGTCATTTCTAAATTTTTCCTTTATTTCTGTTACTCCTTCAAATATGATTGGGTACTGGAAATAATAGGCAATGAGGAAAAGTAAGAAACAATGACACATGTATCATTGCTTAACAAAACAACTTTCTGATTGGGTCAAATATAAGTTTGCATACATATAGAAGAAATACTATTATGCTAACATCAAAATAATTAAATTTAATATAATAAAAAAGAATGCATACACAAATAGCTCTGATTCTAGGATACAAAAAGGAGCTGTCGAAATATAATCTCGAATTTACGATTGCACGGCGTTGTAGATCTTTCGGGTAGTGATCTTCATTCTTCCCATATTTATCCGCTAAATAGCATGATATAGCTCGGCTCTCCCATATCACAAAACCGTTATCTTCAAGAGTCGGAACACAATGCTGAGGATTGACTTTAATAAAAGATTCATTCAGCTGTTCCTTTTTAAACAAATCAATTATAGTTACATCAACTGGCACGTTTAATAATTTTGCGGCAAGTAGAGCTCCCCGAGATGGAGCACTAATATTAAAGTGATATAATTTTAATGACATAATGGTAAATAAGTATTATTTGTTATAATATTTGAGTCACAAAGGCACTGAGTTGAGATAAGTTTCAAGAAGAATTTTATGAAAAAAGTTACTAAAGTAGATAGAGTAGAAAGTTAAGTTGATAATATATATAAAAGATATATAGAGAAGGTTTATATACAACGTAACAATCATGTACAAATATGAACTAGGGATGCAGTATGACTTAGGTCAAGAGTCGATATTTTACTTGAAATAATCGACTTTTTAAAATAGAGCTAAAGTCACCTCCAGGTGATTAGATTTTTCTATTTTGATTTTGACTCGATTTAAAATATGTACAGGAAAATATGTGGTTTTCAATTAATATCAGGTGCAATATTTAATTTGCTTAAGATTTTTAAATTCTTAAAGAGTCGAAAAGTCAACTAATCGACTTTTGGAATAAAAAAATGCCAAATCGATATCAAGAATTAATCTACTTTTAGAATAAAAAAATACCAAGTCGATATCTAAGTCGAAAGACGACTTGTCGAGGCTTTCGAATTTCGATCCCTAGTTTGAACTGAGATAAGTGATTAGTGAACACTGAACTATTAAATATGCATAGACTAAAAAGTAATACGATTTATATAAAAGAAGATTGACAACAGATAAATACAATATACTTTGACTTCTTGATCATATCACATGGATCATATTATGAACAATTATGAACTAATACGAGTTTTGACATTACAACCCAACAACCTAAAAAAGAAATACAATTTTGTAGTTGTATTTTGTAACTTAAAGGACACCCGTCCTACCATATGTTAGAGCTGAAATAAAGTTGTTCTTTTTCTTGAAATTTATGATGTTCATGACTATGATTTCTCAAGAAATAGCTTGTTGATTTTAAATCCTCGTTTATTGAGCAAAGCTTCAAAAGCAATGTAATTTAAATGCTGTCTGTTTATAGAAGTTGTATTTTTGTCTGTGGTAAACCGATTTTCAGACTTTACAAATTAAAATCTTTTTGTATCTGAAATGTTAATTCTACATATCGACCGAAATCATTCGAAATCGAACTTGGAAGGAAAATATATATTTTTTTATTATTAATCAAAATAAATATTATTTGTGAAATAAATATATTTTTCAAAATTACTTTATGTTATTTAAAACCAAAGCTGCGAAAGCTTTAGCTCCTTCTAAGTTCTCGTTATAACCAGGCAGTGTGGTGCTATCCTTGTACCATCGTTGAATATTAGGGAATACAGTCATATCCCAACCAATCTCCTGTTGATAAATTATTAAGAATAATAATTATTGTAGTAACAAAACATTTCCATTAAGAGACTAATCATTTACTTAAGACTTACTATAATGGTGCTTAGAGTTGCCAGCATTGCAGTATCTGCAATGGTAGGATTTTCTCCAGCAACCCACTTCTGGCAATCCAAAAAATGGTTTAGGAAACCAAGAGAGACATTTAGATCATCTTTTAATTTTTCCTTTATTTCAGTCACTCCATCGAATATTATGGGGTACTGAAATTAAAAAGCCCTGATAAAATATACGAGATACGAGATATGCTATTGAGATTTGATTAAGGTGCAAATATAAAGTGGAAAATACAGTACCTGCAATTGTTTTATTTTTGAAATAATGTTTTTCTTAAAGCCTTAAAAGTACATCCACCACTTGTGACTTAAATAATGTATTTATTCTGAATCAAATTTATCGTTGCTTCATCAGAAATCATATAGATACTTACACATATTGCTCCCATTCTAGTATATAAATAGGAGTTATCAAAATATAATCTTGAATTGACTATTGCTCGACGCCGTAAATCTTTTGGGTAATGATCATCATTCTGTCCATATTTATCTGCTAAATAACAAGCTATGGCTCGACTCTCCCACAGCACGAAATCGCCATCTTCAAGAGTCGGCACGCAATGTTGGGGATTAATTTTGATAAAAGATTCACTTAATTGTTCTTTTTTAAATAAATCTATAATAACAAGTTCCACAGGCACATTTAATAGTTTCGCGGCAAGAAAAGCTCCTCGAGATGGATTACTTATAGGAAAATGATATAATTTAACAGCCATATTGTCAAATATTAACACTTTACTTGAATAATCAAGCAGCGTTCTTATCATCTAGTGGTATCTGAACCGAAAAAAAATCTATAAATAACTTATAGTGCGTTCTACTTTATTATAAAATAAAGTAGAACGCACTATAAGTTATGATTTCTACATAAGTAGAAAATTTTATTAAATATCGATTTCAAACATGATGTCTCATTATTGAGATGAAACTATTAGTTGATAAAATACCACGTACAAAGAGATAAAATAAAATTTGTGTATTTAAAATATAAATGTCTGTAACAGATACAGACAAAAAAATACATCACCAATATTTGCTAAGTTCTTTAAAGCTTTGGTATTTCTTATCTCTAAGAATACAAAAGAAAAATGTTAAAAAAAACAACTGCATTTGATTTATCTGATTTTATAGATGATATTACATGTTCTTTGAACAGGAAAAAGAATGCAAATTCATTACAAAACTACTCTCTTTTACTAAAAGTACTAGCTATGATCCTGCAAAGACCGAGTTTCTCGAAAGATATTAAACATTTTAATTTGATCCCATATGATTTTTATGATTATCTTAAATACCATAGATGAGAAAATATATAAAAGCTATGATAGATTTCAAACTTAAAGCCTTAGTGATCGAATATCTTCGATCAATCGAATATCTTCGATCAATCGAATATCCGTAGTGATTTCTAAAAATCAGTTAGAAAAATAATTGTAGGTATCGTTAACATGGATGTCATGAAATTTGTAATATTTTTGATGCAAAGAAGCATTCTATGTCTACGGGTATGACTCTACGGATGCTATCTATAGCTTAGTATAGAATTAGCCTAGCGTAATATGGAATTATGAGAACATCGATTTTAGATAATTGGTATTAGGATTTAGGTGACATCACTAGTAGATATTATGATAGATGACAGAACTAGAAGCACTTGCTAATGATTTGTATGTCGTTCATAATTCAAATAAAAAATATTTCACTATATTATTTGAAATGGAATCTAATAAGTGCAGAATTTGTTTAGAAATAGGAGAATTATTAATAAGTCTATTTAATTCTACAGTTTCATTAAGCATATCCTCAAAAATTATGTCGCTAGCCAATATAGCGGTACGTTTCATTAATATAATCTTCGTTTGATTATAATATGTATTAAAAATTTTATAAACTTCTAGATACATCCAAACGATGGATTGCCAGACGCTATATGTATGTCATGTAATGATAAACTAGAAAATTGTATTCAGTTCATTGAACAATGCGAAAAATCTGACGAAATATTAAGGAATACTTTTCTAAATTTCTCTAGTGAAAAATGTTCAACATTGCAAGAAATAAATGACTCGTCTGTATGTATTAATCATAAACCGGATATGCACGAACGAGATCACAAAAGATTGCCTGACTATGAATTAAATGTAGAAAATAATAGAAGTACAATCCATGAAGCAGCAATTTTAAATAACTCCAATATTCTCAATGTTAATAATAAAATATCAAATAAACAACAATGTTTCATTTGCGGTAAAATAATGTCTTCAAAGTATGTATATTTGTTACAAGATGAAATTATTGAATACCATTCTGTATTTTGGGAACTCATTATAAAACTGTAATGTTTTCAGATTTCGACTGAAAACTCACATAGCAACTCATGTCAAGGATAAGCCCTATTCATGCACCTATTGTAAGAAAACATTTTCGATATTACAAAACTTGAATGTGCATTTGAGAACACATACGGTACAAATTTGTTTATATTTAGTTAAATGTTAAACAGTTATTCTTTATGTTAACTAAGATTTAAAAAACATAAACTTTACTCTAATGTATTGTATTAAAGTGAAATTGGTATATGATATAAAATTTCCTATAACTGAATTTTCTATTTACAAAACTCAAGTTATCTATTTACAGAACATTAAAATCATTTGATTGTATTTGTTGGCAGGGTGAAAAACCTTTCAGTTGTTTGACTTGTGGAAAATTATTTGCTCAATCATCTGGTTTAACAGCTCATAAACGCAAGCACACTGGACACAAACCATATGAATGCTCTCTTTGTCCTCAGAGCTTTAGCACTATTGGACATTTACAATATCATTTAAGGTTTGTACAATAATAGATATAATCTAAAATGTTTGTATATATTTTTTACATTAATATAAATGATTAATTTTCAAGGCCTCTTATTTTTTTTAAGGCGACACACAGGTGAAAAGAACTATGAGTGCGACACATGCAATCGAGCTTTTATTACCCGCAGTGATTTAAAACAGCACATAATGACACATACTGGAGATAAACCTCACATTTGTTCTATATGTGGAATAAGACTTTCTCGGGCATCAAATCTAAAACGCCATATTAGTTATTTACATGATAAGGACAAAGCATTCTCTTGTTCACAGTGCCCTTCCAAATTCATCCGAAAATGTGAATTAGCGAAACATGTAAAAAAACATAAATTAATAAAAGTGCCTGTAGGTTAATAACGAAAACGAATTACTTATTTTCTTCACAGTACTTTGTTATGTAGATAGAATTTTTAAGTTTTAAATTTATACATAAGCCATTTCATTATCCAATTTACTAGGTCAACTGGAGTATTAATATCGCCTTGTCAAAAGTCTGTAAGTGAGCTAGTGCTCCGAACTGATTGAAGGAAAGTGGAAACTCGTTGGCCATTGATGTTTTTTAAGTCAAGGTTAAATAGTGTTAAATAGGCGTATCTAGTCTATAGATTATGTTAGTGATAGATGATATCGATTAATCGATTATTTCCACTGGTAAGCAATAATACTGAATATACATTATCTATAATTTAATATTTTAAGAAATAATAAATTAAAACTAAATTTGATTAATTCCTTTAGATTTAGACTTATATTGGTTTAGAAAAAAAAACAATGGAAGACTACGCGTCCGGAACCTCGTTAGTTGTTCCTACAGAGTACTATATGTATGTATGTATGTATGGTTGTTCCCGACATGGGTTTCACGGCTAGTCTTATATTTTAGTTATTTTGTTTATCAAATTGAGAAACAACCATACTTAACAAAAAACATGAACAATTCATTTTGAATCGATGTCTACTTTTTGGAGCTAACCGATTAGTTGGTTATACAATGTAATCACTTATCAGTACTACGAGATTGTGCACTAGATTTAACCAACTTAAATACTGTGCTTAAGTGTAAGAATTATAACTATTTAAAGTTAAATTGTATGTCAATTTTACAAGTGTCAATTATTATTTTAAATTAGGCATCGTTTGTCACGCACGATTTTTTCATTGTTTTTTATAATACTACAAGGTACATCTATTTTTTTTAAATTATGACCTGCAATTCAGGAAGGACAAAAGATGTCTTTTTAAATTTAATCTGTATTTCATACGTCAATTTAACGACCAATGGCAACATTAGGCATTTCGAATTTTCGAATTCGTTATAACGAATCTGTCTGGAGATAGAAGACTAAGTTTTCTTTGTGCGTTTTTACCGTAAAAGAATCGGGTCTAATTAAAAATAATTGTTGCGATTTCTACAGAATTGAGTATACGAACATTTACATAAGAAGAAAAACATGTCGAGGGATATTTACTATTCTGAAAAATATTACGATGAGAAAGAATATGAATACAGGTAAAAATGTTTATTATCTCATGGACTTTGCGAATTGTTGTATTGTACTTGCAAATGTTCGATAATCTTATTTTTTTCTTATGCTTTTGTAAATATTTAATTCCCATGGTTAAGTTTGGTCTGGTATAGCAGTAAATATGTAACCTTAAAATCGTGATGAAATGAAACAGTAATTAAATTTCAAACCAGTAAATCTCAAACAATCTCGCACTATAAATGTCTTTAGACGTTATTTTGAAATACGTAATTACCATTTAAATTTAGTCTGTTTTCTTCTAGGCATGTAGTGTTGCCGAAGGAAATGGTAAAGTTAGTGCCTAAGAATCATTTGATGTCGGAGCAGGAGTGGCGCGGCATCGGAGTGCAACAGAGCCAAGGATGGGTGCACTATATGACTCATCAGCCAGGTTTGTAGTTTGTGTATCTAAAGTTGCCAAAACAGATATGTAAATGATGTAATCCTACTTGCTTAAAATATAAGTTTCTTTTAATTTTATGTAAAGTCAGTTACTGTTATTTTAACTTTCCGTGTAAATTGTGATTTTTAGATAGATTTGTTATTTTTCAGAGCCTCATATTTTACTATTTAGAAGAAAGATGACAACTCCACCTGAGAAAAAGTAATCAGGGGATATGTGATTCAGAGTCATTGTACAGAATTGTCATGAGATTTAGATATTATTAATCTAGTTTGCCTCATAACAAACCATCTTGATAGCTTTCATTTGACATGAAAAATTTGGAAAATGTATACCATATGTTAAGTTTATATAGAACTGTGAATGAATGCAAAACCATTCCATTTATTGTTTATCATATCAGATTTCTTTAAAGTATAAGCATTGTCTAAGGAGAAAGTATAAGCATTGTCTAATGAGAGTCAAATATATTAGTGCATGTAGAATTGTTGATGTGTGCCTTATTTTCAGGATGTATTTCTCTCTAGTGCTGTGATGAAAGCCATTCAAGGTTCCTATTGTATGCTTAGGAATATAAGTTTTTGCTGTCAGGTTGAGATTTTTAGTTTGTTATGGGTGTAATGATCTTCATTCCCTCTTTCTTTAAGTAAAAAGTTAATTTAGTCATTAATTTAAGTTTTTGATTATTTGTGGAAAATTTTGTATTGTGTTATAAAAAATATTAAATAACAATTGTCTTAAAAAATATATGTCTAAAAATGTTGGGACCTTCTAAATAATGTTCAAAGTCATGTTCATTGTTCAAAAATGGTACATTTAATCTTCCACAAATAAAACAAAATCATATGAACCATAACTGGCTTGTGACAAAAATATTTTACAAAACAGACTTAATACTAGCTTTTAATCTTGACTTATGTGAAATTATAATTGTATGTAAATAATTTTAATTCAAGAACAGCTGTAATTCATGAAATGTAATTAATTAGGTACAAATAAATTTTAGCTGTCCAGTGTTTTAATAATGAAATGTAATTGGGTACAAATAAATTATTTGGTGCTATGTTATTTATGTTTTATTTTTTTATATTACAATCACTAACATTGAAAGCCCTGAAGCTGAGATATTAAATGTTAATTAAATTAGTAAGTACATTTAAATCCTTCTCTTAGTCAATTAGTGGACTTTTTTGGTATATATTACATTTATTATATGTATAAGTAGAATTTACATTTATTTATATTAATAAGTTAATAAAAGAAAAAGATTTTGATGGTCAGGACTACTAACCTGGGCTTTCAAGAATACCTTACCGTCGCTATGCCAGTTGAGCTAACGTGTCGATATCCCGCATCTGTATTATATTTATATTAATATGGACGCAGTTCAATAGATCGATTGGCAGAGCGATGGGTCGTTTTTCCAGAGATAGTGAGTGTAAGCCCGTGCCTTGTCAATAAATTAAATAATATAATGTGCAATGGATAATGATTTCGTTTTTATTATATGAAATAACATTAAAATAAAAAACGATTCTATATTTTATAATATATAGCTTAATTTTTTACATATAAATCTTAGAAAAGAAAAGAAAAATGCTAAAAAAAACGATATTATTTCTTCTGATATTTGTATTAAAACTGGCCCAAGTCATGGTTACTATAATATGTTTAACCATCAGTAAGCAAGCTATTTTATTAAAAAATTGTCAGAATTCGTAATTTCCCTTATGCTCCTAAATTTATGAATAATCCCGATAATTAAGAGAGACTAAGTCAATGAAATAATATTTAATAATATGTGAGTGCTGTCAGGGAATATTTTGTTATGTTTGATAATATTTTCTTTTTCAAAGGGTAAAAAAACAACAGTTTGTAGTTTCACTTTATTTTCTTTTTTTCTTAGCAGTAGGAGACAAAGTAGGTAATTTAGTTGTTTCTGGTTGGGAGAACTCTAACGATTCTACTTTTAAGTCATCTGTGGAGACTGTATCCAATAAATCCAGACCTTGAAGTTGTTCTTGTTCAAGATTATGGAGCATTTGAAACCCAGGTTCGAGAGATGGAGTGAAGGCACCATCTAAAGCTGCGGGAAAGTGTAGCTCAGGAACTTCCTCTAGTTTTAATTGTGGAGCTATATCACCAATAGCTAATGCTTCACACTGGTTTTTCAGTTCCTCACATTTATTTTTAATTTTTGCATGATACTTTACAATACGAGTTTCATAAAAATCATGCAAGTTTCCCACATTGAGTTCTGCAAACACCTTGGATATAGCATCTGGAAAACCTGATTTTAGACCACTGGCTTCTCGGTCAACAACAGTTCTCATTAATTTACACATATTTGTCATGTAAATGTCTAATGCATCTGCCACTGCAGCCAATGCCGTGTTTGTGCTAAAAGCAAAACCTACATGGCCAATGGATATTGCTGCACATTGCTTTAAGGCTCGTTTATGGCTTTCTGGAGTAAATGGTAAAATTACTGGACCCATGCCAAGAGAGAAATCACAGTATTCTTTTGGTAAAAAGTTAATAGGTGGAATTGCTTTATGTTCCAGCTTTAAATCAGGTTGGGGTGGCGGATCGGGTATGTTAAGAGCATCCAACCTCGTTGCTTCATACACAGAACTGTCACCCTGGTCTACTATTGCTTGTAATTGTCTAGAATAGGCATGTAATTGTATAGTATGTGTAATGAGATTTGGTTTGGGCCATTCAATTGGTGATGATTTTACCGTTATTGGAATTTCAGGTATATTTTGCATTCCCAATTCAATGATGGGGTTAAAGTTGACAGTTTGTAAAACGGTCTCGTTGTTATCCTCTTCATCAAATTCACCCCATAGTTTTCTATTAGACATAATGATTATTACTTTTTAAAATAATGTGTATTCACATTTTCCATCTATCAAAGGCATTTATCATTATTTTAACGTTTATACTTAAAAAACTTTTCCGTCACCAGCAAGCCCATCAGTAAAATTATATTAATATATTCCCTTGTCAGTACTAAACAGTGCTAACCTTTTTGTGTTAGTAAATACCACAGAGTTGGTAAATACTTTAACTTGTCAATGGTCAAATGTCAATGTCAATTAAGATTTAGGGATGTACTTGGACGTTGGTAAATTCCACAGATAGGCAGCAGTTTGTCTATGACCAAACAGCTCTAATTCCTTCAAACAAATTATTTATTTATTATCTAACGGTCACAATTATCTGTTACTTCCATACGATTCTAACAGATGGTAGTATATACGGGTATTTATTGACTGGATTGAGGAAGTATCTAATAGATGGCGCTTTGTTAAAGTACAAACGTTTTGTATAAGATAAAATTCACCACCACTAGGTGTTGCTGAGGCTAAAGTATGTGTTCAATTTATATTATAGTAAAAACTATGAAGTTCAATATAAATATATTATACTTTTTATTCTATTCATTAACATCAAAAAAATATATAGTTGAGAATGACAGTGTGAAAGTAAACGATGCATTGATTCTTTATGAATTTATAATAAAATTTCAACATTCAGCACTCTTTTTCAATATAAACTTAAAGTATGACAAATCTCATATTTTGATCTTAGTCTTTTCTAATAAAATAGTTAGGTAAAGTTTGTTTGTTTGTGGGTTTATACTTTATAAGTTAATTTGTTATGTGTAATCTTCAAAGTAATTTATACGAATCTAATAATTCCTTATCAAATATTTAAAAACGACTTCCACGGTGAATCTAGGTTATATTATATTATTCCCATGAAATAACAGTAGAGCTTTTCGTGGGAAAATTGAACAAAAAAAAATCGAGCGAAGGAGCTTCTTACGAGCCCCGTATTCTAAATCTCTCGCGGACGGAGTCGCGGGCAACAGCTACTATATTATAAAAAAAGAGTGATTGCTACGTGTTAAGTACACGAGCTCTAAATAATAGTTCATCAAATAATTGTAGGATTATTTGATAGTTTGTTTGCTCCTGACGCAAAGAGTAACGGATTTAACGAACTATGGCAGGTTATAGCTTACTTTAGGAGTCTATGCCTATTGAATACTTTTTGTTCGGGAAAATTATGTAATTTTCAAGGGGAAATCATCAAAACTGATCTCTGTAAGACTAGCTTAAAGTTTTGTACTAAGGTGAGAAACCGATAAAATTCCTAACTAGTAAATAGTAATAAAAACATAAACGTGAACAAAATTGAAATATTGTTTTAAATAGTATTATATATACGCCATTTTTTTAATTTATAAAGAATTAAAAATTCATCCATAAAACTCGAACTAACCACCTCTGGGATAACGTTCCGTTACTCCTCCAATCAAGTTATTGCATCACTCCCGCTTTGAAGAATATATTCTATGTAATTTAAATACAAAGGATAAACTTTAGTGTATGGTATTTATATATATTTCAATTTTAGGCAACTGGAAGTGCTGATACTATTTTGAGCTAATTATATTCGACACAAATTAAAATGAGTGTAGTGGGATGTCGTAATTGTCAAAGGTCGTTATAATATGCGTTAATTATTTTATTCTGTGTTCTCGTGATACTGTTGTAGTTATTTGTAATGAGGCTGCTATTTAATACCATTGTGTCATGTTAAATAATGTTAGTTAATAATTTGAGTTCGAAATAACATTGAAGGATATTTGTATCTCTAATTTATGTAAAAACTTACCAGCAGCGAATATTTTAATAGACAATTTACGACTTCTTCAAACGCGTTTATATTCAAACATTTAAAATTATTTGATAGCAAATTTACGTAATTGTTTTTCAAATCTCCTGTATAAGCAAGGTACTTATAGTTTCAATGTAGGCGAGTTTGTATATGTCAGCCTCAAACTCACAATAATTTAATTTAATGCTTGGAATTAATTTTGAGTTTATTTTTTTTGATTTGTTTTTATTTCAACCCAGACACGACCTCTAATAATTAAGATGACGATTAAGAAGAGAGAAAAGAGTTTAGATTTTGTCATCTCGGATCGGATAAGGTTATCTATATTGTTATATATATTGTGAACCTAATATGTACACTTATGAAAAGATTTATTGACATATATATAATCTATAAAAAGTTTCCTCGTGAGCTTTTTGAGCCTAAGCCTTGAAGATGTTTTTTTATTTTTTAGTTTCCTTTCCAGTAAGAGATTATTTTTGGTTATAACACTACCGCAACGAGAAAGGGCTTAAATAGAGTATATGATAGTCTAGAAGGTACTAACTTATACTTGTAATCATTTATGAATTGCGAAAAAGATCCCATGAAGTCTCTTTACGGCGATGATGATAACCGTTGGGTTTAATCATCGAGTAGTCACAGAACCATGCCTGCCATCCCCTGTGCCAGGTGGGTTCCGTAAAGAAATTTCTAGTATAAAAAGAAATGTATATACTTTATAAGTACCTATTGGCGTAGTACACGTAGGACGTACCGCGGGGGTTTCATTCAGGACACATAACGGAAGTAGACGCGGATCAATCGCTCCCCCTCCCCCCACTCATCCCGAGTATCCTAGGATATCCAGACAGAGTGGCTTGTCTCAGTCGGCTCCCAGCGCGCGGTCAGGGTACACGCATGCGGGAAGTATAGTTATGCAGTGTATGTTGATTCAGTGATACTTATTCCGATCTTTATATAAAACGGTAAGTATGTTTGTTTAAAACTGTATGAAATATTTATCAAATATTATTCAATTTAAAAATGATTCCGTTTCATCTGATTTCTCTTGTTTGAAGTGTAGCCCATTTATTGGGGCAGAGGTCAATTATTGGGATTGATGCCAGAGATATGCGTACCTGAATTAAAATTAAGGCAATGTCACGATAAATATTTAGATATTTTTTCATTATATTAAAATGAAATATTCTTTATAATTACATATTAAGATAATAATAATTATTATTTAATATTATATTTTAATCGTCTTTAAAATATTATTAACATAATGAACCATAATAAAAAATTGAAATTATTATTAAGACTAATGATGAAATAAAAATAATTACTCTCTACAAATATGTTAATAGACCAAATGTTATTGTTAAATAATATCAATAAAACATAAAAATAGAAAAAAACAATTTAAGTCACATCATTAATTATCTTTTAAAAATCTTTGTCTCTGAGTTATATGATTCTCTAGCTTTGAACGCGTCTTCGCAATCTTAACAAAATTAAAAAAAAGGCTATAAAATCATTTAAATGGACATGTAACAAAATTGTTTTTAACAAATAATTCTAAATAATGATTTAGAAATAATCATCAAAAATATTAAAACTAGGCTAAAAGTCACTGTAATAAAAAATAAATAATATAGTTTATATGACAAATTCTAGACAATGGAATATATTTATTTATGGTATAGTCATCTTATTCGGCGGATATACTTGTTGAGTCGGGTATAAGTCCTCCATGGTTAGTTCAAATGTATTTATGTTTTGTTATTCATATGAAACAAGTATTTTTTATCATTATAAAGTTAGTATAAGCAGTGGTTAGTATTTTTTATCATGGTTAAGTTGCTCCACAACACAATATATGTTTGAATTTCTTTCATTTTTAAATAGTATCCGCTTAAAGTAATATAAGAGGAATATATTTTTAAACCTAATTTTGGTTCATTAAAAAAAAGTAAATATTATTTGTATATTTTTATTTTTCAACACACAAAATACAATATGTATTATATAACTATTATTTATTCATGTAAATAACTAGTAATAATGTAGGGACAGAATTGCAAACTAGACTTATCTAGTTTGCAATTCAGGACAGGAGATCCATATCACAGGGTAAGCCCTGTCCTTTATTAGTCAAACAAATGTCAGTGTTACGTCAAAAAATTACAACTTCGTGAACACACCATACCATGATGCAAACTTGCTTTATAAATACTTGTGGGTCTCTGAGAGAGATAGACCTGTCAATAGATTCCTTCTTTACAGTATAGCTTTCACACTTAAAATTAAATTACTCTCAATGGCCTCGCTGCCTGCCTCTCTACCCATTGCCTAAATTTCTCACATCTCTCCACGTTTCTCATTCCTTCTGTGTACTGTCTAATTTTTATTGCGTTATTTTCTGATTAAACTGAATTCCAAGAGCTTTCCAATGAGACCTTACACAATAGGTAGGAAAAAAATAATAAAATTGGTGCTTGCCCCATTTCCCCTTGATCCTCTATTTTTTTTTACAAAACAGGAACAGACAAGGTGTGGAAATAGAGCCTTCACTCGCTCCACCCGCTCAGTCAATAATATATACAATGAATTAATAAATAAATATTTGAACATACTCACACAACGCAACCTAGCTACAAGCTAAGCAAAGCAAAGTATTATGGATACTAAATATCTGATATAAGTACAAAAACATTAAAAAAAAAAACATTACCTACACAAAATTACCTTACCTACACAATTATAATACATATATAGCAATAAATGTTTAAACAGTATTTTTATTCATTCTAATTATAAAAATGAATGCAAAGTAACACATAACTGTTTATTTTTCCTGTTTCTTTTATAAAAATTAGGAAATTCACGTACTTCATTTTAGCTACATCAATTCAAAGTATAAATACAAAACCCTACTGTCGTTTATATTTGTTTTTAAGAATGATATATTCAATATAATTTCGTTCGCATCCAGCCATATTCCCAAAATATTTTTCCATTTACCTTTTTTAATATTTTAAATACGGCTACTCCTTGGTATTCTTCCAATATGTCTGAGTAAATTATTAATATTTAGATGTCCAATTTAATTATGATCCTTTCAACAAACCGACCTTTTTCTTATACAGTACATAAAGATAGAAATTGTCTTTAAACATGTTAGCGATGTTATGGTTATTAAAAAATATAAAATTAAAAAAAAAAAAAACAAAACAGGCAGAACTCAAACCTTTAGGAGTTAATTAAATTAAAAAAATAAGTAATAATAAAGTTCTTCAGTGAATGACTTTACTTTAGATTATATTTCGCTTATACTTCGTTTTTATACATTGTTTTATACTTTTATAATTGTTACTAACTAGTTACTGTAAAGCCAATTGTTTTTTTCACACTTAAGTTTTTGCGATTGTCAAATTAGTAGCGCGTTGAAGTCTTACACAAGTCAGGCATATGACCTATTTTGTAGATTTAGCTAAGTTTTTCCCTTATAGAAGATATATTAACTTCGCAAGATAAAAGTTGCTTGTTAAATTAAAATTATTATGAATAAATTTCTTATGCATATTAAATCATGATAAGCTTAATCCATTATAAAACATTCGTGAAGTATTAGTAAAAAAAATATATATTTTTGTTGGGAAATGGCGTTATGTTTATAATACGTCAAGATTAGTGAATATTTCCTCGTAAATAATTATAATATTATATTTAATGCTAATTGAATGCAGTAGGTGTCGTCTCGTGACAATACCTAGTATTCTAATTTATAATTAATATGTTATTCATTATGAAGCTGCGCACGCGACGTTGTCTACTACTCTTTTATATATAATATAAAAGAGCCTGTTTAATAAGAAGTCATAATGTTGAGTTATTTTAAATAACTGCTAAATAACATGTAGTTTTGTGATAAATTATATAAACAAACAAATGTATAGAAATATGTGTATGATTTCTGTTGTTTAAAGTTTAATATGATTTAATAAATTATTTAAAAGTAATAACAGTTATTTGTAAAATAGATACAAGGAGAAATATAAATTTTTATTAGAAAACAAAATAAAGGTTTTTAATCCTGACTATAAGTTAACCTTAGCCATAATTTATACTCATGATATTACATTCTATTGGAAAAAATAAAAACTGGTTTGACTTCTGATATAATATAAAACTAGAAATAAAAAATCTGACAATAAATAACTTGTTACTGGATATTGTATGTCCACAGAAGTTTAAATTATATTAATAAATTACAACAATTTTGAAAACATCTTTATATTATTATTGCCGGATATAATTTAATATGCACTTCGGAAAATGTATACCAAAAGAATATAATATATACAAAAAATATAAGGATAATTAAAAAATAAAACTGTCAAGAAGTTTGTTAAGACGTGATCGATGTATTAATATATATACCTAATGTTTATTTATACAAGCTACTGTAATTAATTAATAATTACTGGAAGTATGAACGTAACTCTATAATATATTTCATTTGAGAAATATCTTTGTACTCAATTAATATATAAATATGTTAGTTTGTTTATTTGTTTTGTTTTTAATTAAATTATTGGAAAGGAAAGGTAATTTTCATTTGAAGTTAATATTTGTTATAATTCTGCTTACTGTTCCCGCATCTATCCGCGTAGACTGCATCAGGCCTACGAACTCTTCAAAATTATCATAGTTTGAAGAAGTTTTGTAAAGATATACACTTTGAGTCGTACCATGAGATCTATAAGTATCTGATTAAATATCTATGTACCTATCTCTGCAATCTCAAACCTATCCAACAATAGCTGGTAGCTGGAAGAGATCTCTCTGTAGAGATAAGCTTGTCCAATGTATACGTTTTTGTTCATTTTCATTTATGTGTAACTCTTTGTGGTACATGAAATAAATAAATAAAAAATAAATAAATAAAACAATATTGGTTTATTTAAATGCCAATATTTGTACATAAAAACAACTTTAAATTAATATTTTAAACAAATTTCATGGCAGGAGTGAATGTTTCATATAGTAATTTCATATAGCATGATTTTTTTAGATATGACGTCATCAAAACTTTTTTTTTATCAAAACATTATTAAAGTAATGTTACTTTTAGGAGGGATTCTAAAGTAAGATAATTGTAATATTGCTATAAGAGTTCTTGGTGGGCTTGCAGACAAGTAACATTCTATTTAGAACCCAGGAAAGAAATAACATTATCTGCATTTTATATAATTTCGTAGAAGGTACTTCCAATGATAATGTGTGAAGTAAGTGGAATAAAATATAACTTATCTTAAGAATTCAGCTTCCAAATACAAATTATTTTTAAAATACGACGAGTAGATTTAGCGTCCAACATGAACAAACAAAACTAACAATAAACAAACTCAGATATATTTATAAGATGATGCGAGTGTGTTTACTTGTTTGTTTGGTTGCTTTTGTAAGCTTCGAAGTTAAAGTTACTAATGAATAATCAAATGCCTTGTATTCCGGGATGTTCTCTTCTTTATCCCAATAAAATATTTCTCGACAGAATTTGCTATTATTATAACCATTGGGTATATATAATGATACTATTTGATTGAACCAAAACGAGTTTCGTCGTTATCCACGACCAATTTATAAGGGACTCCTGGTTTTTCTCAAGGTTATATACGAATTAGAAGAAAAGCAACCGTATCGTGGTGTATTAAATGCGATATTTGTATAACAAGTTTAAGCCTTGTGAATGAGTGAAATGAGTGAATAATGATGTACTTGTTATACAGTTGTTTGGAGTCTTCAAGAACCCTTCCCAGTCGTTGAGTGGTTAACTATCTCTGACAGTGTCTCTTCAATTTTTCGTTTCTGAATATTCGATACATAAATATAATATTGGCTCTCTACAAATACTTGTGTTTACTTCGCATTCATATGGGTTTTTATTTATCGATTCTGAAGCGAATATCTTAAGCAAATATTGCTTTTGGAATGTCTTGTTTTACTCTTGTTAAATATTTAAAAAATTACATAAAAATTAAATGAAGAGAAAAAAACTAAAACTAAGTGAATGCATTTTTTATTAATTTAACTATATATCAATTGCAGCATTTACTTGAGAGCGATTTGACAGTTGGCAATTGAATGGTATCTTTCAATCAAATCTCAATAAAAAATGTGACGTTTATTTTGACAGCTGATCCGTCACTGCTAGCAAAAAAAAAAAAATAATAAATTACGCCAGAGCAAAACCGGGGCGGGTCACTGGTATATTAATAAGCTCCAAAACGAGAGTTTACTTGAACGTTCAATGTCAGATTTGGATGAATAGAATCTGAAACCCTTATACCTGAGTCGCCGTTGAATTCAATACGACGTCGACCTACATAGAGGATTACAATGAATGATTTTCGCTTTATATCACCTCGCTAGAACCCGGTTTATGCTATTTTTGGTAACGGTTAAGTTTTCCAACTTTAAAATATTCATTTGAAACTGTAATTATATCATAAAAAATAATTGACACAAGATGAAAAGCCTTCAGTTCTAGACTTTATTCGTTCAAAAATATTATTCATTTAATTTGGTTTTGCAAAAAAGCTTTTCTGAGCAGTTATTTGTTCATACTAAATGTATTGAAGTGGCTTTGAAAAGGGGTAACAAAAATTACTGCAAAATTAACCTTAGCTTTCATCAAGCAATCTCTTTGATTTTACAGAAAAAAATGTATGCTATATGTTTATTAAAAAATATTTCTGTACCTAATGGTTCAAAATCCTGTTAGAAGTGTCGGAAATAAAAAAATATAAAAAAAAACATTGTATATTGAAATGATGACTAAAATAAGAATTATTTGACAGCAGTGTCAAGAGTTGTAATTACAAGTAATATATAATATAACGCCAATATAATAGGAGAATTTTAAATATTCAATGAATAGAATTGGCCCTAGAAAGGTTTTCTTTTGCTACAAATTTTAATGTCTCTATGAGATTCCGACATTTATTATTTTTTGAAAATGTACCGGCTAAATGTTACGTACATGCTACATTCCTCTAAACAAGTTTTTGACAGTCTGTTTATTTTTGTAATAAACTACGGTATGGATTTTAATATGATGTAAAATTTGATAGAATTTCCCATTGGGAAGTTTTCAAAGCAAAAATAAGATAAAAAATTGGTTATTATTGTATGTATCAGTAACTAAAATGCTAATTCCCAAATCAAAGCAAACCAAGGACGTGTTTTATCAGTCTGGTCATTGAGTAATTCATTAATTATAGCCCAATTCAAGTGGAACAATACATTCAATACTCGAAATCGAAGAACTGATTTCACGATATAAGATAATTCCTGGTATCGAAGATCTGTAATGTTATTAAAACTAATTTCATATATTTCGTTACAATATATAGAAATCAAAATCCTAACTGTTAATCCTCAAACAATCTCAGTAAGCTAAAAGTGTACGTTCAATCAGAGTGTAATCGTCCTCTATTAGTAAATAAATAAAATAGTAATTATTTGGCCCCATCACAAAGCTTAGTAGCACGAGTGTGCATTTCCAGCCAGGTGGGTCGTTAGAGGGATTGCGGTGCGTGTGAGCGAGGGGGCCTGAGGGGGCCTGATCACGATACTAAATAAAGATTTCCGCAATGACATCCGCATGGGGCCTGCCCGCGGAATCTCCCACGTGTGGTCTGATTTGTTTATGAAATAGATATACACATCCAAAATATTTATATTTATATATGTATATAAGTATATATAGGTATATATTTGGTAACGTAATATACGTACCTACTTTCTAACGACTAAACGTAATTTGGTCTAAACACGATGTATTTGATTTTCTAAACTATGTTTTATGGCCATTTTAGAGGAAGTCATGAATATCTTATGGATTTTTTGTTTTTGGACCGAAATACTCTTTTTATAGACCATATTTACAAAATAATAACTTAAAAAATGTAGACCGTGGGTCATTTCCAAGCGCTTTGGTTGATTGATTAACAATTTGATAATTTTGCAGAGTCTCTAGAAACCATTATTCTAGTTATATTATATTGTGTATTTATTGTTTTCAGCCACATCTCTATATTTAACGATCATACAAACAAATGCGTGTTACTGACATTGTCTGTATGTGACATTCATTTTCATTATTGGACGCCGCGCTCATACTGCTTGCCAAGAAGCAAATGAATTCTAATTTTAATAGGCTATAATAAACAAATTTATACTCAGAAAGTAAATCTAACAAACTGTAAATTATAAATGTATTGTATTGCTAATATAATTCATTTTATTGATAAACTTCTTGTAAGCAATAAATACAGAAAGCATTGCCTATAAATAATTTGTATATAAAAACATATTTTATTAGAATAAATCATCATATAAACTGAATACTATGATAATATTTTAGTTATTGAAATAATGTTCTTCGAACAGATTATATGGTTTATTCTTAAATATTAAGATATAATGAAATACAGATAACACAAATAGCGGAAGAATTTATAAATATATTTTTGCTTTAATAAATAATATGTAAATATTAATTCAAATAAGAGGTTTCTTTATTATAGAAGGCTTTCCAGCTTATTGCGTTGCGTAGCTACCGGCTACGGCGTAGGCGGCCTCCACCCACGAGTTCGAAGATTTATTGAATAATTCCTAGAAATATAAAAATGGTAGTACGGGATAGGTTTATATTATAAATACTCACCAGAGTTCGAATATGGAATTGAAATAAATAATTTAGAATACATAAGCGACTTTATTTTGTTGAATTGGCGGTATTATCCTTGTAACTAAAATATCGTTATTATTTTGGAATAAATATCACCTTACATTTTTACGTTGTAAGAACTAAAAAAATAAATATGATATTTAATTATTAATTTACGTATTTTTTATGGTTTATATATTTATTTATCCTAGATACAAATATAATTAAATCTTTGTTCAATCAAATAATATAAACTTTCCAATTAAATTTTATTCATGGAAGATCTGTTCTTTATTGACATTTAAAACGTTCCCTAATAACGACATGGTTTTTGTAGGTTTTGTCCTGGGGAGCTATCAGTTATAAAACCCCAAGGGATGTTCTTTAAGCCACAAAGCTAATCTTGTCAATTAAATAAGTTTATACAACGAATAATCTGCCAGGAAAATTATATGTATACGATGTACACTGCATCGTTTTTGACAAGAATTGATTTTAGAAATCTTGTCTTACTTTGTTTAACAAATTTTTAAACAATGTTACGAAATATGAGCTATAACTATAAAATATGGTCACTCATCCTAAATACATAATTATGAGTTACAATATAATATATTCTTGAAAAATATAATTATATATATATATATATATAGTTTTTTAAAAATATGTGTCTTGCTACTTCGTAAAAAAAATATTTTAGAACCAGGAGGCGTACAGCAACGAAATAGCCAAAGTAACAAAACAAAAGTATAATATTATATTTTAAGACAACATTTAATATTCAAATCGAAAAAGTAATTCAAAGTCTACCATTAAAATATTATTAGGAGTGACACGTGTAATGTAGGATCTACATAATTTTGAAAATCTTTTATTACTTTTACCTGTATCTATACCTATCTACATATATAAGGGATATTAAAATGTTTAATCAAATCCACTTCCTACGGCCCGCCTTGCCTCTAACACTTTGCACACGTGTCACTATACATTATTTTCATAGCATCAATCTGCTGGCCTTTTCAGGGTTGACCAGGATAAAGAAAATAGAGTTCTTATAAAATGATATTGACATCGCTTCAACGTGTATTGAATGGATATATTTGTATAATTACAGATATAATTAAATTATTATTTGTTACAGAAACGACGGTCAGCCAAAATGCCGCTGCAGATCAGATCAAATGCATGCACCTCTTTTCTACGGGAGAACCTCCTGACAATTCTAACGATTATCGGAGTCGTCTCTGGGACACTGCTCGGATGGGGATTGAGGGCATCTGGCATCGAGTGGTCGCGCAGAGACGTCATGTATTTTCAATACCCAGGAGAACTGTTCTTGAGGATGTTGAAGAGCTTAATAGTTCCTCTATTGGTGTCGTCAATTGTATCGGCGATAGGGTCACTGGATCTTAGTTTGTCTGGCAAGTGAGTTATTAACATTAGTTCTTACACGTTTTTGTCTTTCTCTTAGAAATTAAGTGCTATGCTTGTACCTGTGTGCATTATTTATTCTTTGTCCATATCTTACCCTCTTCTTTTTTCTCTATCTTTCGTTATAAATTTTATTTGATTTGGCATATAAAATAAAATTATTGCTTTTGGTCTTGTTCGTTCCCATTTTTCATTGTCAATATTGTCCGTGTTAACACACGGACGTCGGACAACAGTTACGGATGGATAGACCTAACGGTGACCGATCATTTTTCTTCTTATATTTTATATTGAAGTGACGAAGAGATGAATTATATTTTTTTATAAATGTTATGATGATCTATATAAGGCTCCTCTTTTCTCTTGTCCAACTTAATATTTCTATTCGTTTCCTAAAGTCCAGTCTTTTCAGTATCAGTGTACAATATTCCCATGTGTTATTTATACATGCAGACTTAATGTGACGCTGTCATAAACCAAACGCTAAAACAGTCATACTCTTTCCCAGGGTTGGTCTTCGCGCAATCATCTACTATATGACGACCACAATTTGTGCGGTGATGCTTGGCATCGCTCTCGTCACCACCATCAAGCCTGGAAAGAACTCTGAGGAGTATAATACAAATTCTACCAAAAAGCTGGTCACCAAGGACACCCTCACTTCTGACACTTTACTGGATTTGATAAGGTAATTTCGTTTTGTATTATAATATTAAATAGCACAAATGGGGGATCTACACTACACAAAGAAACTTATACTAAAATAACACATTTACTATACATAGATGATAAGAAACTATATGCAGCTACTAAACAGCAAATAAATACATAACTAAAAGCCACGGAAAAATTTAGCACTGACAGTAAAATGAACTTTGGAATAGATAAATGTAAAATAAACAGTATAATAAAAGGAAAACATAGTGTAATTGATCCATATATATTACAAACACATAATAATTTATTAATAGATAACATGGAAATACATGACACATATAAACATTTAGGGTATTCACAAAGTATAGGTTTAGATCACACTAAAATAAAGGAAGAATTAACGAAAAAGCACACAGATAGAATAAATAGAATACTTAATACAGAATTATCAGGTAGAAATACAATTAAAGCGATAAATACGTATGCAGTACCAGTTTTGACATATTCTTTTGGGATTATAAAATGGACAGTTACAGATTTAGATAAGGTTAATAGACTGACCGAACAACATGCCATAAACACAACATATACCACAATCACTCAGCAACAGAAAGATTCACTCTTAAAATAAAGATAGGAGATAGAGGATCTATCGATATAAAAATCTACACAATAAACAAATATTCAACAGACACATATACATGAAAAGAAAAGCTAACAATTGTCCCATACATAAAGCTATCACATTAATATCTACATCAGGTACACCTTTAAAATTAAACGATAATAGCACACGCAAAGAAGAAATAGTTACAGATGATCAGAAAATTAACATTTGGAAACAAAAATGACTGCATGGAAAACACCCTTCCCAACTACAGCAAGAATACATCGACAAAGAAGCATCAAATGCATGGTTAATCAAGGGAAATTTATACAAAGAAACAGAAGGTTTTACGGTAGCTATCAAGGACCAAATGATAAATATAAGAAACTACCAAAAGTATATAGTTAGGGAACTCACAATCATATCAGATAAATGTAGGTCGTGCAATACTAATCAAGAAACAGTTGAACATATCACAGGAGGCTGTTCATTTTTAGCAAGTATACAGAAAGACATAATAATGTAGCTAAACAAATACACGCAATATTAGCAGTAAAATATAGATTAATAGATAAAATAGAACCATACTACAAATACAAAACAAAAAATGTACTTAATACAAGCCAAGCTCTACTGAGACCGCGATATAATAACCGATAAAACGACTACAAATAATAGGCCAGATATCACATTAACTTTAAAACATGCAAAAACTACATTCTTAATAGGTATTGTTATACTAAACTGGTAATATAAGTAAGAAATATACAGACAAATACAAAATACACCCCCCTTGCCTACGAAATACGACAAATGTGGCATTAACAGATAGTAAAAATTGTACCAATAATACTTTCATCAACAGGCATAATTGAAAAATCACTTCATTTATCATTAAAGGAAATAGGTTTACAAAAAACACGTACATGGCATTGCAAAAATCAGTCATCATCGATACTTGTTCCATAGTCAGGTGATTTCTGACATCAACTACACAAACACCTTCATCAGTTCACGAAAAGCCAACTCACTTGGCATAACCCGTGATCGGTTTTTATTGTGCTGAGATTGTAAAATGTTTACCCCATAATAATAATAACATTTATTGTAAATCCCCAAAAAGTATTACAAAAACAATTTATATACAGAAAATAAAAATAAAATGTACAAAACGCGACCTTATCACTAATAAGCGATCTCTTCCATTCTTTACATATTTTATATTTTAATGCAAATTTAAAAAATAATATTTTTTACAATATTATGTAATTCAGTTATTGTTTATTTTTGTCTGAATGTAATATTGATATAGTGTTGTTAAATATTCCTTTATAGCACTTAGAAAAGGTCAAACATAGTTGTCAATTAAATTCATTCCACGTTCTTAGAACGCTCAATGATTCCGATCTAAGAAAAGTGTCATATATCCAACCTAAACGCTAACAAACCCGCGGCCCAGATGTAAACAGTCAGATGTAATATCATACAACGATCCCTGTGTGATCAACGTTCCTAACGACACGTATTATTATTGGCTTAATTAATGCCTTAATTTCGCCATCCGGGTAATACTAAAATATTTCATTAACACGCCAACTTTTAAATAGATAAAGCGGTATATATTCCATATGCTAGTAATTCCCAAAATGTTACTGAAATTTTACTATTTGATGGTATTGTTGTATTCCTGATGTATTGTAGGTATTACTGTATGGAGGCCGAATGTATTGTAGATATTACTGTATACTGTATGGGAGTACTGGAGGCACTAGAAACTATGTAGTCATAACTATAATATAAAGAATATAGTATATTCTTAAGTTACTATCAATATGTATCAAAAACTAACAAAATCTTTAATATATCAAGAATATAAATAAGACACCTATTTAACAGAAGGAAAAACAAAAACCCAAGCTATTTTTATACAATCTACAATTGTATAGCTATTTTAACTGGACAATTACGAAACAATGTTGACATCTAAACACGAGGATGAGGTAGATGCATCCTGTATCCGTCATGAAGAGCAATACAAGTCCATCTCTTTGTTAGTTAGCGTGATTGGTCTCTTCATTGTTCTTTTATATAAAGCTGACAGGTTAACAAGTTTTTAATATGTGAGATTGCAAGGTAAAAAGAAACAGATTACCTTTTTAATAGATTCATCCTATGAATGACATAGATTGCCTCTTTGTTAAATTTACCAGTAAGTTGGATATATACATACTTGGAAAAAAAATCATCTCGATATTGTATCGCTGTTTTAATTTTGATGTCCCCGAAGGATAGAGGATAGAGGATTGCTCACAGATACATACATTAATTTACAATCAAGCGCTATAAAAAATATATATTAAATACAGATAAGACGCTAATCTAATTTCATCTGTCCATGTTTAATTTATTTAATTTGTCACTCATTTATTACGTACTTCGAAGTCTAATTAGTTCAATATTTTTAAGATTATACAATTTCTTAATAAACTAAATATATAATAATATACACTTTATTTCACGTCACAAATATTAAAGTACAGTACAAATAACAAAAGAAAAGCTATTGATATGTACTCGTACAATAAGGCATATGTAATTGTAAAGTAAGGCATATGTACTCGTACAATAAGGCGGACTTATCGCTAGGTTATTATCGGTAGGCTATCTACAGACAACCTTTCTCTTGTAGAAACATTTAATAATATAAATAAAACACAAATAAAAGCGTAATAAAATACATAATATAATAAACAAATATACATGTATAGTAAATTACAACAGCATAGAACGTACAAATAATATAATGAGGAGCACGCGAAAGAAATTATAACACTAACTAAGAGATGACAGCTCAGGACGTAGAACAGATACAATAATATATAAAAAAGATATAGATCAACTAGGTGATATTCTTTTATAAGTAACTGAAAATAAATATATAACTAAGAGTAAACGATAATAAACCCTAAATGTATCAGGAGGCGCCAATGTGTTTGCAAAGTTGAATAATTGTCAATTGTCGAAGAGAAGCGGCGCAGGCGACGGTTCCCTGGTCGTCAGTCTTCATCAGACCGCGCTATTTATATTGCGCCCTACATACCGGATTACTAGGGCTGCCACCTATCATAGATACACAATTTTGGGACATTTGGTGCTCTGATAATTCTCTGTTAGGTATGAAAATGTAACTTTTATCACATATGGTTACAAAAATAAATGTATTTTGTAAGTTATATTTAAGATTTGATTGTTGTGTGTATGAAAAATACTAAAATATATATTTTGTACATTAAATATTACTTGTATATTAGATTCATACAGAAACTGAAAATGTTTCTTATATAACGATTAAGTTTCAATGTTTTATTTTGGTGACCCTAACTCAATATCAATAGACACAGTGGGTGGATCACTAAGCGGATTGTCAGGTGGCACGCCAGCAACACGCCAGCACTGAGTACGCGACGTGTTGACGTGTTTGGTACTCGGGACACTTACACGGTAATCTGCGGAAAAGTTTCTCCCATGTCATATACGAGTCCCACTACTACAACTATTAGCTTAAGAACGAGTGAAATATTCATATTTGACCAGTCATTCCATCTTTATAAATATCTTTAAGCTTAAATACAAAAGTTTCTATGTTTAAGCTTAAAAACAAAAGCAATTGTAGGACAAGGAGTGAAATCCTGTAATTATATGGACTATATGTAATGGCTTGTAGATAAGGCAATAATGACACATCAAGCACGCGTTAATTTATAGTTCATGTATCCAATTGTAGCTTGAAATTAACGTCCGCAATGAGAGAGCAACTTTTTGGTTTCGTATTTGACTTGGTCGGATAAAGGTATAATAAATACAAAGAAAAGACAATGAAATTTGTCTCGGAATTCCAAAAAATTCCAATATAAAAAAATTCCAATATATTGCCAAATTCCATAGTTGGACACTTTAGATTTTTTAAAAGATGAACGTAATATATCTTATGTGTTCGTAAAGATAAGGGCACCGGAAGTTAGTCCCTCATTTGAAACTACCTCTATTCTGTTTAAAAGATTCGTCCTTCCGCTTAATACGTCTATTGACTCATTGATGTGTGCTATTATATACTTGCAGTAGATCGTTCAGAAACACACGTACAATTTTATAACAGTGTCAAACAGTTTGTTTATACATAAACCATTTTATCATTATAATATTTTGAATTATCGAAAGTAACAAACAATGAATTAAAAACAAGAATCAAAATCTTATGATCCTAGAAGAGCTATCGATAGAAACTCAGTGAACTTGTCAAAACTATTTTTTCAAAGTCATACTTAAATCCTAAATTACCTACCTACATTAATACATTATAGAAAATACTCTAAATAAATTATGAAATAGCCTGTTTCATACCCACCGAACATCTTCTAAATATACGGAAATATTGTAGTATCCATTAGCATACAAGCGTACATATATACCAGCATACATCCCTAATATAAAATACTTTCTTAAATTTGTTAAACCTGAACGTTTTGCTGGGAGTTGAACATTTGTATATATGACCCCATAAAAGACTTACTCAGTTTTGTGTATCGAATAACAGGTAAGGCGAGCTTTAACTTGTTCTTGGGGAACCCACAAATCCTGAAGATCTTCATTCACGTCAATCTTCTGAATTCTATTATTAGTCAAGTACGAAAAGAGTTTGAGATCATTTTCTTAATTGTATATAACAATATATATATGGTACAATTTCCTGATCAATATTTTATGCTGAACACAACCGAATGCTTCAATAGATCACAGAATACTCCAAGAATACCCTGGGTTCCTTCTAACCCTCAAATATATCCTCTATGAGCAAGACTCCAGTGTCACAACTAGAGCAACCTCTTATAGAAGCGAACTGTTTATTATAAAGCAATGTATTTTTAATAAAATGGTCCAGTAACTGTTTAAGCATGATTTTTCTAACGTTTTAATAAATGAATGCATTACCGATATTTTTCTTTAAGTCGGAAATCTCTCCTTAATACTTTTATAGAGTTTTTTTTATCAAAACATAATATTATCATCATAGCGGCATATAATATAAAGAAAACAGTTTCAATACTGTGACTTTCTTAAGCAACCTGGATAAAATTATTAAATAAGATATATTTTATATATTTACTTTATTATTTTTTCAATTTTAGAAACGTGTTCCCGGAGAACTTAGCGCAGGCGACGATCGCGTCCTATCGCACGCGGCTTACATACGACCAGAACGACACTAAGATGATTAAAGGTAATAATATTGTGTGATGGTATTATCGGACGTGTGAGAAACAAAACAAACTGTTATTTTAATCTATATTCATACTTTTGTATTTTTTTACTTTTGTTTCAATATTACAACATTGACTCTGACTCTATAAAGTTAGATTTTTTTATAAGAGTTGTTCCCCTATAAAATCATATGACTTTCAATACAACTTTCAACCCCCCCCTTAATATATTTCTCTTATTGTGGTAAAACGTCAAGTCACACACAATATTAAGGTAATGAAGTTAATAAATATTTAAGAAAACCGTAACAACTGGACAATTATAAACATGTACCAGAAAATTTGCAATTTTAATGATTCCAGGTCATTTGGAAACTTACAAGATCGAAGGTGATTATCAGAGTGGCAGCAATGTACTGGGGTTGGTCTGCTTCAGCGTAGTGCTGGGCATCACGCTCGGCAAGATGGGGGAGCAGAGTCGACCGCTGCAGGCTTTCTTCCATTCGCTATCTGAGGCCATGATGATTATTACTGGATGGGTTATCTGGTAGGAGAGATGACTGAATTTAGAGTAATCGATATATTCTTTCTTCTTCTCTGGAATAAAGCCGTTTTAAATTTATAAACATATTTTATTAACATTAACACATTTTATTAACACATTTTTGATTTATAAACATATTTTATAAATTTATATTTGTTTAAATATCGGTTAAATAATCTCTCCTCATCTCTCTAATAATCTTTTGTATCGTTATAACATTCAACTTTGATATTTATAGTTTTTTAAGGCAAGTAATAAACAGAAATAATTGTATGACATCAAAGGCGTCATAATTTTAATATAAAAAAATCTGAAATCTGATCAAACTCTCAGACGCTCTTTTAAACTTTCAGGTTATCACCTTTGGGAGTATTCTTCCTTGTTACAGCAAAGATCATGGAAATAGAATCCTTTGGGGAGCTGGTGGGTCGATTGGGGCTGTACTTCATGACGGTGCTCCTGGGATTGTTCTTGCATGGCTTCGGTACTTTGAGCATTTTGTTTATATTGGCTACCAAGAAGTTACCGTGCCGGTATATCGCTAAGATGGGACAGGTTATGGCCACTGCTTTTGGAACTGCATCAAGGTAACCGTTAACAAAAAACATAAAATTTACCCTTAGCTCACTTCGACTTTGACTTACCAATAACCTTGCTTTATATATCACTTTCTGACTCTAGTTCAGCTACCATGCCCATAACAATCGGGTGCTGTGATGATATGGGACTGGACCCGCGCATCACACGCTTTGTGATCCCCATTGGAGCCACCATCAATATGGACGGAACTGCTCTCTACGAGGCTGTGGCGGCCATATTCATAGCTCAGATGAGGAAGGTGGATATGTCGTTTGGAAAGATTGTTGCGGTTAGGTAAGTCATGTGAATTGTATAAAATAGGAGGTGTTTTTTTCTATTGTGCTTTACTATATACTATAAAAAAAATATTACATATAAAGGCATAGGTTGCGTTGTAGACGGTTAAAGTATTCGTCACATTATTGGCTAAACTACTGCGCATTATTTGACCCTAAAAAATACCGAGTACGAGTCCACCAGAGGTCAGGTCGAAAAGGACTAGCTTACTAATAGCATTATTATAAGGCGATATTAGTACGCTAGTTGACCTAGCACATAGTAAATTGAACAATGAAATGGTTCCTTATGGGATTAGTAGATAATTCACAAAAACCAAAACGACCTTAAAAGGGACGTTGGACTGTCAAAATTATGATATACGTTTCTTTCTTTAAAATATTTAAGGATTTTTATGTTCTATCAGTGTGACAGCCACAGCGGCTAGTATCGGTGCAGCGGGCATCCCGCAGGCGGGGCTGGTCACCATGGTGATGGTGCTGGACACTGTGAATCTGCCTGCCGAGGACGTCTCCATCATTCTCGCGGTGGACTGGCTACTGTAAGTATGAAGAATTGTCTAATCTGGTTGGCTGCTTTGATGATAAACTATTTTGTTTATTAAAACCCATGCGTGTTTCCGATGACGTAATTTGCCCTAATGCAATAACTCTTTCTGCTTTTGCATATGAATAATATATAAAAAATATATTAAAATTTCAGTGACAGATTCCGCACAACAATTAACGTGGTCTGCGATGCTCTCGGCGCTATTATAGTGACGTCACTCTCACAAGGAGACATCGAAAAAACTCGCGCGTTACAGAACGACAGGGAACTAGCTCCAGCACACGAACTCACCGAGCTAGAGAAGGGCGAACATTGATCCTTTGTAACGTTATAAGAAATGACGTTACAGCGTATTAGTAGCTATTTGGCGATATGTAACGTTACAATGGTTTTGACGTTACGAGTTTAGGGTTCTGTGTTAATCCGTGTCAGGACAATTCGTGAATCATTTTGTTGTGATTTATTTATTTGTTATAATAATATATTCTTGTTTTATGTTCGGGTTATGGTGTTAGTTTGCAAGTCTCGATTGTGACTGTTTAATTTATAATTAATACATTTTCCATATTTAAGATAAGTGGAACTTTTTGTGCAATATAGTAAAGATAAATGTTATATTATGAAAAACAAAGAACATTTCAATTTTTAAAACAAGTCTGATAATATGCAGTTGACTTTAGAGGCTATATTATAAAAATAATAAGCTATAAATATTGTCGTGCACCAGATGTAAGCCACAATGAGAGTAAATCAAGAAAGTTTCACTTGTGTAACGTATAATAAATTATACGTGTCTTGTTAATTATTGTCTTAATTAAATGAGTGTGTACTCTTTAATAGTAATTTTCATGTAAACTTAAACACTTTACAGATGTTCGTATTATATGTTAGTTAATTTAATCAACCTGTCAGTGTGTTCTTATTGTGCCATTATATAAAGAATAAAATATCAGTCACAGTACTTAAAAGCTATTTCATGATTTCTCAAAATCATTGGTTTACTTGTACATCGCATTTAAATATATTTGAGACGTCGTGGAACGGGTTTTGAGATAAATATTCCATATATAAGAAAAGGGTAGGTTATATCTATATTTTGGTACATCTTACAAAATCATATCGAATTTCTATACACACGGTAGACTTCTCAGGTAATTTTTGGAAAAATTTACTCTATTCTTCGCGACTCTTGACTTTCTATTTTTGTATGAATGTATAATCTGTACCTATTTGTGTACTTTATAAAATGTATAGTAAATTTGATGTGCCATATTGTGTAAATTAGTCTAAACGTCAAACAGTTAGTCAGTCATGATATATTGCATTCCAGTTAAATTGTTATTAAACACCTAGTGTTTTATATTAAATAAAATTTATTTATGATCGTTGAAAACGATTAAAATATTATTATTTATTTAAATATAACAAGAGATATATCTTATTATTTTAAAAAAAGATGCAAATTTAATGATTGTTTGTTATTATTTAAGAGCCAAGGAAAGACAATGTAGAGGCCAAAAATTAATTCATAAGTTAAATGTTTAGTATCACGATATTATAATCTTGAATATATTATAATTTAGTCGTAGTAGTCACTTGTTATTTATTTAAGAATGGCTTTACTATATTTTTCGTTATTTCTGCTCTCTGTGTTTTTCGAAATGCTCATCGTCAGTCTTTTGAACCTAACATGTAAAAAATCTGAAACTGTAAAATCTTTCTTTACAAATCTATATAAACTTTATATCTTTCTTTATTCTATAACCGCTGTTCTCCTCACCTGTTCTTAGAATATTATTTTAATAAATATTTACAATATAAAAGCATTATCATTTACTTCCATAATAATTATAGCATAAAAAAAAAAACAATAATTTATATTATTTATTATTAAAATTTCTTTTTTTTCTTAAGGCTTAAATTGGTACAAAGTTATCTTGACTTGTGTCACGGTACTCCAGATCACTTCACAGCCAACGTGCACATCAGACTACTGGACTAAACAAGATATACATACACTTGTTTAAGTCAGCAGACCTACCTCGGACTTCACTACCAATATTACAAAATCTCACTTTCGATTTCGTCCTAAAGCTAATATTACTTTTATAATGTCCGTTTAGAAGTTTTGATGACGTCATCCTAAATTATTCATTCTTTTACTAAATGTATATATGTTTGAAACATTTGAAATATTAACGTATTATTGTTTTTGAAATTTAAAGATTTTTGTCATTTTTTACGTCACTGAGAAATAAAATATTGTTCCATATATTCCACGGTACGAATCAAAGTAATATTATTGTAATATTGTAACAAAGGTTATTAAAACTATGATAGTTTTTAAGAGTTCGTGGTAGTTCTGCTGTTTAAATAGAATCTTATAAATATTACATAATATAACGTGAGTATTATCTAATTGCATTTCAAAGGAATGTTGCGTTAAAATCGTGAGAACAAACTATAAAATAATAAGAAACTATTTTAAACTAATTTTTTTCTACCATACTCACAACACTCTTCATTTATATCACAAATTGAAAATATCAACAATTATTTACAAAAACAATAACTTAATGTAGGCCCTACCTATATAGATATGTATAAAGATTTAAAGCTCTCCTTTAAATATGTGTACTAAAACATTAAGAGAGTAAGAAATCCATTTACTTTAAAAATAAAATACATCCTTTATACACATTGAACTATATTCGTTGTAACGTAACGTACTGTATTGTAACGATACGTGTCATCGTATCGTTAGACGATTCCGTTTACGTTATTATTGTTATTCATATGTTTTTGTGAACCATTTTTCATGGTAAAGGCCGAATCTCTTCTGCTGTGTCTGTCGCTGCGATGCCTTGCCTGCGCCAGCGTGGCCGCAGATATTTCCATGGAGTCTCCGTGAGGGAATCTGGAACATCTTCGTAATCCATTTCGACATCGCGAATTCTAAAGATGGAATGATTTCATCAAAATAAGCTTTATGATGCTTTTATATTTGTTTAATTATGTTCAAAATATTTGAATAAAAAGGTCGAAAAATCAACCAATTGTAGCAAATTGAAAAATATAAAAAATACTAATTTTCGAAAATGCCTCTAATGCCATGTTAGGCTTGTTTATTTTATTACGGCATGCTTTAATCATTAATTCCTATTTAATGAGTTGTTTTCAATTCAATGAATTTTGACTTATTAAGTCCAACAAAATGTCATAATCTTAAATTTTTCATCTTAAACGCTATCAGTTTATCTCAGAGTGATTTATAATATTATTCAAATACTGACATGACTGGATCGCCACGTCCATCTATTTCTATTGAAGACGCCATAGACAATAGGGTTGGCGCACGAGTTGGTGCACGAGAACAGCCACATGGCCTTCTGGAACGCTGGATCCACTCCTCTCAGTGACTCATTATCTATCCAATACCTGTAAAGCGTATAGCATACTGTTTATAAAAGACGTGATATTATTTTCATTATATATCTCCATGTGATGAAATAAAAGTATAAGTGTAGTAAAATGGTTTTTACTTTATGGTTTATTTTGTCAACTGTTTATTTTATCTGTTATATGTATGGATGTGGATCACAAAAGAACCCCTTTGTTCCTTTTTAATAGAAAGCAAGTCAACCTTGCACTTTTAGTTACACGCCCCCTGACCCGAATCGAACTTCGGACTCGACAACCCTAAGGATCAATCCTCTCATCTCTATCATTGTTAGCTACTCCACATTTATGGTTATATAAAGAGTTTATATAAAGGGTATATTAAGAGGAGGTTATTATATATTAATTTTAAATTCAGTTCAAAATTAATATACTGCGTATTTTAATGTTTTATTTATATAGATTAGACAATAATAGTTGCTTTCAAAATATCACTCACAATAGGTTATTTGTTTAGAAATGTCTTATCTTATAACAAGCTAACTTTATAATAGTTAACTGCACAAAACTTGTAACTTGTATTAACCAATTAACTACGTACAGATCTGTTTTTTTTAATTTATATATAATAAATAGTAGCAATTGACAATTACGGGGATATACTTCCAAAGGTAGCAGGTTCGGCTTCTGCTCTGGTTGATATTTATTTAATATTTGAAAACTTACCATAAACAATAAAAATAATAAGGCGACCAGCAGGTGAAGAAGACTAGAACGATGGTGACTGTCATCTTAAGAGTTCTTGCTCTGGCTCGTCCCAGGATGCCGACTCCGCTACGCCGCATTTTGTCTGAAATGTAGAACTCTATGAGAGTGATGGCAGAGCGTTATTGCCTACAAATAATTTGCCTATTGAATAAATAACTGCGCTGAAAATCATGAAACGAAATATTACATTTAGAAATAGCTTTAATATTTTACTTGTTATTTAATTTTTTCCTTATATATTTATATATAAGAAATATTTATCTTATCATAAATATATATAGTACTAGATGTTCCCCGCGACTCCGTCCGCGAGAGATTTGGGATACAGGGCACATAAGAAACTCCGCTCGAGCTTTTTTTGGTAAACTTTATTTACAAAATGGCTCTCTACGAAAAGCTCTAGTATTATTTCAAGGGAATAATATAATATAACCTAGATTCACCGTGAAAGTCATTTTCTTAATATTTGTTAAAGAATTATTAAATTCGTATAAATTACTTTGAAGATGAACTTATACATCCAACAAATTATCTTATAAAGTAGAAAGTAACAAACAAACAAAACTTTACCTCAGAGAATAAATAATCAATTTGCAATAAAATAAATAAATAAATTGAGATAAAAAATATCTTTTAAGTTGGACCAAACATTAAATACCTACAAAATTTCATTAAAATCGGTTAAGTAGCTTAGGAGTCCATCGAGGACAAACACTGTGACACGTAATATATATATATTAAGATTATTTATATATTATGTTATGTATTTTATTATGTTTGTATTTGTGTTAGTTACAATTTTCATAATGATCGGTCCAATAGTTTCTAAGTTCATCGATTTCATATATACAAACATCCTTATATATATATAGATAAGATTATTGACCACTTTCATATAATCAAATTAACTAATCACTTTTTTCTCTATATAATCATCTTATCTTAAATAATTTCTATTAGTTATTTATATTATTATATTATGCTTATTGACAGATGACAGATGTGAAGTTATTTGTTTTTAATTTTGAATAATGTTTATTTATTAGTTGATACATCGCTGCGCTACCTGGTGGCGAGTTACATCAATGGGCATAGCATATTCGTTTTCTTCGAGGAAAAATACATGGTCATACCAATTTTTATGACAATCGGTTGAACGGGGCGGAAGTAGATATTTGACAGCGTCGCCTGGTGGCGAGTTACATCAATGGGCATAGCATATAAACCTTCTCCGTGGAAAAATACATATACATACCAATTTTCATAATGATCGGTCCAATAGTTTCTAAGTTCATCGATTTCATATATACAAACATATATATATATAGATATATTTATGATAAAGATAATCTTTTGATTGTAGGAGGTTGTCATGGAGACGAAAAATAAACATTGAATAGTAAAACATAATAAAACGGTTTTTAATATTTAAGTATGTCAATAAATGTAAAATTTCCAATATTTAAGTCTGAAGTAAATTCTTTAACCTATATATAAAGTTATCTAATATGGAGCAAAAACAAATCATTTATGAAGTGATATTTTATTCTTGTATTTTCATTCCTTAAAATCAAAATAAACACTGATTTAAATAAACATATATTTTTGGTACATTCTAATCACAAACAATATGTCCCGGTCATAACAAAAGTCAAAGGTCAGACAAAAATAAGAGATAATAATGATACGTTATCAATAACCCAATATTATATATATTTAATATAATATGAATAATTATTTAAATATTGTTATTGTTACAGTATCAAAACTGTTATGTAAGTCAACTATCAACTCTCAAAACTATCATAGTTTTAACAAGTTTTGTTGGAATATTACAATAATATTATTTTGACTCGTACCATGAGCTCTATAAAACTATATTCTTTCATTCCTGCTTAATGATGTAATGAATGAATGCTTTTTTAAATATAATTTTACATAATCATTATAACAATAATATTTCAAACGTTAAAGCACACTTAATACGTGTTAATAATGTTACTATAGTAAAATCATGATGACGTCATCAAAACATCTCATCGAGACATTATAAAAGTAATATTACTTTGAGGACGAATTCGAAAGTAAGATTATTGAAATATTGCTATAAGAGTTCATGGTAGGCTTGCTGGTTACGGCATCTATAAATAAAATTGGAATCATCTCTATTTGTCATGAAGAATTCAATAGAGTCATGTCTTGTTATACCTAGGGAAGGAAAGGTAGGAAAAAGTCCTGAGGAACCTTATAACTACACAATTTAAGTATTTACTGTTTGAACATGCGAGGAATGACATTTATAAAAAAAGTAAGAAAACATATTATTTTATTCTAATAAACATTTGCGTCAGAGGAATGACTTATCAATAATCAGCCAGGGACTCAACATTCTACAATTATACTGATATCTGTTAAGTTTTTATTTCATATTGAATGGATAATTGGAGAAATCGTTATATGTATAAGCTGTTGTTAAATAAGTGCTATTTAACATTTTGTATTTACATAAAAAAATATTATTAATCGCATATAAGTATAAGTAAGAAGTTATTAACTTTAGTATATACATTTTAATATTATTATTAGATACTATGCTATATTATTACTATATTTATTAAATAAATATGCTTTACATGGCTAGACGTGTTAATAGATATTTTCAAACTTTAATTAGTTCTCAAATTAGCGAACATTGCACGCTATGCTTATGTAATATATTCTCGAGGGGATGAATAAAGTTAGAAGAAGGGTTCAAAATGTTTTACAACACCGTGTGTGTTATAAGAGTTTTCTTATCAATAGTAAGGGTTGTTGGATCACGGATTGAATCTTCAATTATATTCGCATATTATTCTAGTATCACCTAGAAACCTATTTATATGACGCGAGAATAACGTCCATATGTGAGAGCTTTACAAATAATTAAATAAAACCTCCTTCAAGAAACTGGGACTGAAATAACTGAATATATTCATATATAACTTCTTAATATGTTCTTATAAATGCTTGTACATAATGTAGGAACAGTAATATATTTTGGTAAAATTGTCACTGATTTCATACACAAATTTGTTGGTAGAAATAAGAAAATCCGATAAAATATTAAAATATTTATACGATAATCAAAATAAACTGTAATATATTCATGACTTCTATATTGTAGAGCAGACGTGAGTGTTTCACTTTACACGTGTTTACCGAACTCATTATCATGAGACATTACTGATCAGTAATCATCTCATGTCAATGGGCTTTCACTTTCGGGTAATGGTAATTCAGGTAATTTACAATTAACAGGTAAATATACATTGCGTTTAGAGTTACAAAAGAATTGGGTTATGGAAAAGAGACAAATTAGAAAATATGAACTCTACATATACATATGTTGCTCTACGAGTTGTTTGTTACCAACTTAATTAAATTCAAGAAACATTTTGTTGGCGCAGCGCCTAATTACTTCATGTTTGAATTTGTCTATAAACATGTTCAGCCATTTCAAGCTTTTTCTTAGTAAATATTCATCAAAAAATACCCCGACGGCGCAGGTTCAAGCATTGCCTGTATTGTTCAATATTCATTTAAATTAAATACTATACCATTGTTGATGCTGTTTTAGATTACACGATTGTGGTATTTTTCAAATATTTAGGAAAAATACTTTATAATAGTAATATATTAAAATAACTTTTTTTCGAAAAACCTTATAATTGCTATACAAATAGATTTCTATTGTAGAATTAAGCACCGGAATAATGCTACTTTATTTATAATTTGATACCAATTTATTTCCTTACCATTGGCAGTGTTGGCTCTGCGTATGATTTCTAGCAGCGCGGCGGAGGAGCAGTAGAGCGTGGAGACCAGCGGTGCGACGTACATGAGCACCATGTTGAGAAGGAAGTACGCGAACTCATGACGCCGGGTAGGCAGCGAGCCGTATGACACGCATTGGTAATACCTGTGAAGATTTAGTAATGGAAATATATGTATGGAAAATGGGTTATAAGTGATATATTTGGTATTGAAGTATTGGCAGAGAAAGTTTAATTTGAACTATATGTAGAGTTGGCTAGAAATATCTATAAGAAATAGAGGTATTTGGTAGAGATAAAGAGGTAAAGAAAGAAGGCAATACTTTTTTGTTACATTCCATGGCTGCTCTTGAACAATACAGTATTATTGCCATAGTATTGACGTAATACTCCTTTACTCGGTAGGGGTATCGTGTGGAATTACTGTAAATATTCTGGCCACTTTTATCGAAGAATTTGAATGATTCTGATTGAATACGATCCCTCTCAGGTACCTTAGCAAAAGGGTGCTTAGGCGAACGTTTTTGCGTATTATGTTTATATTATGTGTAAAAAAATTATTGTCCCTGAAAATAAAATAGGGAAAATTTATTTTAGAGTTATGTTTTTCAATTGTTTCCGCTCTATTTTTCATGATAGATAAAATACATAGTTAAAAAAAGAATAGATTATTTATTATTTCTTATTTCTATTTATCAAAGTTATAAAAGATTTAAAGATGTAATGATTCATACAATTGCATTAGAATAAGGAAATGAATCTATTTATGCCTCACTTTAGATAAAGCCCAGCTATTGGTCGCAATTTATTGACTTGGCATCTCACCAACGACCAAAACAGACGTCTTACGAGTGGTTTTGATTGTTTTTGTACATCGATAACTTTTGGTTCAACAGGTCAATCAATCTTATTATGCCAAGAGCAATGTAATGTAAAAGATTTTCAATGAAATTTAAAATAGATACCATTCAGTTATAATAACTAAATTTAAAAAATTATGAAATTCATTTCATCAAAATGATGAATTTCATTCTCGTTTGTAGAATCGATTTTATTTTTCATGATATTATGTGTTGCAATATAAGAAAAATTGTCTTATCAGTTTTATTCTTTGCCATATCAGACCCGGGTTCGATTACCGGCCTTGTTGAAAAAATGTTGAAGGAAAACACTAAGACAGACGCATGAGAAGAAGAAATTGATGAGCAACCTACAAACTCGCAACTGTATTGTAGTTGTGAAACCACCTCAACGTTTCTTAATTCGAATTAACGATTGAATAGGTCCAGCAATGGGACATCCTTCGTTTCTTTCTATTCTTACCCTCTAACATCGGGGTGCTCCTCCAGGTGGAATATGAAGCTCTGAGGCAAACTGGCGAGTCCAGCACACACCCAGGCCACAGTTAGCGCGCGTCTGACGCGAGCTTCCCACGTTACGTTTAGAGGCCTTAGAATAGCGTAGTATCTGGAAATAAAAGACCATACATTATACAGTTATATTTGTATACTGGATTATACAATGAGATATTTATTTGGTTATATCGGTTTCATTTTCTCTTTATGATTATATAATAATCTTTTTTGTGCTAAAATAATTGTAAAGTTCGATAATAAACATCATACCTGTCAATCGCAATACAGATCAGTACAAAGCTGGACAGGTACAATCCGAAGGTACGCGTGAACATCATCAGTCTGCACATAAGATCCCCCGCCAGCCACTGCACGGTTCCCGCCCAGGCTATCTCCAGCGGCATCATCAGGAATGTCACCTGGATACACGCACTGTTGCAGTTTAATCAAACAGCTGAAGCTTGTAATTGCTTTAAAGTAGTGGGTAATACCAACAGCTATATAATGAATGAGTCTTTCAGACATACAGAGTTTGGTCTATTGTATCTTAAGTGGTGGTAGGTATTATAAGTTCCTATCTAATTGTAAATGTGAAAGAGTTTGTCAGTCAATAACTACTGTCGTTAACTGTCATTTAGGGAATGACAACGCCTAATTTGTTTTTTTAATGTTTTATTTAAAGTTTAGTTAAAATGTTTAATCATAAAAGCAAGCAAGCAAAACCTCGATTTCATTTTATTAAATTAATGCTATGCCATATGCAAATCTATGAACTAAAGTTAACACTGTTTTTAATGAAATATGTATGTTAAATATATATTATTAATTCTTCAATCTGATGAATCTTAATACAAAAACACCATTGTTTTGTTCGCAAGCTTCTGACGCTGTCTCGAGTCAGTACTCTTAAATTAGATTTTGTACGCACTCAAGCATCATGAACCATCTATTACATCTAAGAGATTTTTTCATTCACAAAGTCACAAGGGGGTCTTTATTTAGTAGATCCATAATTCAGAAACATTTCACAATCATTATTTATCATAACAATGTAAAAACTTCTTAAAACAAATATAAAATAATAAAAACTGATATGGCAGGGATTCGAACCCGCGACCTTTGGGAAACCTTTCGGTCGCTCTACTAATTGAGCTACCATATCACTACCCGATGAACTTGGCATTCTATATATAAACGTCTTTATTAATATGGTGACGATATCTATTAGGCTTCTTTCGTAAATTCTTAAATAAGTATAAAATGAAAAATGTATCGATTACGGCAGGATTCGAACCCAAGACTCTGGTAAGCCATACCGGCGTTCTACCAATTGAGCTACCGTATCGCCACTCGCTTCGGTGTTTAATCAACTTTAAAGAGACGAAGGCTACATTTATAAGATTAGGTGAACGGATCTAAATAAAAACGCTCACCATAAGATCAGCTACAGCTAAATGCATGAGGAGTATATCCAGTCGACTGGCTCGTCCAGCCCTTCGCCTCTTCACTAGCTGTGACAGAACTGTCAAGTTACCAGCCGCTGATATCATCATCAGCACACTGTACACCGCTATTGATACCATGTGTCCGTGGTTGAATCTCATGTCCAATGGCAATTCGTCGCCCGTTGCGTTTAGGTGAGTCCAATTCTTTTGCGAGGCCCCGCCGGGCCCGGAAACTTTTTCGTCTATATCCATTTTGCTGATTTAATTAATATGTGATTTAATTATTCGCTACATCTCCTTGTAATCTTGCGGTATATGCCTAGAAAGAAATATAAAATTAATATGTATTACCGTGTATCTCCGGTCGCAACATTTTACCGATTATACGAACGACATTTAGCTAACGGAATGTTTCCAGCTCAAAGTGTTGACGCTGTAGTATGGGAATGAAAGTAACCTACATTACAATTTGTTTTGGCATCAGCGTAGTTTTTAATCACCTAGAAATAATTAAACTATAAAATAAATTAATATTAATAATGTTTTTTTATGCAACTTTCACCTCATTCAAATATATCTACAAAATACGGAGGTTGATTAATTTTATCACTTTCACCACCACCGTACCATGTATAAAATATAATAAATATAGAAAAAATATAGAAAACGAATAATGAAAATAAAAAAAGAAAAATTTCTTCCTAGAAGCCGTAAACTTTATATCTTAATTCTTAAATTGTTTTATAAAAAATGCCTTCCCTGACTCTAAGTTATGCTAAATCTGTTCAGTTTTATGAAATTTGTTTGGGTTTTCTTCAAAGTTTTTCTGTTTTCTTTTTACGTCAAAAGAGAAAAGATGAGATTACTATATTAAAATATTATTGCAAATATTTATTTAATTGTATTTTGTTTTATTTTTATATATAACACTAGTTAAAATTGAATCAGTACGTATATTCATATGTCCTTTGAAAAAAAAAAACGGTCAAAATAAATACTACCACAATAATATCTACCACATGGTGATAACATTTCTGAAGTATTTCTTTATGGTGAACCGCTTTGGAACTACGCAGCTAAGGTCGGACATTTCATAAACACTATACATTGTATACATTTAAAACAGGACTTATAAAAATTCCATAAAATAATAAAAACATTGTAAAAATATATATTCTTTTCAGGATGTCGATTTTCGCTTGAACGGAGTTGCCGAAATTATACCTTTAAGAGGTTTATCTAAATAGGTTGTATATTTATATAAGAAATATAAAGATATTTCTTGACACTTGTCCGTTATTGTTTGCTTAAACTCATTCAGTGAAACAATATAATTAACAATTTATCAAGCAACTTTGTTTGAATGTCTTTACCGTAACTTATTGTGATTACTAATTTGTTTTCATCAAAGTAATCTGTTCATTACATCCGAGTATTATCTGAAACAAAATTCCCAACTGTCAAGAAAAGTCACATAAAAGATATTAAACCCGCAGCGAATTTTCCGAAAAGGAAAGATAATAATCGCGAACAAAATAATGGCTCTTTATATTATTTGTTCCAATTATAAAGTTTCTTTTTATTTTATAAGTTTCGTTCTTTTTGCTAAAAAGGTTTTAACAAACAGGTTTGAGTTCATGTTTAAAGATGACAGTAGTGTCACGGTTTTTTAATTTTGTCTCTTGTTATGTTTTTTTTATATATATAATAAACCTTATTAATTTATTTTAGCAACTCGCCTGCGATATCTGTCGTGTTATATTTAAAATGTGCTTTTAGATTGTTTTTACCCAATTGGTCTAGATCATTCTAGAGATCTCTGGACTAGTTAGTTATTTCTTATATCAGATATTATATATAGCTTATAATTTGTGCGATCAAATGTTCTTATAATACACTAATTTTCATTAAAGTCTGGCCGTTCTCGAGTTCGAGCAAATATTAAAAAGAAAATTTGTGTCAGTAAGTTATAAAACAAATGGATCCATCTTTTAAAAAGTCGTGTATGTATTGTTTTAGAACAAACCATCAATATTTTATAAGTATTATAAATATATTACATATTTTTAAACTTTTTCGCTATTTACCTCCATTTACAAAAAAAAAGCATTGATGTTATAATCTTTCTCTTTTGCTTCTTAAGCTTTTGATTTAATATTTGTTTAAGAAATAATTGCGTTTAATGTAAATACGTAATGAAGATCCCTAAACATTCGTTTTTTTTTGTCTGTTAAGTTATCTGTATGAAGATTGCTCTATTGTCTGGTTAAAAATGATACACGCCGCAGAATATTTTTTCAATCCCACGGGAATACATCAAAACGAAGGTTGAACTTATAATCATTACAAATTTTCCTTCAAGACTTGTGACTTCAAGTGAAAAGCTAGTTATAAAAAATATCAGCAGCCACCGGGTATATACAGTAAATAAAACATTAATTCAACGAAGTAAAACCACTTCACTTAGTTCAACTGTAAAAGTTGAATTATATTGATCTAGTGTTCTCAGAGAGAAAGAAACGGAAAATGACCGTAATACACACAGAGATAAGAAATTTTAAAAATGGCGTTAAAATTATTAAAATAAAACCATATAAAACTAAGTAAATAATCTCCAAAACATCTTACAAGCCCTTCAAAAGAAACTCTCAATAAAGTTGGGGTTATATTTTCTTTCTACAAACTTGTTGTTTTGATGTTTCAAGTTATTTATGGCCTCTGTTGTCTCACTCAATAAAGGAGTTTTCAAAGGCTTTCAATTTTGGTCGAAATTAGTAAATTCCTTTATTTTAGCATAATTTTATCCAATTTGTGTAAAAGCATATTGATTGACTTACAAATACTACTAGGATAAATATGTGCCGAGACAATTTCTATTCTAGTTATTTGTTATTTATATCATAATTATATTCGTTATGCAAAGAGGTTTCATTATTCTGTTCGTGTGTTTGAGTTTTTTTATGTTTTAAAAATAACAATTGTAGTTAAAAGAGGTTTTATAAATCTATGCGTGTGTGAGTTAGAGTTTATCATGAATTTAAAACACGAATACATTTTGTGCCAGAATGGCTTGTAATGGCCGTTTATATAAATATTATTCAATTCTTAATTAGTATTTGTGAAAGACCAACGATATTTTCATTTAATTAATTTCGAAACGAAAGCGACTTTTAAATATACATTATATTGTTTATTTTCTTTGTAGTTTTTCTAGAAATCCATGTAACGATGAAGTCGGCTAATGAGCTCTTACAATTAATATTTAGTTAACATTTATATTAATATTTCATCTTAGTTACGTCAAAATATTATTTTTTAATTTCAAAGATATTATTATTTGTTGAAGCAACAAAAGTTTTTCTGTAAAATATAAAAGCACGTTAAAAACAAACCACTTAAGAAATTTGTCAAACCCTACTTATACACTAAAGCTCAAGAGTTTGTTTTTACGTTTACGTTTGTAAACAACAGCCGGATTCGGATTTGAAAGCACAATTCTCGGTAAAGTATTGTAAGCTACAGACTTATAGGTTATGAGACAAACATTTATTTTTATAGAATATTTTAGAAGGCACTTTTTATTAGAAATAAAAATAAAATGCTTCTGCAAAAAATATATATACTGTAGTGGGAAGTAACTAGTGTAATAAAATATTATATAATTGATTTCTCTTAGACGTGATAGATACGTGTCTTTATTTAAATATGTGCAGCTTCTCTTCCCTTCTTAAAAAAGAGCCATAAAACATAAAAAGTCTGAGTAAAATAGTAATCATATCTGAGTAAAAAAGTAATCATATCATACCGCAAATTGTAAGATTTTCAGGAAGTCTGCCATCAAAGATACACTTTAGTATTAATAATAATATATTTCACAAAGAAGGTTTTTGTACTTTGAACTCATTTCTTTTGAACTTTAAAATAATAAGACGCTTTGAACCCAAGCTGATAAATACCGGCGTAATTGGATTATTAATAACAAATAGAAAATTAAACGTTTCCTTAGTTAAAAACAATAATACAAATATCTTCAATACTTAAATATTATAATGATTTAAAAATATCAATGCAACTAAACACTAAAATACCAGATGTAAACACTTCCCCTACTACTATAACTGCTTCATAGTTTTCTACACTTACACGTTCATGATTTCATAGCTTCATATTTTTTACCACTACACTATAAAGTAATGACCTGTATTTAATAACATTTCGGCCACCAGTCCTTCAGAAATCGAGTTGTAATTTTATATTATTGTTATATTTTTTATAAGGAAACGTTTCATTGTATCACCATGATTGTGACGGAAAATAAATCAGTAGTATTTTTTTTATAGTTATATACAATGTATCGTGGTTACGTGGTAGAACGTGGTAGCACTAACCACAGCACAAGTGTCTCCTACGCACGTCAAATTTTGCCGAGACAATGTGTATTCATAATATTATATTATGGTACAGACACAGCATATACAACAGACATTATCTATTATTAAATAAATAAAAATATAAGTCTAGATAAAGTTAATAGAATAGACTTTAACCAAATATTGAAAATAATCTATCGAAACCTTTGAACTGTTGGTCTAAAAAATATAAGAAGATGAAATAGGGTTCCCAAAAGAAAACTGTATTGAGTAACCAATCTCTAACATCGTGATTATTTAACAAAAGTAATGTTTGAACAAGGGTAAATACGCCAATCTATAAACCCTATCAGTATTAAAGCTCTCTCTTACTTTATATTGAAATACTTTGACTGATCAAAGCAGTCGTTTGTGAAGTTTTCACAAACACAAAACTTTTTATTCTTTATATGTTTGCGTGTAACCTCCCAGAGGTTGGAGGTACGAGTTTTCCGTCCTGACACATTTTATCGAAACGGTATCGGTCAAAAACTTATCGTTTACAATCTATTGTGAAAAACAAATCAGACTGGCCGGTCGTTGTATCTTGTAGCCTTAACGTCGTACAGGAATGCGCCTAAGTTATAACTGTATACGTAATAAAATAGTAAAAAGACAACATCGGAACATTAAATATAAAAACTTTTCAGTACTTGAGATAGGGCACAGACAATTTTTATCAAAATGTCTGTTAGTGTGTTTATCTGCTTTCTGTTTCATCATATGCGTATTAAGCAAAATCTACTGGACACGTTTTGGGGAGAATTTAGCTCCCCAAAACGACTTATAATACAGGGCTGTTTATAATTTTTTTATTGGGGTAATGTATACATATATTTATATTAGTCAAATTTTTCATTTTCTCGTAATGAAGTTAACATTTATAATAAGTCTATAATAAATTCATCATTTGTTGACCTGTCTAGTACATGACTGGAGGTAATTTAAAAGGAATTAAAATATAATTAAGCTGTTGTTTACATAATAAAGATTAATATTTTATATTTATTAACAGTAATTCATGAGGGAGATAAAGTATTTTATTTATCAAGGACTAAATCTTGAGGTCAAACATATAATGTAGTAAAATTTATGGTAAAATGGATAGGAGCTCAATACCTTTGTCAAAGTTAGCCGTGAACGAATCTTGATGTTTTTTGATGCGTATGAAGATATTTGCAATTCTATTTTATATTTATTTGCACTTTACACAATGATGTTAACACATGTTTAATCAAATACTGTACGAGTTATATAAAATAATATCGAATAAATACATTTAGTTTTTTTTTTATTAAGGACGTGCGGTTGTCGGAATGTTTGTACATTTTTAAAGGAATTATTTGTAAAGGTACATTTGAAATTCGAATGCTTTTTTTAATAAAGTAGTTCCAGTTCGAAACCGAAAATGTTAAATATTCAAAGAATTTTCAATATTTTTCAATTTTCAAATAATATTAAAAATTACGAAACTTAGATGTTTAGAATAGAATCGAGTCTATAGCTATACAAGTAGCTAGCTAATTTAATCATAAACAATTTGGCAGTATCCCTTATTAAAAATATTCCAATATCTCAAATCCACGGGATTATGAGTGGGCAATCCGTATATCTGTTCAGGGTCGTCGGAGCCCAAAGGTCATATGTCTGGTGACAGAAAGCATTGTTAGTGCTGAATGCTGTCGGCTGTCAAAACAACTGGTGACATCACACGTTTTGTTGTGGCGTTATTTTTTATATTCTACTAATGAGCGTCTTGTTTTTCACTCATAATGGGCTTTTATAATTATAGTTATATTATTATGATTTCTTTGTAAATTCTTCGCTACATACTGACGGTTGTCACAATTAAGAAATGACCCGGATGACCCTGGGTGTGGTTTTTCTAAAACCGTCGGATCTTAAATTTTAGGTTGAGGAGTGTCTTACCCATTTACCTCACTTATCGAAATAGGCCCTTCGGATATTTCAATAAGTGTGGTATCAATGTAGGCCCTCCTGACATTTCCATTTGACGTACACAAGTGATCATTGGTGTTAATTAAAAGTGGAAAAGAGATAAAGAAATAAATAACAAACGTCGAACAAACAATCTGAGATGTTTATTTTTTAATAAATATCTGTAATGTTTTGACATCAGATGCTTGTCGAAATCCTGTCCAATTTTTATAAGTCACAGTACCCGAGATTTTATCTGACAACACATATTGTATGAGGTTTGTGATTTTTTGGATTTATGATTTTCTTTGGTATATTTTTATTAGTGACCAGCCGACCCGAGATTTAAATTGAGTATCAATATTGTTCTGAATACATGTTATATTTGCTTTATGTTTATAATTTATTTTTCGTAATCTTAACGGTCACTAGTCAATAACATATTTACTCGTAGACAAAATTTTCCGTACTGATTTAAATGAAAAAAACAGCATTTCATGACAGCTTGTATATTATTTAAAACTAATATTAATAATAATAACTACGGATACTAAAATTAGACGAGAATTAGAATATATATATATATGTTTTTAATAGATTCAATAGAGTCTAAAGATCTATTTCAAGATAGACTATTACTTTCAACTGTACTGACTTAACAGAATAAAATGATTACTAAGGCTTAATTACTTTGAGTGACTCTCTTTAGCTAAGATATTTATCTTTCCATATGTTAACAGTTTGTACATTCATATATAAATGTATGTGTATTTAAACAGAGTTTTACTTATATTTATTTAAATAAGAATATTTTCAAATTTCGAACGTTTACTAATTTTTTAATATTTACCAATTATTATATCTTGCACATAGTACATACTGCCAGCTATTTTTTACTTTGCTTTCACAGTTTTTCAGGAAGAGTTTTTATTGTGAAATAAGCAGTGTCTTTGTACGAATCTAAGTTAAATTAGTATATCTTACAAGTATTATGTGTGTACATGAATGTTAAAAAAGCAAATAAATTCCCTTCGTGACTCCAGCATAGATGACGATGAGTGTTTTCTTTGACTGCGCCTTGAACCCTCTTCAATGTAATATCAGTTACAAGGAAACGTGTTCCACAACGTGTGATCTCAATGCTATTTAAATATTCAATGAAATTTCGAGGATTTATGACACGAGATGGGGTCCTTTTTTATATAAATGTACGTGTCAAATGTTTTTTATTACAAAAAACAACTCTTGTGTGTAATGACAACATTTTTATCTGTGATAAAATAAAATTACATATTATTTAATCTCATCATGTATTTTTTTTGTAATATGAAAATGTATACTAATCATATCCATTGATTTTACGGAATGAAGTCTTGAGGCTAAGTATTACATTTAGAGGTGTTTAGAATACGTCAAAAAATATTGTTCAAGTATTCTTAACATAATTTTGAGATGATTGTCATAACATTATTATCATAAGATTTATGTTATTACCTTTTATTAATTTTTACAGTACTTATTATTTTTGAATAAATTTACAAAGAAAAAAAGTGCATTGACTGACATTAATATTCATCAAATTAAATTGCTTTCAAGAAAATATAAAAAAGAATCTTCAAATTAGCAGCATGTGGTATAGATAGAAAGATGTAGTTACTAAAAGTAGTTACTAAATGTAGTTACTAAATGTAGTTACTAAATGTAATAACTAATTTGTCAGATTATATTTTGTCTACACTATTCCAAAATCATTTATTAAGAAAATATATATATATATATATATATTAAAATTTTAATAAATCGACAAAGCACAAATTAATAAAATGGCACATTGGATCTGGTAGTTTACAAAAATATTATTAAAATTAATGAGGCTTAAAGTTAATAAACATTGTTTAGAGAAAAGCATGAAGAAAGGCTATGTCCTGTAATCTACATCATAAATGCTTTTACATTTTAATTGGTACTTAATTTAAAAGTATCATGAGTCGATTCATAAATCTCAACAGTGTTTGAGTTATTTAAATGTGTCACCCCTAAATGGTACATAATATCATATAATACTATTAATAAAGTAGCACTTCTCTAAATTTGCATGTTCAAAACCCCTGAGGCTTACGGAAGTTTAATTATACAATGTCTAGCAATTAAGCAAAATCGAGCATGCGTACTTACAAATCGGATATCCTTTACAAACTGATTCAAATGACCAGTAAATAAAACTTTTTACGCAGTTTGACAAGACACAGATAATAAAAGAAAAACAACTGTACAAGTGCAATCTTCTTGGACGTATGTATCTCGGGTCAAATACCGACCTTCCGAATAAATGATAATATGTTTACATGTTTTATGGATTTATTATTGACGAGTACATTGTTAATTATTATTGGGACGCTGACCGCACTTAGAGACATCTTAATTGGAATCTATTGATGAGAATTCTCCTTGTAATTGATTGTTTGTCCTTTGATTTAACATGAATGTTTGCTTTTATTATAATAGCGGTTATAATTATTAGTTTTTGTTGAATACAGACTAAAAGTATTTAATAGAATTCAATTCTATTTTTGTAACAGCTTTAATATGGTCTATTTTAGTAAATTCTATTTCTATTGTATGTTTCATGTCATTTTAAAATCTGTTAGAGAGTAATATAAAAGAACTTTTTGAACAAAAAGGTTGATACGTGAATAGTTAAAAGGGTATGAATAGTTATAAATGTACGAATGTGTAAAATAAAGAGAAAATGGCCATGATTTCAATGAAGAATCGAAGTTATAGTTTATTCAATTTGGAATTATTATATTTATAATCTGGCTGACATCTTTTATGAAAAAAAAATAAGCACTGACATAATTTTGTATTTTTATACATTTACATTTTTTTTTAATAGTGTTAAATATTGTTTGTTTGTATTTAATGCATAAATAGATTTTTATTCATTTATATTCTCTGTTCTCAGTTGAAAACGGTATTGATTCTATAGACTTTTTACTATAGGCAACGTCACAAAATAAGGCCTACCTTAATTTTATCGTTACCTAACATCCATATTTATAAGAAAAATACACTGATCATTTGAAGTACTTATATTTATTTATTAAACTTTCTAATAAACAAAATTGCTTTAAAAGAAAAAAAAATAGGCCTTATTGGGAACCCTGTGTCCTTAATAAGGCCTTAATAAAAACAAGAAAATATTTAAATTCTTAATAAATTGAAAACGTTGTTTATATTAAATTCAATGATTTTATTAATTGTTATGTGGAATTTCGGTACTTGAATTATTTTTTGAGAGCATTGACAGTGGCAAATTCTCAGTATCTGTGCCTGACCCCTCCGAATCCTCAACAATGGCTGTTGAAATTTCCAATATAACAGCAATATTCTCACTGCTGGTAGGATTTGGAAGTTCTGACAGCACAGAACAGTACAGCGCAATCGCTTCCTGAAACATTAGTTGGCCATTTGAAATCACGAAGCGTCAAATTTGTAAAAAAGGCGTTATGAGGGTCACTTACTTACTTATTTTTTAGTTTTTAAATAAAATAAACAATGTTCTCGCCGCGAGTCCGCCACGCTCAGAGCTCATGATTAAGGACCCCGAATGGGAATCGAAACTAGTCGGGCACATTCCGATTTAATATCTACGTGAATACAGCCGAGTAAATATAAATAAAATAAACAAAACATTAGTCAAAATAAAAAAAATACGAAAATGCAGTTTATTAATAATATTTCAGCGAGATACTTCTCTGCAAAACTTTCGCAAACATTAAATTCGTAATATAATTAATCAAAGTTTATAATACTTAAGAGTTAAATAACAAATTTATTATCCTTAACAATATAACGAATGTATTTGCTGAACGAAATGTATTCGAAAACTTAAATTAGGCTCAAAGATTATTGACTGGCAGAAGTTTTGATGAATTTATATTGTTTTCAGTTCAACGACTGAAATTACTCTTAATTTGTATTCATTACAATAAAATAAACATTTCATCAATGTCACTAAGATCACCGTCCCCTCTGTACCTCCAATAACCTCTAACAGATTTACTAATCCTTAGTTAATATATTTAATTGCAACTAAATAAATTTTCTCAGAAACATTTGTCTACGCAGCAAGGGGTTGATTTACAATGAGGCTTTGACTCCTTAATTAAGTCGTATTACACCATTTCATCAGAATTGTGATACCTTTACAAATGATGTCGGTTGTGTAAAAAAAACAATGTTAATAATACTATTATTTACATTGGAAAGAAACGAATATACAAATTAACAAATTTAATAACATATTGATAAGTTAAAATAAGAAAGATAAGAACGCAAAACTTCCAGTCAAGTTGAGGTTGTGAAAGATGTGTCAGCACTAACATTTAAAATTCTTTTTTTCCATAAATTAGGTAATTGTACTGTATTTATGAAAATAAAACAGAAATAAAACTTTTTTTTTTACTGTACTGCAGTTGTTCCTAGTGGATCTTGTCAGATTTTTTATTTATTAACAGATTAATTTACATCAAAAACTGAGTAACTTTATTGATGATTCATAATACAACAACATTATTGATTGATTCATAATACTACCTATATATATATATATATATATAGGTAGTATTATGAATCCTCACAATCTTCACAAAATCCACCAAAAGATAAGAAATATGTAGCTAAAGAGATAATTGTTTCTTCTTACTGAACTTAATCCAATGTTTCAAGACTATTTCATTTGAATCGGTAAGTGGTTTTTCGTGTCGCATTAGGAATTAGTATTTTTCTTAAAAGATATTTCACTCTGCTTACAAAAAATGGCTTTCGATTAAAATCAGTCAATTCAATATCTTTAATCTCTTCCCAAAATTCAAGTACTTATATTTAGCTAATAGTATATATTCAAATGTGTGTGTGTTTATTTGTTACGCTTCATGACGTAACTACTGATCAAATCATCATTTAATTTTGCGACACGTTGTCATGGTTACAGAAGGTATATAGGGCACCTTTCTACCCGACAATAACTTATTGTTCACACAGACAGACCGTTCGACATAACATGATTCTATACATATAAAGCTAGTTATATATTCAAATATATATTTATTCACTCTTTATATTATTTTTATATATATATATATATATATAGGAGTATATACTGTTATAAAACATTTACTTATATATATTTAAAAACTATTATAGAGTGCCTATTAGGACAACAAATATTCAAGTAGAGTTTTTGATTTATTTTTAATGTAAAAAAAAAATAACAAACACAAGTTCTAATAATCTCATTAGGATCTTTTGTTTTTCTTTTTCGTTACGACATTTGTCAAGACATCAGACAACAGTGGGTAAACTAACGTTAAATTAAGAAAGACACGTGACTCACATACTGAATTCCTCATCAATAAACATTAGCTTTTACTTATTTTGTAAAATACCTATACATTTAAGATAACGTGGGTTATATCCGACAGTGAAAGTAGTTCCGATAAATGAATTTAAAACTTCAATTGCTGGCAAATATGTTTTTTTTTTTCAATCCGCCATTTTTGGCAGCTTAAATAAAGCAACTAAATCTTACGCATTTTTTATTTTTTTTTATCGAAAAAAATATTTCTACACGATGTGTCATGTGTCAGAGTTATTTACAATCAGATATTTTATATATTTTTTTATTAAAATCAAATAGTTTTACTTATTCTATACTTTTTAAATTATTCTATACAACCTTTTTTCAACTTACGAACGAAGCTTTTAGTAATTAAAAAATAGAAGTTTGTTACTTTGTTATTTTAATTAAAATTTATAATATTCACTTATAAATACAATATTTGCTTTGTTTTCTCTGAAAAGGACTAATGAATGATAAGTAAACAACTGGATATAAATTAAAAATATCATGTTTAATTAAATTTACTTTTTATATCAAATTTTTCGTTTTTGAAAAAAAAATGTCAATATGGTTTAAGTATACATAAGAAAATACATTTAAAAATTATTTTTAAAGATAACGCGTACAAAGATTTTAATTAAAAAACTTTATGAAGGGTAGGAAATGAGACATGCCTTTAAAATTTAGATGATTACAGATTTTGTTACTTTGAATAATCAAAATAAATGTTTCAATCATTATCTTATATTTTATAGTCTATTATATTTATTGTAAATTGGGTTTAGATATTTATATATAAGTCTACTAATACTTAAAGTAAGCTCTGATTTAGATATTAGATAGTAACTAAATATATTAAGCGTATGAGGAAAATTATAAATGATACAGGATTGTCAACAAATCTTGGTAAAGATGAACGTCTGGTTGTACAGTTATGTAGACAGTACTTTGATTAATAACGACGAAAGAGGCGGCATTACGATAATAAAAGTATATGACCAATAAATATAAACATAACACAGTGTACTGTATTATGACAATTATTGTTCTATTTACTTCATTTATATATCATATTGTTTGATTATTTAGTACATTTTATCATTCTTCCTCATAGACGTTAAACTTTTTTACATTTAAAAAACATTCCGCTTTTTTAAACATTGCCCTGTTTTAAAAATAATAGAAGAACATAGAACTGGTTACAAAGCCACCTGTCTGTTCTAATTTTAAATCTGAATTATCCAATAACACATTTTAATATCACAAAACATCCAAATCGGTGTTCAAATACATTTTAATATCAAACCATTCAGGAGTTCATAGACAAATACACGTACAGAATAATTATATTTGTACACAAAAACATAATGTGGTTTTAATACATTTGTTATTTGAAATCTTGAAATGTAGAAATATAGAAAACAACAGTAATCTAAGCGGAATATTTTATTATTTATCTTAGAGCGTGTTGTCGAGGACACGGCCAGTGTCAGAGTTTATTAAAGTTTTATATGTTCTCTGTGGTCATATCAACAGTTACATTGTTGAATGTCCCAGTGTTCTGTTGTGATTTTATTGTGATAGAGATGTCTGGTAATTTGAGATGTAATTGTAATTGTAACGATGCTAAACGCTTGCTGTATTTTTAATAGCAAATACATAATGTTTTTTTTAATATTTCCATCTTATTCTATGTAATAACAACAAATTTTAATTACTGAGTTTATTAAAAAAGTTTAAAGTAACACACTAGACGTAAAACAAAAGAGAGATGAAGCCAAAGTTTGTAGAACAGATTAAGGCATTAAAAATTAACGGAGTTTCGTAGGATGCCTTAGTAAGTTTTAAAAGTATATTCAGATGTATCTGTTCCACCGAATTTTAATCAATCTAAGAACTTTTCTTTTCAGGATGAATAGCAGTATTGGTTCCAGGAATTCGGTTTAATTTCTTTCCGATAAAATAGGTTGAGTCCGTATTCAATTTGGGACAAACAACCAATGTACATGGTAAATATATTTTATGTAAACGGGTCTTATAACGTATTTGACTTTTTATATATATAGCCGGTTGTGTCATGAATGTATTTGATACAAATTAAAAAGAAATACAGATAAAAATATTATGTAATCAATGAAGCAGCCGGGGACTGAATCCTGATAAGATAATATTCGTACATCATAAAGAAAACATTCGTCTCTTAGATTGCCATAAACATAGTGTTTACAAAAATTACAATTTGACTTTACTGACAAGGGATGTACCGTGGACATTGTACCGGATTGTACCGTAGAAAGTGGTAGTGGTACAAAACATAAAAAACAAACCAGGTCAGTGAAGAAAAACATTGTGAGACAAAAGAATAGTATCTTAAAAAAAAAAATTAAAAAAAAATCCGTCACTAAAATTTCATATTAGTTAAGTAAACCTCGTCCCGGCAGTGGTTTATAAATAGTCCGATACATATCTTAAATGGACTAAATAAAAGATTATAGTCCGAGAAATATTATACGTGTTGCTCTCATGCCTCATATGACCCAGAGGTTATCAAGGTGTGTTTTTGCTACAGTAGTACGATATCTTTGTCCGTATTGGTAATAATATTATTAATTAATAATTAAGCCTTACTTTGATAAAGACTAGACTAATTATAATTTAAGTGTTAGAGATTGCTTGAGTAGCACATTTTAAAACACCTGCTGAAACACTAAAATTTAAAACGTAGAGATACTGAAAATGAAAATTACATGCAAATAACAAATTTTGATCTAAAAATATACTAGCTTTGACCCACAGCTTCTCTATATCTGGATACAGGAGATGGCTGCAAATATAATTTATTGGCGAAAACAATAAACCAAATTGCAACCGTATTAAAAATACATGCGGACAAACATTTTTTTTTGTAAAATTTTGTATCAAAATGTGAATACAAACTTTCCGATATTTGCCTACTTGATAGGGTTCTTAACGCTGTTTGCTCTCCGACCACATTTCCAACTAATATCAACTAGGTACTTCGTTTGTTTCTACAAACCGCTGTATTTCGTATATTAATATACGTATTAAGTTCGTTTAAAACTTATAATGAAGATTATGAAAGATTTGTATGTTACTTAAATGAATAAAAATTGCTGATAAAGACGTTTTTGTTGATTAATAACTCATATATATATATATATAAATATATATAAGCCGACATTTTCGCAAGTACTACAATTATATATACAAATTAAAGTATCAAAAGCAATATAAATCATTCGTGAAAAAATTAATCGTAATGTGATGTAATTAATAATAAATATCGATGATGTTTAAAACTATCGATAAATCACTTTCATTGTAAACCTAGAAATAACTTATTGTTACTGGGAGATCAGATTCAATATTTATATATATCTTAGCATTCTGTAATCACGGCAAAACATATTGATTGAATATTGGAAAATTATAACTTCGCAATCCAGAGTCCGCATACCTGACCCATGACCCTCGTATCACTTATTTAGTTCTAGATTTAATTAAATACCTAATTAGGTGATGTGCTGACCTTACTTCGCTCTAAGTCATGCTGAAGTTACTAACAATCCAAACAACTTTAATGAGATGGAGTATAACGAAAAATAATACAAGATTATTATATTTAGAGTTATTTGTGTTGTAAAATAATTTAGTTTGTTATATACTTAATTATAACGTCAAAGTACTCTCGAATACCAGATCTAACAATGACAAAGCCGAAATGGAAGAGCCTTTCTAACCTTTCCCTTTGTCAACCACAATTACTAAAACTTTTTAGCGACTACCCGCCCTACAAGTACAATGCCAATGGGAGTACATCGCCTCAGTGACGGATTCCAATTGTTAGGAATAGTATGATAATATTCCTATTAGTATATATTAGGTATATACTAATATATATACGCTTAAAAAAAATGTTTAAATATAAAAGTACGTTCACTCCTTATTCCAAATAAACAGTGTAATAAATAAATAACTTTCGAAGTCTCGTGTTAAGTCGTACTACTTAATTTATTTCACTACAACTATTTTTAGTAATACAAATGAATGACAACTAAATACATCTAAAATCATGACATCTTTGATTTGTTACAAACGACCAGAAATCATATTTCTCACACAAGAAAATGTATAATAAGAGCCGGATGTTAAGCACTTTGTCTGCGTCAACGTTTTTCCTTCAGATATGAGATTTCCTTGAATTTAGGATTCATTAAAATCAGCAAGGAAACACGAAGGGGACGTAAATAAATAAAATATCGTTTTTTTTTATTAATGATAAAAACCTCCAACTTAAGAACATGTAAAAAATGATCCAAATGAACTTCTTGGTTTTTAATATCAAATAATAATTAATAGAGAATGTTATACTTACACACGGACGGTCAAAATAATAATGTGTTTTATAACATTTTCTAAGTAAAAATACTGATTAAATAATGTGTTGTTAGTTCATTGATTACATTATAGTATTATGTATCTATGAGTTTGTCTCATTTTTAGTACTCTAGAGTATTTTTATAGGGAATGTCATTTGATATATAAAGTTTGTTTTTTTGTTTGTTTTTACCTCATACTGGAATTCTCATAGTTATGGCCAGTAATACGTACGTTGAAACAAACGTTTCCATTTGCATTTTACGAGTGATTTTTGTTTTATTAAATTAGAAATTAATACAAGAAATCACTACATTCATATCCTGTGAAATATTATCTCAATTCGTATTTGAAAACAATGAGATCATGTAAAATCTTCAAACCTACTACTTACTTAAATGGGATAAAGATTTTTTAAGCCCGTGTGTATTCACTCTTATTCTATCTCATAATCTCAATCTGTGACACTAATGACCTAGAAAAAACACACCACGAGCTGTATACATTTCAGTTTCAATTTGATCAGTACTGAACTATACCCTGAACAACCGGACATGTTCCACTTTTCCGTAGTAACGCGGAAGGAGTCAGGGGCAAGTATTGTATCCACATTCCCAATTATTCCAATCATTTAGGGTCGACACAATAGAATACATATAACAAGAGATTTGGCGAAAAATTTAAGACCGACCTCCGGCCTGACGTCAACCCTCCTTGGGAATGAACATATAATTTATTATTGATTTAGATCTTGGAAATATAATTAGTTTAGATTTATGAGAAAAGTTTCAAATTTATTAATATAACTGTATGTTTGTTACATTATTGGAAGAATATTGCAAGAAATATAATTTTTCATCATCCTCCATCCTCGAGCTTAATTCCCCTGCCTTAATGACAGAGGCCTGTACCGTTTAGATCTCAAGGACATGGCGAATTGAAATGTCAATTTACCGTCTTCACGTTGTTTATTTGCTATAAAAAAAAATCAAATTTAAAACGGAGAAAATCATTATATTTCATACTTTGTTTATAAATTTTGATGTTGACCTATAGACAAATTGAACCAAGCTAATATCATAAATACGCACCAATATTGTGTTGAGGTAGATCGTATCGCGTGCGCGCACCCACGCAATTAAATTTGTTCCTGTCTAAATTGGGATAAAATCCGTAAGCCTCGGAAGTCAACAATAAATTTGAATGCATTTTTTATTTCCAACAGCAAATAAGAATCAGAGGTCCAACACTACTCCCTGCATACTATTTCCATTTGTTAGAGTGCCAGGCATCTGAAACATTTTTATGCAACTCTTTTATTGTAACTGACCAGTTAACACAAATGGACTGTCGCTTAATAAGAGACGAAGCATCTTAGCATTCCATGGATTCACCGTGCGGGTGCCGGGCCCATCGCGTTGCAGGGAGAGGAGTGCAAACAGCTCCTGGGACTTGCAACCCAAGTGTAGGTTTAAGGGCCTCTTTAAGATGCGCATTCACGCTCACCTCAACTGGTTGCGCTCCTCTAACTACCTAAATTTGGAATGAACCTACCAATGCCGCCTTTGAAGTACGTTCTAGACATTTACTGATGATAGTTCTAGAGAGGTCAAGATCTTTAAGTAGGTTATAGAGAGATTTTGCTGTTATACCTCTCGCTCCCACTTCTACCTCGTACAAATTAACTATATACCTATTCCTGGTCAGTTCGTTGGTCAGTTTGTAAAACTTGTTTACTTTAATAGTGTGATCTTTGGGGATGTTTGTTTTCCCATGGAACAGTAAGCTCCACAAGTATCACAAAAAAACATTAAAAAAAACGAATTTTCGATAAAAATATATATTGATAAAGTTTACTTATTTTTAATATCAAGTAATTAAGGATTGACTGATTAATAAATTGGATAATATTTCACATACCTATCTAAATAATTAAATTGAATACTTGACACTAATAAGCCGCACACGTCATAAACTTTAGCGGCGGTAAGCAATATCTGACGTTATTCTGACACCTGTCAATTTAAATTATGACACATGAAACATATTAAATAATTATACATATTTGCATATAATCTCACACAATTACATTATCTGCATGTGTGGGTTTGTTTTTATAAGTTTTCACTTTATATTGTAAGGTTATAAAAAATCTTGGTAAAATGTTAAAAACAAATCTAAAACCGTACCACCTTACGGCGTATGAAATCTACGTGTTTGGTTTAATTTTATAGTTTACCGATTAATTTAAAAATAGTAATGATTTTATTGATATCCTGTGTTATGTTTGCTGTTTATGAATCTGTTTACATTCATGTGTAACGTCCTAACTACAGTTGGCTGACACATTATAATACACACATTTCAGTTATTTTAGAACTTTCTTTTAAATAGGTTTTATATAAGTTAATAAAATAATGCGTAAAATGATTTGCAGATAAGATGGCTCTACTTTTTACATGTTTTAAATATCTAAATAATTTCTCAATAAAAAGAGAAGTAATATATTAGGTCTTAATATGAATATTGTGTACATTGGTGATATTTATTTGGTCAGTCATATTAGAATTTTATTAAAGAGGTCATTCGATCGGGGATCAAAGAGTTGCGTGGGTTGCAGGAGACAGCTATTTAATATCATAATAATTATATGATACGACCACTTGTAACTGTTACTTGACTCAAATTATAAGCACGTTTTAAAGATAACTGAGTAAGTTAAACTAACTAACTTAATTAATGGTTGTCACTTCAAAGGTTATTAATTATTCAAGGCTTCGTCCTATTAATAATAAATATTCCACACTCAAGATCGTTAATTCGACGCCTAGTAGTATTTTTTAAAAGTTTTTAAATGTTACAATGTTTCATTTTCACTTTTAATTATTATATAACCTTAGGTAAATGTCACGACGAACGTGTTCGAAGATTTTTCTATAATTATGCTGTTCTGGCCATCTTTTTATTTTTTCAGTATTTTAATTAAGTTAATTGAAATTCACGTTACAGGTTTATGTTCATTTCATTTTTATAATTAAAAATATTGTTTATTTCTCTGCTTGCTACGACATTTACATTTGATTTCAAGATTTCATTTCTTAAAAATGAAACCATGAATATTATTTTTTATTTATAAAAACAATTATGGAATCACGGTCTTCCAATTTCCAGAGCGATGTGACGATATTCTAGAAGTCACAGGTTCGAGTCCTGCCTGTCGGTGTCGTTGATTGCTTATTCTTATTAAAAGCTTAACATATCGTAATATAAACAATTTAAAACTAAATTTTGCATTCTTTATTTTATTCAAAGCTAAACATGTTAGTTCCTATACAATTTCAAACAATCATGAAGTAAATTAAAACATTGCAAACGAAAAGGTAAAGTTATTTAGTGCTTGAATATGCTTAAAAAAATAGCTAAATAAGTATCTATTATTATAGTTACTTATTTAGCTATTTCATTACACATACTATTTCTGCTTACACAAAAACTTAACTTTGGTAGTGTAAAATTTTCTATTGCAGTTGAAAAATATATTTTATTTTTTATTTTCAAATGTATATTCCATGTCCGGATTATCTTTTCCTTTCTTTTATTTGAGATTTTTAAGATTGAAAAATAAATCCCTTTGGAAAGATAACGACAAGCCATATTATCTAAAAGCTTAATAACTGGATTATTACCGATTCCAACAAATATTTTTGTTTATTTATTCTGTTTACCTTAAAGTTAAGGTATCACAATATATTATTACCTAACTTACCTGTCAATATTGACTTTGTGGAATCGCTTAGAGTTAAACTAAATATATTATGAATATTAAATGAAATTCCGCGCACAACATGGCTACATGTCAAAATTATATTTTATTATTCAAGTTAGGAATATTTTTTCTTGCTAAATTATATAATTTGCTATAATATTAAAAACATGCATAGATGTCTAATGATAGTTTAATTTGATAAACCAACCATCCGTAACTTTTTAATAGCTATTATAATATTAAAAAATGAATATTACTATATTAAATAAGTTTTTAAACATTGTATAGAAAAGGAGTATATTATTTTATTTTTTATTTAAAATGTAAATTGCTTGTCAAGAAGCATGGACAAATTAAATTCGTTAATAAGCGAATAAAGAAAGCAATTGTGTTTTCACTCAATTATACATTTTTAAGCGTTTTATGAAATAGCATCTTTTTCGTAGATTTGATCCCAAGTTAAAAGTTATTGAACCTTTTTATTATTATTGTAAAATGAATAAAAATCGTTCACTCCAATTATCTTTAGAGATCATTTAAATGATTTATTTAATATAATATTAGCATGTAACTATTCATAAATGGTAGATAAGTAATTTAATAATCAAAAGATGTCCATCAAACAGATAATTTAATTATATCGGTAATTATTTATTTTCTCCCCTACTGTTTAAATAAAATACTTTATAAGGGATCATATAAACTAATCTTGCAATACTGAAACCTTGGTTAATAGACCCATTTCATTATCCAATCTACGTCGCACTATTTGACCCTAACAAAAAGATAGTGTGAGAGCTTCCACTCATAAGATGAGAGCACTAGCTCACTGACAGCCTTTTCACAATGCGATATTCGTACGCTAGTTGACCTAGCGCCACTTAAATTGGATAATGAAATGGGTCCATTAATTTCTTATGAAAAAAAATCTTCTGTCCGTTACTGAAAACATATTCAGACGCAGAATGATTTTCGCAATTGTCAGTAGGACTCACACTGGTTATGACAGCGGCTCTGGGTCAAGGACGTTAATAGTACAATACAGTTTATAGTACGACGGTAGTACAAATCAATTGTACTGTATTTCGACCTTGATGATAAAAGTTTAACAAACTACAAGCTTTGTTCTTAACATCAGATTACAACTTACCAAGAACTCTTAAAAACTATCATAGTTTTAATAAGTTTATTGCAATATTACAATAATATTACTTTTATTCGTACCGTGAGCTCTATAAAACTATATTGTCTTGTTCAGTAGCTAGCTAGGTAATTAAAGACTCTAGGATAAAAAATAAACTTGGGTTCTAACTAAACTATTCAAAATCGTTTCTTCCGTATTGGTTGTGTTCTAAATTTCGATTTAAAAATTGTCGTAAAATGTATAGTCGGTCAAGAAAAGGTGGTATCGGTTGAAAAATGTCTACCTTATTAGGATTCCACTTTTCCGTATTGTGTAGTAGAACACGTTCTGGTTCTAAAGGCAGAGTTTAGGAATGATACATTCGGTAAACAATGAATATAATGATAATTAATTTTCACTAGTTCAATTATAGTTTGTAAGTCAGTGTCCGAAGGGCCCCGGGGCACTGCCCCGCCTTGCCCTCCGGTAGCTACGCCACTGGTTTTATTCCTGCTTAGTGACGTAAATGAATGAATGATTTCTAAAAAAATATTTAAATATCAAAACACACTCCATGGTACGTGTTACTAATGATTTCTAAAGTAAAAGAACGAATGATTTAGGATGACGCATCAATCTTGTTATCTAAACATTGTTAAAGCAATATTTGTTTTAGGACGAATTCCAAAGTAAGATTATTTTAATATTTAGAGGCTGGCAACGAGACTGTGCATTCAAGAGATGTTTAATGAAAATAAATCTTTAAGAGCCTCACGCGCCATTTTATTCCAGCATTACAAAAACGTACAAACAGAGACAAACTCTTTGATCCCTTTCAGTAATTAAATCGGCCATTCATTTAATCACCTTACAGTAATTACAAAGGTACTATTTATTCTGAGGTACAATTTTGAGAGAATCTGTCGAGAACTACGCAGTATTATATAAAACCAACGTCGATAAATTTCGTTCTACATCCAACCCTAATAAATTCCAGCTCAATACTCTCCCTGCCACATACAGCCATGCCAATAAATATCGTAAATTCCGCTAAAGTTGCTAAGTTTTCGAAGCTTAAAAGATTACGATGTTTTAGAAACTTATCATGAACTAGCGGTTAAATATATATATTTTATTTGGTTCAACTTTTAAAATATTTTAGTGAATATTCAAGTAAGTTGTATTTATATATCTAATTATATAGATCAGGCAGTGTGAACTGTAAGATATTTTTAAAAATATACCTATACATACTTTTTTTCATTATTGAGCTCTTTCCGCGTTCAATCTGATATTGATTGGTCCGAAGTTGTCAGCGATCGCCAATAGACCAATTGGTATCTTTAAGGAACATCTGGCTCAATTCCTCTTTCCATTGTTATTTGAAGATTTTAATTTGCTCAAGATTCCAGATTTATTCCTAACTTTATAAATATTTCTCGATAAACACTCAGAGGCGAAAAATATCTCGATTTTTAATTTTTAATATTTATTTATCTAATAATATAGGCAAAACTGAAAGAATGACATATACTTAATTACTTAAATATTCAACCACGTAATTAGTTAAAGAATTCATATAAAATGTTTTTAATTAATTTTATTTCTTTATCTATATCTGATCTATTTAATATCTGATCAATCACAAGTCTTTTCTAAATTACTTTTAAGAACAAGAATTTAGTACGCCTTGGGAATAAAATATGACTGTCCTTGAAATGCACAGATAAATAATTGTATGGTAGTAATATTTTAAATGAACGCTATCTCTTCCAAGTGTTTTATAAATGTTTATTTTAGTTTTGTTTTATTATGATTCCAGATGCCATTTTTTATTTCTCTACTTCAGCTACGTTACGGGTTTATTAGGAAAATTAGATGTCACTTACACATGCAATAGAAGCTAACTTGTATTACTGACAATGAAACATATTTCATTGGTTTTGGTTATTTCGGTTTATTGAAATATAAAAGTTTATATGATATTAAATAATATAATTCTATAAAATATTATCTTTTACAGAATCACAGCGACATTATATGCTTAGTGAGTAAGATACCTGCTTGATTTATTTTTTCTTACAAAATAATACTTCACAAAGGAATAGTGACAATTTTAAATATGACAGATTTACACCAAACATATAAATGTTCAATTTTAGACTAAATGTTCCAGTCTCAGGGTAATTTACGTGATTGGTGAAATTTCATATTGTTTTAAAATTCGTCGAAAGAATAATGGATAACAAATTGCTTATTTCTTGAAAATTGTTTATCAAAAGAAATGGAGGCAACTGATATTCAGTTCATTCGTTATAAATTTCCTGGTAGAGTTGACAAATGTCTATATTAACGGGATGGTTACCAAAATAAGTTTCAAATTGGAGGAAAATTTATCTTTTTCTGGCTTATCTATATATATATATAATATATATATACAATACAATTACAAAATATATATAATTATAATTATAGGTATATGCGGTTTTATGTCAAAAAAAAAAATCACTCTCAGCGTTTTTTTTCACGACATTCTTTTTGCAGTATAGAAAGTAGGCTTTGTCCTTTTCCAGCTCATGGTCTGTCCTTTCTTACAATGCCATTAGCTTTTTTTCTTGATGGACAAACATACAAATACAGAAGATTTATAATATTAGTAGGATAATTGAGGACATGGCACAAAACTTACTTAAAAAACTATATTCCATAATATATTGAAACCGACACACTTAAACTTGCTTCTAGAATACAACGGTTATACCTTCTTTTGTTTAAATACTGGGTATATAAGTTATTTGTAAATAAAACCTGTATTAAGCGTTAATTGCGAAGTTAACATGATATTAAAAGTATTCTTTGGATCATATAAAATATGGACGGCTTTTAAAGTGAATTAAAAAGTTTTATTAACTAATTCGTAATAAAACCTGGTTTGTGTTTCGTAATTCGAATTCTATAATTTGTAATTCGAATTAGAAGTCATAAAATGCAAACATACTTTTTTAACCATATATTTAAAAAATATTAAAAAAAAAAAAAGTCACCAGTCCTTGATACTCAGAAGATTGAAATAACTCAAATTTAACCAATAACGCACATGAGTTATCCTATTATAGTTAAGTATCTAATCTCGCCTTAACTCAGATTCAACGATCAAAGTAAATTGGCCTCATATTTGCCCCAAATTATTGACAATTAAGATTGTTATTCAAATAACAAACGATATTGAATAATAACAACGTAAATTGTTATCATAATATTATCTATACTAGAAATGTGATTTTAGTATTAGTTGCGAAGTTCTGTTAGACGCTTAGGTTTAAACTATCAATTTACTGCGTAGTTTCTGTTCTCATTCAGTGTTTATTAAAGCACACGCTAGCTAACAGCTTAAATGATGTTGCGTAGTGAGCTCATCATAAATAATAAATTGTTTACGAAGCATACAAAATGACAAAATTAAGCTGCATTTGCTTGCGCTTTATAGCTTGTTTCTGATTAATATAATACATATAGGCTTTAAGTCTGCTCTTTTTTTAATAAATAAAGTCAGGCTCGGTCCTTCGCCTTTCGCCAGATCCTTTGACTAACTCTACTTACTGCTTTAACTATCTAATATGTTTTGTAAAATATTTTCAATAAAGTATTGGATTTAGGTTTTAATAAATAAAACTATAGTCCATAAACGATATATAAGTCAATGAATATATCGACATATAACGTGAAAAAATATTACTTTAGAAATCAGAACTGTACACTAAAAAAATATTTTAATATTTAATTTTGGTATTATGTTTTAAAAATACGTAATGCCGAAAATAATTAAAAATTTCTTTTTAATTTTAATTAAATAGCGTGCAACAATAGCCTGACGTTTCATGAGTGCGATGTATGCTTATTTGAATTTAAAAAAAAAAAGTGACGTTTAGTTTTTTAATGAAAACCTTTTTAAATAAAAATTATTAAACCTAAATCATGTTGCGTCAGCAAACAGTTATAAAAATAAAAATAAACTACTAGACTATTTAAATTTCGTTGACGTAAACAATCTTAACATATTGAAGGTCTTAAATTATTGACACACTTCGATAAACACAACCAAGCCATGCGATAAAAACTGAACGAAACAACGCCTTCAAGAATTGAATCGTTCATATGTGAATAATATAGTACGGAATAATATGAATTTAACCAACATTTTATATAAAAGCTTTACTCATATATAATATTACCATTTATATTTACTTTTAACGTAACGTCTGCATCACTGGCTGCGAATCCATTTGGGTAAAATTCGATAATACGTCCGTCCCTATCTAGTTATTCGAGATATATATAAAAATATTAACTTATTTCTTTGTGTGAACGAAGGTAGCCCTCATTACATATCAAATTACGATACCTCAATTACGTTTTCATATGTTCACTTAAAGCTCATTTTGAACATTTTTTATTAATGTTGTTAAAGATTATAATAATTATTTTTGTATATTCGGTTGGTTTTCATTACCTTATTACGAGTTTTAACATTATTAACCGTTGGCAGTTTTCAAGCAGGCACAAAACGAGTTCTTGATTGTGATTGGTTTATTACGAATCAAAACCAAATAGCAACCAATCACCACCAAGAATCCGTTTAATAGACAGACGTAACATTGATAGATTTCGAGCAGTCACAACTCGAAAACTATCAATGTTTCATACTATCAAAACTCGTACTAGGTACAGTTTGACTAAATAGTACAACGGTTCAACTATTGAGAATTCATTCCGAATATTTCAGTTTTTGGTACTTAATTAATAGCTCAAAATATGACTCTATTGATATGATGATTATATTAAAATAGTTACACTATTTTGTCCCAATAATTAAAATAAACAAAGAATTAAAAATCTTAAAACTTACTTATAACAAAAACAATACGCTACGTTCTTTCATTAAAGCTAAATGTAATATTAAAGTTTGTTGTTATTTACATGCGTGGTATAAGCTCCGGTTACAGCGTTAATTGAAAACGAATAAATCTGACTTAAGCCCTAGAAGATGTAGAGTGTGAAATCGTATGCATAATTAAAATTTAAATTACATAACAAATTCATTTTATTAATACTTTTCCTCTGTACATAGATCCTGGTTATAAATCTAACATAACATACAATTCTGACAAAATTCAGAATTGGTATCGTTCAGCTCGTCCTTTATTATAGCTCCAAACGGGTTTTTGTTTCTCGGCTGAATCACTAATGAGAGATTTACTCTCAGTGAAGCGTTTGTAAATAAGGATACAATAAACTATCACACAATTTCATCTAAATCTGTCAATTAGTCTATCCTTTATTCGGAACATACAGACAGATATGTAGATAAATGTTTCGAAAATTCTGGTTACGGTGTCCCTTTCATGTAAAATATTCATAACATGAGAGTATTAGTATTAGTAAACTTTTATCAATTTTCCGCCGTTTCACTTATTTTTGCGTGGAAATTATTAAATTACAGTATGGAAGATGAAATAAAACACGATTACACTGATTGCTTTGCTCAAAGTGTCGTCAGTCGTCGGTCTTTCCGAGTACTTTAAAAATACTACCTGAAAAATAATCTGCTACCAAATCAGGGTTATATATCCCGAAAAACTCCATTTGACGTATATAAGTGGTCACGACCAATAATTGAGAATGGAAAAAATATAAATAAAAACTAAAAATAAATGTAATAACGACAGATTTACTAACACTTCCTCTATCGAAGATCGTAAAAAATGGAGGTGGTCTCGGGCTGCTAGAACTACAAAGACTGTTAATGTTTTTAAAGCCGTAATTCGCCAAACTCTATGAAAAAACAAAACAATCGCGTGAAATTATATTCCCGATACTCTGTCACGTATAATGAAATAAAACCTGAAGCTCGGTGCTTCTCGCCAATATACAGGATGGGGGCATTCCTGTGGATAAGAGAGCTTAGAACGCCATAATTAAGCTTATCTCTCTATTCCGATGCGCAGATGAAAGACATAGATCTATCCTCTTCACAAATATATTTATTTACGATAGAACCACACTACAATAAGCAAAATGTCAAAGTGTACGCTATACGCTAACAGCTCTAAATGGTTGGAACGGTGCACCGCGCCCATCACCCAGCATCAGTCATGTTTGTGTGGGAGGCGTTTTACCAAGGAGTAAAGAATTACGCCAAAGTGTATCAAGAGACTTAGATCGTGTTGCGAAAGTTATTAAAGAATAAGCTTTTTAAAATATCCAGTTTTAATGGCCGACATTAGTCTCTCAGCAGTGTCTAAATTTCTCATGGAAACAGTGCGTAAATCAATATATCGCGTCCAGACAGATGAAAGGCATATATCAAAGCCGAAGTTGTTTATTATTATTATTTACTTGAAGAAACTTCAATATTTATAAGTTTCATGAAGATTACACAACTTGATCAAAATAAAGCTAAAAAGTTAGAATTGTCATTGATTTAAATATCTTGACTATATCTGGATTTCAAAAGATCTTAAAAAAATGCTGCGTCAACTTTACGTCTTATCCACGATATTCTTCGTGATATGAGATGAGAGATGAAAGCTTTTGTTTTTGTGAATCCCTTTATCAGTCGAATTGAAACGCTTAATGGTCGGCTGGGTCCAGATAATCCCGAGGGCCTAAAAATGTTCGAGAAATATAATTTTCCGGCCCGACTTCACGCGACTTGTTCGTCCGAATCCTAAATCTTTTATGACTTTGAATGAATCATTCCATAAGTCCTTACATCAAACGTAGATTTTCTTAATGCGATTATCAAAAATTAAATGTATATTTTCATATATTGTACTTTACTATTGGAAAGGAATTGGTGATAAAAGAAATGTTTAAAAGCTAAGGATTTAGAATTAAAATCATTTCAGTTTATTTCACAACCCTTTTAGTATAAATCCACATAATATAATTATTTGAAAGACACTATAAAGACACTACACTTGACTTATATAAAACTCACTGAATAAAACATTTGAAACATGTAAAAGTAAATGACAATTCTGATATTTAGTAATAAATTAATATTCTATTCTATTCTGTATTATTCTATTCTATTCTATTCTATGAAAATTATAAGTACATTTCTGACAGATCGACGCACCGCCCAAACCGCTAAAGCTAGAATGCTATTAGATTCTACGTTGAATATGTAATATAAATGCGTACTGGAATAATATGAAATTATTAATTATTTTTGACGTTAATGATATGATAGTGATGTTTGGTTTCGAGGATAGAAATAATAAGCCACGTATTCAATGTTTATGAAAACATTCTACATTAGAAATCTAATGATATACCACAATATGTCTGTATATTTTTTTAATTAAGATTTCATACAATTAAATAAAAACATGGCTATATCATAAACAAAATCAATAAACATACTATTTTCTTAGGTTTTCAAGAGTATTACACATTTAAATAAAATATTTTTTTAATTTAATTGACATTTTTAACTTTTTACTTAAAACGACATCTTGATTTTCTTGCAGCGATCGTGTTCACGGGCAGATGAAGGGAGATGTTGGTGACAGACAATTAACAATAATACGCGAGATTTAAGTTTACTTTCATACAAAAAAAAAATTCAATTATTCATACACGAGCAATTAGCTGTATATTTTCTATTAAACAAAGGATATCATCGTCCTTTGTTCGAAAAAGTGATATTGTAACAAAGGCAGACAAATATAATTTTATATTTTAATATCAATAAATTGTTACGACGTCACACTCAAACGGACAACGGACATTAATCAACTTACGGCTTGATAATTCAATTTAAGGAGGTAGTTGTTAATTTAATACCCTTCTAGCTACAGGGAACATAACACTTTGGTTGAGGTTTATTTTATAATATATTTTTTTTAATATTTATTTATTTAGATATATTACTTCAATGGTAGAGTGTTTTAATAAAGATATATATCTATATTATTAAAATCGCATATCTATCTATCTAATCTATCTAGATAGATAGATGTATAATTTATGCCACTATCGAAAAATTAATAAAAGCTACTCAAACAACAATCTTAAATTATGAATTTACACTAATATTGAGTTTAGTGATCGTATTTTTTTTCTACCTTATAACCTATTTGCTAAACCAATATGGCGTCATAAATGCTATACGCTGATATTGGATTTGACCTACTAATTTCTTGAATGACGTTTCGATATTACGTCACTAACCACTAAAAGAGTGACGTCACTCCTATTTTTATGTTTATTCTTGTTTAGATAAACATGCAGTGGTAACTCTATTATAAGTAAGATGTGGGCGAAGGATCAGAAACTATTTTTATTGTTCTCAATTATTAAAAGATCATGGTCACCTCTTTCTTTTATAATTAAAAAGGTGGATTTGTTTTTATATAAAATAAAATGACAGCTGTCACAATTAAGAAACAAATATTAAAGTCGTCAAACTCTAATTTGTAAATTTATTTTTGCATTCTATTTCTCTGCTTCTTTGTGGAATTTCGAGGCTTAATATTATAATAAAACAATAAATTATTAGCTTGATTTATGAAGACATTATTCAAAAGTTAATTAAATAAATTAATCCTTCAACACAGATTTATTACAAACAAAAATATAAAAAGGTTCTTCAACCTCCTGAATAATAACCTGAAAATCAGCACAGAGGCAAAAACATATTTCCAGACAAAGAATATTCTCGAAGCCTCTTCAACATACCTTTAATTTGGCTCGTACGTGCTCTAACAATTAGCATCCATCTTGGCTTTGTACAATTAATTGGCTCTTACCTTCATGATAATAACCGTTTCCCTGTTAACCTTTTTCTTAATTTTCATTGTGGTTTAAAAGGATTTAGTTTATATACTCATATTTTATTAAATAAAACGTGTATGTACATATAAATATATTCGTACATATAAATACAGTCATATTGAATTTGTTAAATAAATAAAAATAATCAGGAGTCATGTTTGTTTATAGTTCAAGTGAGGGTTAAACAAGTTATTTTTAGTAAATTTTGGGGTAAAATATATATATATATTTTTAAATATTATACAAAATTTACTTGTGTTATACAAAATTTTGTATTACATCCAAGAAAAATAATTTATATAATAAGAATTTAAACAACCTGTAACATCGTATATGAATCTTAAATTAATATGTTATCTTAATTGATTATATTTTTTCGAAAAAAAATATTTTTGGACAAATTAATGGATAAAAGTTCTAAATTATAATTTATTTACAAATTACTATATTAATTCCAAATAAATGTTATTTTAAACAACCACAAGTGATAGTGTATATTATATTTATTTTACAACTTTAGATTTTATTTCCACCGCGACTTTTTCACAAAAAAAATGAATTATTCGTAACAGAAAGATGAAAAACTTATTAATTGTTTATGGAATTCTAAATGTTCGTTATTGAAAAAGGATTCACTATGATAAAGTGTTTTATCTCATAATACTTTATTTATATATATATTTTTTATTTGTATTTATTTCTTTCTACATATAATGAAAATGAATACCATATTTATGTATGATGAAAATATAATATATATATATATATATATATATATATATATATATATATATTTGTCTGTTAATATATTTGTACACGCATCACGAAATAACTGTATTGATCGGATATATACCGTTTTTAGTTATTACATATTGTTTATTACATGGAAATTAAAAAAACCAAGCGGGAGATTCATTTTACGTGACCATTCTTAAGGTATCTTTAGTAAGTATACAAAAATATTTGTCACTGCTAACTTTACTTACTAACTACTACTAACTTACTAACTTTACTTAAGATATCCTCAATTTTATTATCATGATTTTGAAGTAAAGAAGAGCAGACAATCATGATGGCCACAGCTGGTTATTGACAAATATCCTTGCTTATTGCTTGTGAGAAAACAGAATTACATAAATTAAATAAAGGAATAGTTAATACAAATATCTTGCAAGGTTAAAGCCAATGTTCTTTGCAGTTTTCAGTTTTATTTAATCCTTAAAAATTATAATACATTTTGGAATTCGAATGATCTTTCGAAGATGTTCTTTCGTTAACCTTACAGCGATTTTGTAATTTCACAACTTTGCGTTAGAAATATATTTCTTAGAAACTAAAAATGCTATTTAGATAATATTAAGTAAAATACTTATGAAAGAAATAGTACTAAAGTTTCTCTAACCAATGACTATAGAATGGCAAGCCTGTACCCATAAGACGAGTCTTAATAGTATGAAACGTTGATAGTTTTCGAGCAGTCACAAAACGAGTTCTTGGTTGTGATTGGTTGTAATTTGGCTATGATTTGTAGGTTACCAAGAATTCGTGTCCTGACTATTCTAAAACTATCAACGTTTCATACTATTAAGACTCATACTAGGGGCACTGCAAACAATATTGCTGTAAATTCCAACACCGCATACTTTTCCTTGTCTGGCTTAGATTTATGCAGATATTTTTGGTTATCTACTAAGCTTTTGAGAACATATTAATTTTAATTCAATACTATTTATTATATATTATATGTCATTATAATGTGTGTATGGTAGATTTTAATATATATTTGCTTTCTCCGCGGGCGTTACCCCCGGAACATTAATTCAGAAGTACCTACTGATCCCGGAATAGCTTTTATCCGCATTTAACATATTATTGCGGAAAAGGTTTCCATTTCCTTGTTGGGGTTTTTTTAAATGATTTCTTAAATATGAAGGGTAAGTAAGTGTATTATAAAACTCGTAGTGCGATTTTAATCAATCTGCATCATCCCTCATTAAATAGGATAGCAAATGCAAACAGAAAAATGTCACCAGCTCCTACGATTTGGCATAAAAAAACCCTTCAAGTATAAGAAGGCAATTGCTTCGAAACCAAGCCAAAAATCTTTCATAATTTGTATACATGTATTAGCGATGAGATCGCATATCTCAACAAATTATGATAAAACTTTGAATACTTGCTGTATAATTGACGGCAAAATAAAGCTCATGAAACAACGCAAACATTTAATAAGATTTTGAAAAAAACATAACCATCCAACATACTGGAAAAACGCAATAAATACTCTTTTCTTGTTCTTAATGCTAAGCATCTTTTTTGTCTAAAAAGTTTTTATATGCGATGCACAGCATGACTTTTATATATGTATATATAAGAAAGGATTATTACAAAATATGAAAACACCTGATAACATATCCCTAAATCAAACTAGAACCATCTAGTGTGAGCCGAGACTCATCTATTGATTTAACAGTTCAATATACTACAATATAAATACTAGTAAAATATACTACAAGTATTATTATTAAATATATGGTTAGACCAACTCCTTCAATTGCCAAGAAATCGCATTTAGAAGTGTAACTAGTTGACAGATTTAAGAGACCCAAGTATTACGCATATTCTATTTGAATTCTCAACTAATTATATGATAACTATATAACGTGACAATTGGTATCCCTTTACCATGAACTCTTACGGCAATGGTACAATAATCTTACTTTCGAATTCGTCCTGAAAGTAATATAACCGCAATAATGTTTCGATAAGAAGTTTGATGACGTCATCCTAAATCATTCACTCTTTTACTGTAGGAATGTTGTTAACGTACCATGAAGTGTATTCTGACATTTGAAATATTAATATAATATTGTTTTTATATAGAATTTTGTAATTTAACGAAACATTCATTCTTTTACGTCACTAAGCAGGAATACAATGATATTATTTTATAGAGCTCATGGTGCGAAGCTAATCACCAATCAAGAACTATAAAACAACCAAGTAAGATCTAATTAAATACAAAAATCATTAAAAACAATTTTTCTTTAGAGTATTTATAACACGAACAATATTCCAACACTGAACGAATCTTCAAATAACATTTTGTTGATTTACAGAGATCGTATTAAATTCGAGTCGATATTTTAAAAGCATTTTCGAAGTCACGAACCCGAGAGGTGACCGATACACAGCAGTGTTATTCCACTTCTAAATAATTAATCTAAGAATCCCTGCATACCAAAACTGAACTATAATATAGAATATATATAGCAGTAAGTATCGATAGTATATTGTAGTAAATATCGATTTATTTGAAATTAGTTTTTCTACACTAGAGGTTAAAAACCGCTTCTCTGAATGATATATTTTTAAATTCGAAATGTAATAACGTAATATAATTTTAATTTTCTGCGATTTTCGTTTCGGTGATATGTTTTTAAATTGAAGGGTGTCTTACACCGTCTGTGGCAACATATTATTCTTATGAATACTTATAGTACTTATATAATTTATATGATATTCTAGAATATGTAACTAGATAATCTAATTGCAGTATGAAGTTATTGAAACTGTACCATTACGAGTGCTGAGGCAGATCTTTGCACGGCAGCCGGCCATATTTAATAGGTTTGTTCTTCTCAACTAAAATAATAATTAAATACACAGTAAATAGTATTAAACTAGTTTATTCTCATTGTCTTTCTGGTCAGGAAAGCTTGGATTATGGTTTAGGATTAAGAGATCAGTATATATTAAATTGACTGAAAGATGATGATTTCTGAGTAACGGCCGTATTCTGAATCATGATGAGAAGCTTTTGTGACGCCATCAATAAATCAAAAATGTTAGCAAAATAAAAATAATATCGGCTTTGACAGATAATTAGTTATTTATTTATATGAAGGCTGATCTTCAAGCTAATAAACTTATTAGTTTATTTTGAAATATGTTTGTAAATATTCAAAAATTTACTTAAGTTATGCACGAATTAAAACAATTTAAAACTGTTGAAATATACATGACAGAATAGAAAATGGTATTTACTTAAGATAACGTTTTTTCAGTAAACTAAATACTACATAAGTAACGAGATAAGTTGCGTATCTCTTAGAAATAATATGACTTAACGTACTTAAGTGAGCTCGATTTGTAAGCAATTTAAAAAGGCTGCAGACAGGCTGCTTTGCAGACAGTTGTCTGTAATTGAAAATTTCCAGATAATTCTTTTACAGCTCGTATGATCAAATAACTCATATGACATATCAAGTGACGTACAAGATGTTTGTCCATATTCGATCAAATTTAATAACAGTCAGTATAATTTAATAACTAATAGAATAAGTTTAGATTTACTTTACAAATCAAAATTTAAAGAATAAATTATTAAGGTTACTAAACTTAAATTATATTTTCGTTGGCCATCCTAAGAATGAAGGAGAGTTGTATTGGAACACGACTGGCATGTAATTTAATTTTAAACGTCAATTACGTCATTTATAGTTTCAAGAGTGATCATTCAGGATGTGTCAACATAACATCTATTTAATTATGAAAGTAATTTAAAACTATTATGTTTTATTATTTTAAATTTCTACCTATTTTTAATATGCTATAAGAAATTAATCTTTTACCATTGATCTCGATATAAAAGTCAATTAAAACTAAGGCACTTGTTAAAAGCCTAATTTTTTGATATCAATATTGATTCAGAATCACCTTCAAAACATGTACCTAAGTTTAAATTAAAATCATAATATATTTAAGTACTTAATTTTTAAAAATACTGCACAATTTATTAAATCTATTAATACAGATTTACCTCGCATGTAAACTACCTAACTGTATATTCATAATAATTAATTATTTTTGTTTAATATTTGGATATTATCTAATCCAGATCGCTTATCATTTCTATTCGACAATGGCGTTCGCGGTCATTAAAGTTTTCGGTTTTTAAAGTTTTCGGTTCGTTTTTTTAAGAAGGCGATTGTTATAAAATAATAAATTTAAATTCCAATTACACCCATGATGCTGATTTGCCTTTGGAACCAGTCTGACGTTTCAAAAATGCAATATAGGTATGTCTATTTTCACCCATGATGCTGCTTTAAATTTTGAACCAGAGTCTGACGTTTCAAAAGTGCAATATATCTCTAAAATAAAAAATAAATAAAATAAAATAAAAACTCTTTGACTGAGACTACTTTGGTATAATATTATATTTCGTCTTTGTCATCATGATGATGTTATGAAAGATACAGAAAATGAAGTGACCTTGAGTCATCATTACCACCAGTGGATCTTGACCGCGTTTACAATAAATTATAATAATTGAAGGCAGATTCTTTTTTATTGCTACAATTGGTTAATATAACGATACCCAGTAATAATATTAAATTAATAACATTGTAGGAAAATTATGATTTGTTCTTATAAGGTTATTGTTCTTTAAATATCTTTTCAGTCTAAAATAATATCTTAATAATCAATATGTCCTAATACCTCACCGGTACGTTACCGAACTTTTATTATTATATAATATTAATATTGACAACAATAAAATATATATTTTTTTAATTCAATTCCTAATAGGGTATAAAAAGCTTATTAAGACTTAAACAAAATGGATTCCAACAAATAAAAGAAACGACGAGATACACATAGATATGTCAGTTGATGAATTTATATATGTCTTTATAAAATACGAGAAGATGTAACATTAAAGGTAATATAAGAAAACAAATAATATTACATACAAGTTTTGGACATGAATTTCAAATAAGTTTTTCTTGTAAATGCTTCACCCGCGGGGATACTTACTTATTTCTTTATGTATTCTTGAATTTATCGTTATTTTAATATAAATTAAATTTAAAAAATCCTCTCCCGCACATATTACTGCGTATCTATATATATAATACTCGCTTTATAGCGTTTTGATTATATATTTATAATATACATATATCATTTTAAATGTCACTTTTTTGTATATATTTATTACTTTTATATTTATTAGCTGTCATTCTCACAGACGTCAAGGGTCAATGTAAATAATTTCTACAGACTAATTATAAGTTGATCTTAATATTTCGTATTAATATTTGATCTTATATTAGGTCTGCTAATGAAAAGTTGTTAATGTCACGCTTCTCTGGACCAAATGAAAGGGATAAAGGGCTCATTGATGTTAGAGTTCGTTGAAACTTTCACCATTTGAAGTGGCGTTTTAAAATAATATAAACATCTATAAAATACTCGTTAAAATAAGATATAATATTATGTTATTTAGTGTTATCTGTTTACAGTTGCGCTTACGTATCTTATTGAATTGTAGTTATATAAAATATTTTATTATTTATTAATAAAATCATGTAAAAATAAAAAAAAACAATAAAATATAGAACCTGCATATTAAAAATAAAAAAATAATAAAAAAGTAAAATAAAAAAACCAAAAAAAAAACTCTTTATAAAAAAAGGTTGTATACATTAAATAAAATAAATAATCTGACCTTATTTTTTTGGCATCCAAAACAAGTCCACACAACACGTCACTACACTTGAAGTCACTTAACCCGTAACACAAACGTGGATGAAGTGAGCGCGCGAGATCGCTACTGGCGGATCGCGGGCGGGCGGGCCGCCCTGCCATATCTCGGGCCAACTCATAACCTACCAGCGGTCACTTCTATCTCAAGATAACTAATTGACTCTTAATTGCGGTTTGTTTTTAATTCTTTAATTAGAATCGTTTTAATTTTTTTGTTTAGTTTTATTAGAGAAAAACACTTTAATTGTATACCTATAATTTATAATTTCAAACTTCTAAATAATAACTTTTTTTTAATTTTGAATAATGCACGTATGTCGATTTTAGTGACGTAACTTTAGTCACACGCCGCACAACTTCAGCAGTATTATAAATATAAGGTGTTATGATTTTAAAAGTCCAACTAAAGCCGGGTATACATGTACACCGCAACCTCTTCTAACTTGCAGGGTAGAGTCCCTGGGGTTCGCAGTTGTCGTCAATTGCTTCAGTGAGTAATCGCCTCGTAAACACGGCTTAATGATGGTTGTCTGCGCGTTGCACTTCTCTAGTAATGACTGTAATGGAATCTTTTACATTTATAATAATAATATATTTAAATAAGGATCTATCATCCATTAACTATTCCCAAATATTAAAATAAAGCCTCTCAAAGTGAAATTTGACACGTATGTTTCTAAGACATAAATATTATATAAATTATATATATAAAGTTAAGGATGCTGCGCGTGTGTCGAAGGTTTAAATGTCTGCTATTTTGGGAACCTTTGTAGCTTTTATTTTGAAAACGAAACATTTAGATGATCAAAAAACAAACACACATCATCGAACTGTATTTAGTTTGTATTTATAATTGAATTTGTACAACTTAGCAACTTCCCCGTTTAATTCATTAACTTGTTGCCAGTGGCTTCATCTGCCATTGTTTCAGTTATTTTCAGTGAATCAGGTTCTGTAACAAGTCTATTAACAGCACGTCTAGTAACGGGTTAACGACTTGACTCTACTTTAAAAAAATATTTTGCCGCTTTTATTTTTTTAAGTATTTTTTATTATATTTTGAATATGTTCTGTATGTGTATTATTTTAATATATAGGTTGTTATCTTATAATCATCATAATGTTTTTAAAAAAATATATGATAAATATACGTATATAAATATATATATATATATATATATATAATGTACCTAAATAGATATACCTAAGATGTATACTGCGTGTATAAATACTTTGAACATGGTCACTTAAAATAGCTATATCTTTCGATTTTAATAAAATAAAATAAAACTAAATTCATCATTTACCGACTTACTTTAATTAAAGACTGTTGTATTTTTATTAATTTAGAAATATTTGCGTGATGTAAGCACATACAAACAGAGAAATAGACATATATTTAAGAGTTGTAAAAACGTTTTTGTTTTTTATTTGAACTAAGAAACCCAATATGTATATAACTATCTTCAAATCAACAATATCTTTAATCTCTATTTATATTAATTGTAGAGATATTTAATATTCTTAAGATATTACCCCTCTTCTATATTAGAATATAGTATTATATTACAGTATTATAGTGAGAATTAACTTAAAAACGTAAAACGTAAAATGCCAATATAGGTATTATTACAAATTAACTGTTTGATTCTTTTTTGCATTTAATTGCTTATCAAATGTTGAAAGCTTCAATTTTATGTTTTTACTTTTATAAATTCGAATTTCCTTACAATCTGACTCCCTTTTCGGATTGGAATTTCCAACAACCTTTTCTTAGTGACTGTACGTTACTAGCGTCCAAATGTCATTTACAGTTTTCAATCTTTTATAAAGAATCAATCATTCATTCAGTCAGTAGGCCAGTCAAGGTGAAGGCAAAAAAAAGGGCAGACGAAGGAAGTAGGAGAACAGTCTTCATGAGTCTTTTTAAATAATATTGATTTTATATGTACAAGACATATTCAGAAAACCGTTTTATTCACAGTATTGGAGCAAAAAATATAACACCTTATATTATTTAATTTATATTATATTTATATAAATATCTTATATTCAATTGTATCTGGGTCAGACTAACATATTCTAAAAGTTTTAGAACTCTATTCCATATCAGATTGACAACTACGCCGTTTACAAACAAACTGCGAACATTTCTCTAACTTTTAGAAAACCACTTCATATTGGAGTTGAACGTCTATATTTATAGCCTACTAGTATATCTAACTAGCTTCTGCACCCAGCTTCGGTCGCAGTACTTTAAATGGTTGTTTCCCGTGGAAATGTTGAAATTAAAAAAATATATACAACCCTGCTGTATTATTATACAATTTCCATTGAAATGCAACGTTGGGAAAGTATTTGATTTAATTTAAAATTACGTTTTGAGTGTGCAAACATACGGAACGTGAAATTAAATATATATACAATCGTTTAAATCTAGGATACTTAAGAACATATTACTTTTAACATTTTTGTTATATATTTGTATTTTAATAATATATTTACGATTATTCAATTGAAATGTGTAAATAAAATATTTTTCCGGTAAACCCTGCATGTCTTGTTACAATTTTAGATTTTACAAACGAACCTGACCAAAAGTCTACATCTTACAAACACAAGTAGAACATTATTCGTATATATTACATATATCACAATATTTATATGAGATAAATTGATGGACTATCTAATAATCTCTCATATGACACTGGCTGCTTATTTTTTTTTTCACGTAACTTTGTTTAGAAACAACAAAAAGACTCATATGATTCAATATTAATAATAACAAAACAATTTGAACCAAAAATTATAGCAACAAAATCCATGTATCTATGATATTAAATAAATAGCAAATATATATATATATAAATTTCCTTGTTTCCTGAGGTGTAACCTCGGTATAAAATGCCGGTAATTCAATACTTGTGTTAAAGGTTTATCATTCCCTTTACGGCCGCAGTAGCCGCGGGCCTCGCTTTCATGTTTCAGCGATCAACAGTCTATAGTGACATAATATAAAGTGCTTAAACAGAATTTATCAAGTATATATTAAATATTAGATACAGTTATTAATATCTTAATACTTTAACTTAACTAAAATTAGGAATTTAAAACAACCAAATAGGAAATCAAGTACCAGTACAGTAATATGAAGAGCTTTAAGTGCTCTGAAACCTCTAGTACCCACAGAGTATTCGAATATATACATGTCACCTGGCGCTGACACCCTCCTCGTTTTTCTTAAATCCAGACGCTTATATTTATAATGATATCGTATCGTGAAACGTAATGGCCAACTTAGAAATAAATACCGTATATCATTATTTAATTAATCTGTTATATATTTATAACATTTTATATATAAATGGTGTAAATGGTCACTGGCTGTGTCATTTTTCACCTTGAAATGGAAGACAGTATTCAAAATATAACTCTTTTTCTTTTCCTAAAAAACACAGCTACAATCACCCTGTACGAGCGTCGGTCATTGAACTACGGCTCCGCTCTACCACCTACTGTTAGAAGTAGTCAGTCATACTAAGTTTTAATTCTTAATTAAATAAACGAATCCGATGAGAAATCAAAACAATAATAGTGATTTGAATGAATTATTATTTGAATTGAATTTACAAATACAATCTGAAAATAAATTAGAGTTTACAAAAACAAGTCTACCAACATTTAAACAATATATTTGAGTCCATTAAAACAACATTGAGTTAATTAAAACAGACTTTTTATATTGATATTCTAAGTATCTAGTAGTTTGAGTAATATTAAACAGTACAATAAAACATGCACAGATTTCGATTAAAATTTGTTTCGGTTTGAAGTTTAAAAAGGGTACTTGAAGATGGCTTGTGCCATATACTTCTAACCCAGAATATTTTGATCTGACCATCTAGATTTAAGACTTAGAATAAACTTAAACTTATATACATTAGTTTCAGCAAAACAATATTATTATTCATTCATTAGAATCTAAGTAGCGAGTCAGACACCCAGAAGCATCTAATTACCCCTCCTAATATAATAAAAGAAAATGCGCGTTATATTTCTTGTGACATTATTAAATTAACGATACTGCGAACAAGAAAATGTAATTTATGCCCGGACCGTTTATTACAATCTCATACGCTGTGATCGCCAATAGACGATAGAGACGACTTAACGGTAATGACGAACCTAAATGAAGTTTATTAATTTTTCTTTTTTTTATTAAAGTAAATAGCTAACGAATTTTGCAACTTCCAATATTGTCAGATGATGGGCGACAGTACTCTATTACTATATTTGTCCGTTTGTTGTTCTTAAATTTAAATATATTATTATTTTGTACGTTTTGACATCCATTTTTGTTTTTTCACTTATTTTTTGGATGAAATTAGGACATATCTGTTTGACAACCTAAATATCAAAAAAATATTACTGAACTCAATCAGTTCAATATTATCAAAAAAATATTACTGAACTCAATCAGTTCAGTTTTTGTACAAGTTTTGTTCGTGGTTTACGTGGTCCATCGAGGTTAAAAGTTCACAATACTGTCACTACGAAATGTTCAGAAACGTCGATTGAGTACAAAAGGTGAAAACCTAATCCAAATTACGATTACAATAAAAATGTTATTTATTGTTCTTTCTCTTTATTTTTTCTCTAAAGATTCAGATATCATAAAAATGCTTAAATCGTAACGTAAATTACAAATTAGACTGTTATAATTGTCAACATCACTAATGACAAATGCTTTTCTTATTTTACAAATTATATAACGCAAAGGTCACAACTGACATGCCTCAAAATGGTAGCAGAAAGCACAAAGCACTTTATAGTGTTTTTAAATTAAAATTACCAACATTAAAATATTATTTCTTAAAGATATTCAAATTTAAGCATAAGTTATTTTACATTACCAAAGCCCTTTAAATCTAATAATTCATGTACTCCGTTTATTCTTTGTAGTTGTTACGTACTTGTTAGTGAATTCTGAGTATTACTTTGATTCTTATCAAATTCCCGCGTATTTAAAACGACGCCTTTACCAAAACATATAATTTTATATATTTACAGTGGCATGTATCTTATCAAAGAAATAATGGGGATAGTAATTCATAAAAACGTTTCTTAGAAAAAGTTTTTCTTTTTTTTTGATATCAGTGGTATACTTTTATTTCGGAATAAATGTAACCACAGAATATAGAGTAAAGATGTCGCACTTATGTACTTTTCTTTGATGTGACGAATGTCAATAAAGCGAAGTGAAATTTAGGTGCAAGCGAATATAACTCAAAATGCATCCAGAGAAGGTTTAATTTGTATTGAATATGAATTTTGTGTGTAGCCACGCGTTGAGCAGATGATTAATTTCTAGATGCGTAGGTTTGACAATATTTTCAATATATTTAATAATATACGAACGGGAATCAGAATTATATATGGATTATTATATTATTTTGTTGATATTATTATATTGATAATATTTCTTATACATAATCATATTTCTCATATATAAATATAAACTGTACATCCTGAATTAAAAAACAACATCGGGTAGCAATTATAGTCTGTCCTTGAAGAATGACAGTCAAACCAAGCTTTGGTGTCACATAAATTGCATTATAAAGCTACACTTATATTTATAGTCTACACTTTGAATATTGACTATAGTCTAAGTAAAAAATATATAACATTATATTTGTTCGTATAATAAATACTTCATGTGTAAGAAGATAACACTATTACAATCTCCACTTGAAAATGTTACTAAAATTATATAAGCTATTTCGTATGGTGTAAGAGCTATATTCTAATACGCTACAAATGTCACGGATGAAATCCTTCTTTAATTAATGATTGAAATCATCCAAAAACAAGTGAATACTGAATATTGTCGCAGTAACATGCATGCATGTGTGTGTTTGATAACCCGGCGTGCTTCTCAGGTCATCCGAACTACATCATCACATACATGGGTGTGATAATCATATTAATACGATACTGGAAAATTATTTATTTAGCAATACTAAATTGGATGTCAAAATATTAAATGTATGTAACATCATCATTATTAACATTCTAGTAGTTATTTATTACAAGAAGCGGCACTATCTCAACTAGCGTATTCGCATCGTATCGCATAGTCAAATGGCTGTTAAGTATTAGTGAGTGCTTCTCTCTGATTGGTTTCATTTGTTTGTCTAATTGGATTGGATTGGAGAGGCCTACTCGTTACTTACTCGTTTTATCAAGGTCAAATTGTGTCACTTAAATTGTATGCTAAAATGGGCGCATTAAGAAGGTAGACTTCAGGTTTCAGACCAACTTTTGTTAAATCACTTCCAATATGTTGACAAATTGGGATAAGAGCAGGTGGATGGATGATGTTAAGTGATTTGCCTAAAATGAACACGTATAACAATTGCAGAATCCAGTGAACCTACCTATATCATTTAGATAGATCTAACTTACTGTATAAAAAATATTTTATGCAAACAAATAAATGAATTCACGATGATAATGCATGTATGCATATGCATGCATGTTCTCGATTACGATCCCGGAAGGTCATCATGAACTAAACAAAATTTTATTACTTTTTTATAATAAATGTACGATAACATTTTATTGTAGATAGGTAATATTTTTTTCAACTTTGACACCGGTACTAATAGACGATTGCAGTTTGTTATGATATCTCATATTTTTCTCCAATCTCATAATAAGCATTTATATCCTACTGTTTTTGTAAATATCATGAAAACGGATTACCGATAAATTACAAATTTGATATAGAAAAAAGCTCCATTTTTAGATTTATTCATTTATTTCATAAGTATGTTACATTAAAATTAAAAAATATACTGAACTGAAATAAACAAAAAATCAGTTTTATATTTTTGTCTATTAAATGTTTGTTCTGGCTAATGTCTGAAACAGCTGGACCTATTTCGAAGTGACTTTCATTGGCATGTAGCTGATGTAATAGGAAGTAACTTAGGTTAACCTTTAAGGACGCGTTTACGAAACAGACGGGTCGCAAATGACATAACTACATTGACAAAGCTTGACTACGCACACATACGCATGTATAGTCGCGAAATAATGACTATATGAAACAATTTTGATAGTTTAAATTTATTGGTTTTACAAATATTATACTTTTAATAATTTAAATTATTTTATTTTTTATGTTAAATATTATGTTTTATTATATGATATTAGTATTGTTTGTGAACTGAAGGTCCAAACGTTGAAGGCTGCTACTAGATCTCCTAGACGAAAAAGGCTAGGTTAGCCGAGTTTAGGCTTGTTTTGACAGTTTTGATAAGATCTTTCGATCAGACTTGACGGAGTAACCTGAAATTTTATGTGACGTATTTTATTACCAGCGATGGCCGTATTCTTATCAATAGTCTCAGGTCAATCTCTCAAGTCCGACGTCCAACATAACAAAACCAACCCAAACTCAGCACACATAGTCCAATCCGTCTAGGAAGTCCAATAGCATCCATCCATAAGTTTACATTCAGGTCACTCCGTCAAGTCAAAATTTTATTTTTTTTAAGATATTTTGTAAAGTATAATTTTGTTCTTCACAGGATTGTAGGTGATTATGTTTTCTTACCCAAGGTATTTTTTTATTCCGAAATATATGGTAAATAATACAAGAAAAATGTACCGAAACTACGCCTGAAATCATGGAATATGCGTGAAGAAGTGATGGAAAATCGTTTTATTCATATTAAAGGCTATAATATTTCATATATATTTTTTAAAGGAATTAAAAATAAATAAACACTTCATCTGCTGTTAGTATAGATAGGTTTTAGTAATTTGATTTTGTAGCAACATGTACCGAAAAGTTGATGATTTTCGGCAAAACTGTAAGCAGGTCCTTAATATAGAAAAAAAGAGAATGATGAAAGTTGACATTACCTGCTTTTGGTTTGTCTATACAGATATTAAAACATCATAAAATTAATATAGGTTTATTTTTTTATGCTAAAAATGTCTAAATTTACATTAGTACCAACATTATTATTCTCATACATTTTACCAAACAAGGATTTATACAACTCATTGGTGCTCTCATCATTCCATTTGATAGATTTCTCAGGTGCCATGTAACTAACTAGTTTGTTATGAACCACATACTTAATTTTACGACCCTTTGTTGCTTTTGTATCAACCTTTCTTTTCATTTTACTCCTCATCTGCTGCAATGCAATCCATTGACGACTGAGTTGGACGGGGTCTGAAATGTCAGCAGACTTGCATTCAATCAATTCTCTCAGCAGTTGATGATAAAAATCACTGTCATCAAATATTTCTGGAATGTATTCATCATCATCCTTTCTGTCCCTTGTTATAGGATTTATCTCATTCTGATCCATATTATTTGTAGGCGTAGGTTTATTTTTGTATCCAATAATATCATAGTCTGAACGCTTCAACTGTGTGCGATGTATAAGCTTGTCCCTATCAGAGAGGATGTAAGATATCTGTTGCAAAATTGTATTTGTTGGTGCATTTTTTATATTAGCAGCTGAGGCTAAACGGGTCTTTTCATTCCATTTTTGAATTGTTGTGTCTCTGTATGTTTTAAAAGCTTTATGGGTTGCTGCTATTTCACTTTCGTAATCTTCAAGTTTCCGTTTCTTTTGATTTGTTTTTTTAAATACTTCTTTCTTATCTGGTATTATGTCTTCTTCAACATCTGTATCGGAGGGGATTTCTTCATTATCTGTATCACTGGGTATTTCTTCATCACTGTCTTCTTTTGCTTTTTCTTTTTCCTCAGATTTATCTTTCTTATTTGATAATTTATTGGTCTCCGGGAATTTCTTAAATAATAAATTCTGCAGTGTTAGAAATCTGAAAATAATGGTAAAAAAGGGGTAAAAGACATGTGACAATAATTTAAGATTTATCTAATGACAAAAATACCTCACAAGACTTTTAAGGTAAGGAAACCAAACTATTTAATAATTTAAAAATAAAGGTATTTTAATATGAACACATTATGTGGAACCTCTTTACAATATAAGCTGTTGAAATAGCTACGACATGAAGATATACATACATATTTAACATATATACATTATACATATTTAACAGCATCAAATATATATTTTAACAAGCCATGTATTTTTAAATATAAATATATATATATATATATATCAAGTACTTACTTATCTAAAACATTAGCAACAGTATTTACTGTAACTTCAGACTCTGCAACAAACTCATTGTGAGTTTTCAATGTGTCATAAGTATCAGACATAGGCATTTTATTTACTGTGTTCATACATCTCTGTAAGTGAATCCTCATTTCTAGCAAACCTTCCCACAGGAGTAATTGGTTTCTTACACCCATGCCTTTTTTAGCTTCTTCTGATATGTTCTTCTTTTTAACATGCTCAAATTCCTCCTGAACAGGCTCCTCCATTTGACTAATGTCATAACCTTCACCCTCATCCTGTGAACCTTCGTCCTCATCATCTGAACCTTCGTCCTCATCCTCGGAACCCCCTTTACACTCAACTTTGCCTTTGTTTAACATAATACTATAATCATCACTTTCGTCATCATCTGATGTAAGGCCTTCTGAAGCTGGGACCTTTTGTTTATTTTTGGAAATACGGTCATCACTTTCTTGACTACCCTCATCGTCTGACATCAAGCCTTTGATTTTCTTGGGTATTTCATTCTCAGACAATTCACTTTCGCTATCCGCTTCAATGCTCGAATTAGAACTATATTTTTCTAACTCTTTACGTGACACAACCTGACCTTCATACTTTTTACTAATTTCGCTAAGCAAATTAATACTACGCTTTCTAAAGTCGCTGATCGCAGCCTCATTTTCGCTATCAGAAGAATAATCGGCACGTGAAACTGTATGAGGTTTTGTATTGAATATATGGTCATCTTCGATATCCGCCCGTGGCTTGATTGTTAAAGCGTCGGCTATTTTATCTGACAGACTCGGCTTCGATGATTTCTTTTGTTTAAATTTCATAGTTAAATATGATATAAAGTACAATTAAAATTAACCAACAAAGTAACACGAACTAAGTGTGCGTTTGACACATTGACACTTAACAGTTGACGACAGTTAAAAATACTTTGTGGTTGAATTCAAGCAATATTTACCAAGTGAGTATTGATGACCACACGACCGGGTTTTGGCTTCGGTCTAAAAATATTTAATAAATCTGAACTAAATATTGTTTTATGTTTACATTGAATTTGTTTTGCAACTGTCAAATTAGACTTATATTATCTTTACTTAGATGTATCGCATGTGTGATACGTCTATGACTGGCATTATGATAATGGTGGACCGCGGCAAATTTGACGTTGACAATTTTTTTTAAATTAACCTCCGAACTTGAATTTCTAAAAAAACTAAATTATTTGGAATATAATTACTACAGCTTTGATAAATAATGCCTAGAAGAAGAGAAGTTATTAAAACTGTGCAATGGTTAAGTGAAGAAATACCTAATGATCAAAACTTCTCCAATTCGTTTCATTACTACCGGTATTTTTTCTTTTATATACAACTTTGTTATACTCTTAATTGCGGCTTGCATTTAACATGAAAAATATCAATTATTTAATGCTTTGAACAAAACGTAAATATTGTTTTATGTATTGCAGAAAATTTCAGTTTAATGAATTAATTGCTGAAGTCGGTGAATTTGTTCTTGTGTCTAACGCTGATGCAGCAGAACCAGACACAGAAGAGGGTTGTGATGCTGCGAAGATCCTCCTTTTATATGAAGATCAATCCAATAAGAATAATCCATTCAGAGCAAAAGTGCAATGGTATTCAAGACCTTATGATTTACCAAATGGATGTCTTAATAACTTTGAACATATTGAATTTTTTGATAAAGAGGTAAGGAATAATAAATAAAATTGTCAATTAATTTGGTATGTAGTTAACAAAACTAATAAACATTTTATTAACAAAGGTAGTAGAAGATCACCGTCCATTTGACACTGATGTATCAATAGAAACTTTTTTTAAAAAATGCTCAATAATCCTGTCCGTCACAAAAGATAATGATGAAATATTAAAAAGCAATCCATTTCATTACATCTGTCGCTATAGACTTATAGCTGCTGGAAGAAAAAAGGTCAATCTTGAACCAGTTCTTGAAGAAGAAAGAAAAGCTCTACAACTTTTATGTACTCCTAATAAGAAAATTGCAACTCTACAATCTAAGACACCCAAAACCCCTAGTACTTTAGTCAAATGTATGAGTAGAGTTTCTATATCTGAAAAGAATTGGAGTGTCAGTAAAAATGATGGCACAAAACTACTGCTCAAAAGAGCTATATTGGCAGACAAAAATGAAAAGGCTTCACCTAAAGCAACTCCTAAAAGTATTAAGTCCACACCAGTGATAGATACACCAAAGAGTTCTAAAAAACTAAATAAAATGAATCTTGAAGAAGTTCTCTCCATGGAGTTGAAGGAGAATTCTGATGAAGAACTCCCAACTCTTATTATAAGACGACATGTATCAACTACCCCTAAAAGAAAAACACCACAAAGAAAAGTGAGTGATGAAACTCCAAAGAAGGTATTAGTATTTGAGGATGATGCAAAAGAAACACATACTGTATATGCTACTAGATCTGGTAGAGTTACAAAGAACCCAATATGTTATCAAGAGGAAACATCACCTGTTAAACGGACATCTAGAAGAGCAGTTCGTAAGGATTCAAGTGGCAGTGAAAATGATTTTAAAGTTAGTAAAACACCAAAGGTTCCGAAAACTCCAAAGACTCCTAAAACTCCTAGGGCTAGAAGTTCTATTGCTAAAACCCCTAAAAGTGTTTCAAGAAGGATATTGACGAGTGAACTAACACCAACACTTCATTCTAGGGCTCATTCTGTTGATAATGCAGATGGTAAGATTTTATGTATTATTTTGTTTATTGTTATATATCATGTAATTAGAAAAAAAATATTAATTAAATAGTTTATAACCATATTAAGATTACTTATTTATTTAAATAAATGTGGAAGGAAAGATACATCAACATGGGCAAAACTTGCCATTTCCATACAAGCTTTGGAAAGATGCCACACCCAAACTTAATCTTCAAAATTATTTTTAAAAACATATATAGAATGGAAAATTGATCAGAATGGCAGGATTTCTCATTCTATATTTTATATTATATTCTATGTATAAATTAGTGATCAAAAATATTTTTTAGAGTTCCTCACAGAAAACAAATCTCTTCCTGGCAGAGAGAACCAACTGCATGAAATATTGTCTTTTGTTAGAAGCAAATTGATACATGGAGTTAGCGGGTGAGTTTTGATGATTTATAATATACAGTATAAATTCATGTTTCTTGTACATACTTCAGACCATAGATTATTCCAGTAGTTGGTCAACCTCTTTTGAAGAACCTCTTTTTATTTTTTTTAATATTTACATTCATGTCTCTTTGCTGTTAGGTTTACTGACATTTGATCATAAATGTTAATGGACTGGAAAAAAATACTCATCTCTTATAATATTAGGTGCTTTGAAAAAAGGTTTCTAGGCACAATATAAATAATTCGAAAATCTTTCAGATGTATGTACATATCAGGAGTACCAGGCACAGGGAAGACGGCTACTGTGAGCTCAGCACTGAAGATCCTTAAGGAGGAACCAGATTTGCCAGATTTTGTGTTGGTGGAGGTCAATGGCATGAGAATATCAGAACCGAGGCAGGCCTATGTACAGATTTATAAACAACTCACTGGTTTGTATTACAAATAATGATTTTTCAATATATTTTTCTTTAATTATTATTTGACACTTCTTATATATTAGAATAAATTGAAATATACCTTAAAATTAAATCATAGTATAGAGAAATTCCTGAGGATATTGTTGTCTCGTCATCCAGACCGGACATATTCCTGTACTCTAGACAGATAAAGCGCGTGATACTTGTGGAGCTTACTGTTCCGTGGGAAACTAACATCCCGAAAGATCACACAATTAAAGTAAACAAGTATTACGAACTGACTAACGAGCTGACCGGGAATAGGTATATAGTTAACTTGTACGTGGTAGAAGTGGGAGCGAGAGGTATAACAGCGACATCTCTCTCTAACCTACTTAAAGATCTTGGCCTCTCTAGAACTATCATCAGTACATTTCTAGAACGTACTTCAAAGGCGGCATTGGTAGGTTCATTCCAAATTTGGTTAGGTAGGGAGAGGAGCGCAACCAGTTGATGGTGAGCGTGAATGCGCATCTTAAAGGGGGCCCTTAAACCTACACTTGGGTTGCAAGTCCCAGGGGCTGTTTGCACTCCTCTCCCGGCACCCGCACGGTGAATTCATGGAATGCTAAAACGCTTCCTCTCTTAGGTTTAACGCCTGTATATGCCTGTTGTATACCAATAAATATAGTAAATATTATTATTAATAATTGTCAAGGCCATAATATGTATTTTAAAATGTCTACACGATACAGGTAAGTCGGTGGTTTGGGAGCAAGCGTGTTCTTTGTTGGAAAAACGCTTTACAAACCCTGGACCGAGACGGACGCCGACTGTATTGCTAGTAGATGAGGTGAGACACTTGTATAGTTTCATACATTTTTGCCGGCTTCATAAAATTTTGACTACACTTAAAATTTGTTGATATAAGGTTACACTATATATAAAAAATCCAAATTAATTTTTCAGCTGGACGCGCTCTGTAATAGGCGCCAAGATGTGCTTTACAGCATAATGGAGTGGGCGGCTCACAACACCGCTCTCCTCTCAGTTTTGGCTGTAGCCAACACCATGGACTTACCGGAACGAGCCTTGGCCTCGAGGGTGGCCTCGAGACTGGGCCTGACAAGACTGACCTTCCCGCCCTACACACACTCACAGCTGCAGTGCATCGTCGTCACTCGACTGGCCGGGGCCAATGTCACCCCGGACGCCGTGCAGCTGATAGCCAGGTCGGTCACAGCGTGCATTCCAGACGTTCACTCCAACATACATAACTAAATATTAACTTAGGTACTTGGATATTCCATAAGGTATTTTAAAAAAATGCTTATTATTTACAAAAGTAATATGTAATTAAAATCACATTTTCACAAGAAGAAATTACATAGAATATTGTATGCCCAAAAACATTTTCAATTACTAGAACAGTTATAAATGGCAACGTATCTGCTGCTATTATCGATGATGACATATCATTCTTTGCTTCTCTACTAAATAAAAAAAAAACACTTTACTTAAAATGCTTTATAATAGACGTCTTTTCTCGCCGAAAGATCTGCTCCATTGGCTTTCTTCTAACAATTATAAAAACTACAGGAAAGTAGCGGCAGTGTCGGGCGACGCCCGCCGAGCGCTGGCGCTGTGCGCGCGCGCCCTGGAGCTGGCGGGTGCGGGAGGCGCTGGGCTGCAGCACGTGCAGCTGGCGCTGGGCGAAGCCGCCGCCAGCGCGCCCGTCCGCGCCATCAGGAACTGCTCCCCCGCAGAGAGACTCATGCTGAGGGCCGTCGCCGCGGAGGTGATTGTCTATGGCCATTATTCATTTTCTCTTGTTAACAGAAGTTAAAGTTAGTTAGAAGAAATATACCTATCACTGGACTCGTATCACCCAGTCGAACCAATATTTTTGAGTTCTTTAATTATAATATAACGGTAAAAAACATATTGCTTCTCTGACTGTCCCCTACCTACCTACTTACTACCTACGTGCCTACCTGCCTACCAGAGGGTAAGTTTTTATTGTATTACATTGTAAACTTAACGGAATTAAATCTAGAATAAACGTCCATTGTTAACTTATTTTGCGACATGGGTATTTAACTAAATTGAAGTTAGGCACAAATCCAGGGAAGGAGCATCGAATTGAGTATCGAGGAATAAGGAATTGAGGATCGAATTACAATTTTAGTCTATAAAACGATTTTCCTGGAAAATTAAAAAAAAAAAACAGAATGACTTTCCCTCTCCCCAAAGCGATTCCCCAATTAATGCCCAAATGAGATGTCAAGACATACAATTGTGTATTATATTGCGTTAGTTTATTAAACACGTAATTTATTTCAGGTTGAGAGAACAGGCTCAGACGAGACGACGTTGTCTCGAGTGTTACAGACGGCGGGTGCCATAATGGCGCTGGACGGTCGTCCGTACCGGTCCGCGCCCAACATCCGTCCGCCCACAGCGTCCCAAGCTCAGACCATATGCGCCAGACTGGCTGCTCTCAAACTATTGCTGATGGAACCGAAGCCGTCTGAACCTAGGATACTACTTAATGTCAGTGCGGATGATGTTCACTACGCTACTAAACAGATCTCTGTGTGATACTGGAGCTATTGTAGTTCTACACCATTTTGTATTATTTCTGCCTTCGTGTTTTAGTACAAATATTTACTTCTATGATTGAGAAATATAATAACAAACTCATCTATATAGTTGGAATAAGTTGAATAATCTGTTAAGTATTATTTTAAGTTATTATTTTGTCTGCACTAATTTATTTAATAAGTTAGTAGGTAATGAAACTTTATTCATTTCAAGTTCCAAACAATTTGTGTCTTTTAACTATAAAATTGATCAATCATACATGTTTTGAATGAAAGAGTTTGAAACATTTTTTATTTCTATAATTATCTTTTTTAAAATTAACATTACATAAGTAAATAAGGTATGCACTTAAATACAATAATATGAATAATTACATAAGTTATAATATTTTAAAAGTGTAACATAGATGAGACTGAAACAATAAATTATATTCATATCCTTTTTTGTTTAAGTGTCTCCCACTTGTAGTATTTTTACCAGAGCTTCAGTGTTGTTGTCACTTACAGCCTTTCTACATGCGTCGACTACCATTTTGCTGTACTTTCCCACTGTAAATAACCTTTTGCTTTAATTTTATTTATAGTGCTCGATTTCTAGATTTGTTCTAAGTAGAACAGAAACTACTCATATAAAATAAAATGATATCAGTTTCCTAAAGTACTTCTTTAAAAACTTTGCACCTCTTAATCTAGCTGCTTGCTGAAGTATCGTGTGCAAGTTTTTGAGAGAAGTCACGGTCTGCTCCTGGGTGGCTCGACGCACGTGGCATGCCGCCAGTAATTCTTCGTTTATCAAAATCACATCTTTATATCTATGCAACATTTCTTTCCTTAAAATGTTAAAAATTATGTTTAAATGAACTCATTTACTAAGCGGAATTCTACTTCTTCCAACAATAAAATAGATGTACATATATATTTGCTAGGTTGTGTATTTAAAATGAAATGAATTTATCGCAAACAACGATTAAACAATATTTTTAAAACAATATACAATACACATACAAATCATATGATGCCGCGTCCTGTGCGGCCGGTAACAGTGCTGTAAGAATCTGTGCTTTTTCTGCAGTTTCAGCAGCCAACCTATATCTTGTTTCTCCAACTTCAGATACAACATTCATTTCTTCTCTTAATTTATTTTCAGCCTCCGGAAATGTTGCTATAGACTGAAATAATATTAAAGAACACATACAATACCTAAATCTATAATAACAAAACCATGTCTAATTTTAAATATATGTATATATTTTTTTCATAATACAAAACTAGTATATATGTATCTGTCACTGGTTAAGGTTTGTATTCATTTTTGGGAAAAATGTCTTATATAATTAATGAGGATTTAAAAAAACAAGTATAATTAGGCCATACATGTAATAATATATAATAAAAACCTAATTGATCTTTATAGGGAAAGTTTCTGAAATAAAAAATTATATATTTTTATATTATTTAATCATCTTAATTTAATTATTTATCAACATATTTATTGACCATAGAGTTCAGCAAATCCGACACCTTTAAGAGGATTAAAGAAAAACATATTATTATGAGGTGGTTCTCTTTGACTGACAGCTTTTACAACTTCCTGTGCAATGACCCCACCAACAACTGCTGCAGCTCCAGACACTACACCAAACACATCAGTCAAGAGAGCATCCTTAATGAACCCAGCAGGGAGGGATAACTCTTTCACAAGCTCATCACGCATGAGAAGTAGAATTTCTGTATCTGATTTTCTTTTAGCTGGATCTGGATTCCTATTATATTCATCCCTAAATCTTGAAAGAATCTTCATGACAAAGTAAGAAGGATCACCCCGACGTAATCTTGAACGCAGTTCAGGTTTTGTCCAATCAACAGATAAGGCATTTTGTAGAGGGACATAAATAGCCCTTCGCTTCACAGTTATACTAACAGTTTCTCTTGCATTTTTCTCAGTATCATCTGTTCCTCGCTTTACAGCTTTGTGTTGGACTATCTCTTCAGAGTATTCGTGATCAATTAAATCAGAAAACATGTAGCCAAACATACCCCAAACATCGCCACATAAAAACTTCCTATTGCTGTCGCGACATATGTTGTTAACTCGCTCGAGTTGTTCTTGCTTCAATCCAGTAGCACACACTATGTCGAAGGTCGTAAAATAACTATCGGGCAAATCGTCTATAGCTTTTGTCTCTGCAGTGACATCCACCATAGGGTTCAAAGCCCTTGCACGCTGTAAGGACGTTTCTGCTCTGTTCTCACCAATTTTATCTGGTGGAGCTAAAAACTGAGAGTAAAGATCTGTTTCTTTGAGTTTCTCGTTGTCTAGTAAACAGACACTCTTGACACCTGATAATATAATGTTTTTCGCTATTTCGGCACCTAGACCGGACATTCCAATAATTAATACCTTCGAAGCACGTAACCTCTTTTGTGATTCCAATCCCCAAAGGCGAATTTGTCTATCGTATTGTTCAGCCTCTGCTTCCGAAAGTTCTAGGTCATTATTTTCAACCATTTTATAAATTTCTTTAAATTATTAGCTCGATTATTTCACAGCTACCTTGATGCCGCTAAATGCCTAAATATTTAAAATGTCAATGTCAAATTAACCAACCCAAGCCATAGCAGTCAACAAAACTTGAGTCGGAAAGTTGCACTAACACATAGTTATTGATTTTGAATTAAGTATTATACAGTTAATAAGAATATAAAAAAGGAGCCACTGCCATCGACTCCACGTGTTCTCAATTACTCCCAATTTCTATAATAAGCCCATTTATTATCACTTAACAATCATATAAATCCAAACGTCTTTAGTTTTATGATTAAAATATATATTGTTTGTATTTTCCCGTACAATATTTGGGAATTTCCCAATATATATATTATTAAATTAATTAAATTGACTGCAGGAAGAGCCTATATATACACGAATTTTCGAAGTTCATCATCATGGGTGAACAAAAAGAGCGTTATACAAACTGGCAAAAAAATTAAAGTTATTGTTTTAAGGTTTTTTATTATATACTATTTATTATTTAAAAAAGTAAAAGTAGCAATTATTCTTAAAAAAAATGGTATTATTAGTTTTATTTTATGCATAGATACAAGGATAAATAATAAATTATGTTTAGATAGGTATATTGTCAACAAGTTTATTTTAAGACACTTTTCAGTTTTCTACTGATTTTTGAAGTGTATAAACGGCAAATCTATAAATTAAATGTAATTACACATATCTTAGCGTACTTGAGGCACGAAGTGAAAGGTGATGTGTGAAATCATCATTTTTCATTTGTCCAAACAAAAGCGTTCTTTTTATTATTTTGGAAATATAAATAATATTAAAAATAAACTACTTTAATAACAAAAATTTAGAATACCTGTAAGTCAGTCAAATTAAGATATGTCGCCAGACTCTGAATCAAATCTCCCGCTAGTCTTATATCAAGAGTTGTAATCTTCACTTGACCATCTGCATTAAAATCCATATCCAAACGAGACATATCTCTGAGACATGTAAAACTTATATGCAGTTCTTTTGTATCTTCGTTTTCAATTTCAATTTCATCATCTAATATAAAATTTTGATTTATCCATATACAAATTCTTTGAACCCTTTCAGTTATACGGAAAGTCACATAGCTATTAGTTTTTGATTTTGCTATGGATGTTGTTGCTACAGTGTACATCGAAAAGCGTGGTAACTGTTTGGTAAGTTCGAAAATATGAAACTGTTCACTCTCCGGGTAACCAATTAATGCCTAAAATTATTTATTTCTGTTTATAATAATTAAGTTCATATAAAAATAAAAACTGTTAAAAAAACAGATAAACCAAATACTAATAAGATTTTGTTCTATTGGAATAAGAAAAGCTCAAATCTGTAACAATTTAATAAAATAAAAAACTTCGTTCTTAGTTTAAGGGTGTTTATACCTTAATATGTACATCTACAGGTACATCTCTCGGTGGTTTTAAAGGAATGTATAACACTGATCTCAATTGTGTTGTATGTGGATGTCGCGCAAAAGTTTCTCCAGAATCAAAAATACCTTCAGCTAAAACTAAAGCTGTGCGTACTATCGTGTCATTATTTGACGAAACTGCAAGCTGTAAGCAACCCTACCGAAAATATTACGTTGGTATAATATAATTTACACATGTTGACAATAAACAAATGAAATAAGATTTTATGATAGTTATAAAATGGATACTTCCTAATACTCTTACCTCTTCCACATCAGCAGCGACCGCAATTTGTAATCTTGTGTTAGTTGGCATTGCACTATTGGGCCTGTCAATATCTAAAGAATTGTTAGATATGGCGTTGCCTTCGTAATGCTGCAGTTCTACCGTCAAAGCCTGTTTCCTATTTAGTAACTCAGTTACGGCCAACCTATCTTCTTCTGATGGAGGTTTCTTTAAAGTTGAATTGGGTCCATTTTCTTGAATCGGTGGATATCCAAGCACTAAATTAAATTTGTGTTTTAATAAACTGAAATATATTGGTTTTGATAAATGTTAAGGTAAATGCTTATATTACCTTCACCTCTACTCGACACACAAACCAGGTCAGGTGTGCCAACGGTACGGTAATCTGCCAAAACCATTGATGCAGCATCAGATCTTAATTGTACTCTCCTCATTACTCGTCCGGTACTATCTCTCCAGTCAATTCGACCGTTCGCCCAACAACAGGCTAGATTATCCCCGGACCATTGAAGTGCAATGGCATTTTGCTTAGACTAAAAGTCATGTTCTTAATTAACACAAGGATGTCCAAATAATACACGAATCATAACAGGTTCAAACAATTTCTCTTACCTTAACTCTCCACAATCTGATACCCTCTTCATATATCCCGATGGTACCATTTGATAATCCATATGCAAATCGAACTTCATTTATTTGGGACAAACAAATTACTGGACCCGTTTCAGATATCTCTGTTATAAATTGATTATTTTTTAATACCTTTATGTATGAGTCTTCGCAACCTATTAAAAGCTGAAAATTATTTCTTATAGAATGCCTAGTTTTTTCTTCTCATTATTTCATTATTTGCCGGCATATTTATCCTAATTTATTTAATTAAAAATAAAACTATAGTACTAGTACCTCATTTTTACCATCCTTATCAAAATCAAAGGTAATCATGGAGCATACTTTTCCGCTAACAACATTCCAAAATTGCTCTTCGCCTTCCCAATTTATCCCCGAAACAGAACTATTGCCGCCAACTATTGCCAGCATATCGGTGTAGTTACCAAAATTGCCAACAATTATAACATTTACACCATCTGGAGCTTCTTTATAAAAAATGTCTGCGTTGTTATGGACATCGTAAGCTACAATATAAAATACAACGCGGCTTCCAATAAAAACCATTCAGAAAAAAATACTAACTCGATATTATTGTTAAATTACCCAGGATTTGAGTGGGGGATCCAATAAGGAGCATATCTCTGGCACAATCTGGTTTTAAAGGTCCAGCTGCTAGAGCAATTACAGCTTGACTTAGATTTAGTTCAGACACTTCACTATGTGCCTGGGACCGTTGTGCGCGTCCAGTTCCCATACCACCATGGGGATGATGTATAATTATCTAAAGTGATATATTCATATAAATTAATATAATAAAATAAAATGTATACTTAATAACTAAGAAATCGTTTTTAAAAATTGTATTTATTTATCTGAGTATTGGACCACAACTGGACAACTGGATCTATTTTGATAAAATTGGATGCGATTATATTAAATTAAAAGACAGTAATTCCATAAGAGACTTATTTGCTAACCAAATAAATACTAATACTGAAATATTAAAACAGCAAGGAAATTTGAATTTCAAGGTTTCATTTATATGACCTTTGATTGATTTTTTATTTTCACACAATGTTAAATGTTTTATGTTGCTACGTGTTTTTAGTTTTAACTTTACTTTAATAATATTTTTGTAAACATATATATTTTTATGTTGATGGGAGAGCTATTATGTTATGAACGTGGCATTACTTTACCTTTTCAATAAGGAGAATTAGATTAACAAACGATGATAAATATATAACTAATTCCGTAATCTGACCATAACTTTCAACCGTCAACTAAATGTTTAGAAACTTACGATTGTGTTATTTTGAATATCATAAAAACCATTATATATATACAGGTATATATATATATATATATATATATATATATATATATATATATATATGTTTTTTAAATTAAAATTTTGTTGTGTTTACAATTGTAATCATCTATTAAGGATAACAGTTTGGTGTGTGTGTGTGTGTAATATAAATAATGATACACTATAACCTTATCGTATCCAGCAGAAGCCGTTAGACAGAAATGGGTACCATCGTATTTAGCAATAGTGACTATGCCAGGTGTAACTTTATGATTTAATTCCAATTTAAATACTGGCTGAACACTAGAGACTTGCATTTTTAACCTTCAACTTTTTATGTTAACACAAGGTTTGAGTGTTTTGTTTTTATTTTAATTGTCATAGCAACAAGCTCTTTCGATGAAATTTTAAACTTGAGGTCTCTTGTAGCCGCTCGTTCCTTGATTCTACCGATAAATTAAATAATGTAATAAATAGGTACTATTTTGCAGTTCTAATCTTTAAAAAAAATTTAATCATTGCCCTTGTAAGTTAAGCTTTATGTATCTTGCAAATTATCAGTAATAATTTTTAGATGGCTGTTACAGATTTGATTCAAATCTAAACGTTTTGAAGAGGGAGGATCCTAATACTCGATTTAATAGAATAATTCACAACCAAGAATCCTTTATAATTTAAATTGCTCGCTGGCGTGTATTGGCATCTTTCAGAATCTTCCTTGCAGCCAGGAAGGTGCACTCCAGGTGGCTCGTGTCAGGGCTCTAGCTTTAGTCGCCGACCCTTGATCATTCGTTGAAAGAGGGATTTGGAGGTTTCTGCCACCGGTCCGTTGACAGGGGGGCAATCGACCCATATTTCATTCTTTGGATCAACTTGCAGATCGCTCACACACGACGTTTCGTCTTATGAATGTGCTCACAGGGCATGGGTCCTTCGGCGACCTCCGTATCACCACCATATACCACAGCTATGACTAGCGGACACGGCTCGTCACGCCTTAACGGAGTGCAATGCCTGAGATTTTCAGCGTAATGAGCTCGCGGCCGTGGTGAACAGAGACCTCTCGTTGCTACGCCTAGTCAGCTATAGTACCTTGATGCTGCTTTAGGCCTCAAAACTATAAAAACTTTTGAAAAAGATAAAATGTTACAGGGAAAACTTCTGCGTTTCGTTGCTTATTTGTAGTTTCGCAATATGTACGCATATACAAATTCCTTGGTCACAATTTATTAAGTAAAACGAAAAATGACAAAGAAATCACAGCAGATTTACGAATTTGACCAATGAAATGAAGTAACAAATAAATTAAAAATGAAACAAAAAAATAAACTTACTTGGATAAATATTAACAATTGAGCAACTTTATTTTAATAGTCACACTGATTCAATAATCTGTAATTAATATAAGATAAGTGTGATCAGTAGCAATATAATATAATCGACTCATGAACGCCTTTACTCTTCACTAGTATAAAGTATCAAAAAGTGTAAATAAAATTGAAACTAAATTTATGGCGCTACTGTGCCATCAAAAACTTAATAAATTTTGCAGAAACTTGTTGGTTTGTGTAATAAGCTCTTCTTTTCTCAGTCTTTCCTAGAGTTAACACCATAACCTCCGTAGTCCGTATTGTTCAATAAGGTTAAACGAATTTAGTCAAGAGTAATAAGGCTATCAACACACACTGGTGTGTGTGTTGATAGCCTTATTACTCACTTCACGGTCAGATCAGATGGTTCTGATCTGACCGTGAAAATCTAAATGTCAACTGTCATCTATTTGTAATACAAAAAAAAGTGACAGGAGCCAGTTCGTTTTAAATAGGATGAAAAAATATTGCCTACTTTGGAATCTTGAAATATATGTATAAATAACTCGAAAATAGAGCAACATATTTAGTTGAAGTTATTGTTTATATCTGTTTCGTTATTATTTCGGCCAAATGCAAAGTGAATTAAAAATCGAAAAGGCAGAATCCAGGTAATATACTATTCTAAACAATAATAAAAATATTGCGCAATTAAATGGTAGATGTTATGTCTATCGTTCCAAAATGTAAATAGAATTTTTAGGCGTCTCCAATCATAAGTAGCCACAATCACCGATGCTGGAATCGTTCCTTATTCTTATATATTAGATCATTTCATTTTTCCAGTATTTCAATTTTTCATAAAATGATTAAGGTAAAGTATACTATATTTATGTACCTTTGGGATTTTCATACCGTTTGCTCGCTTATTAGAATTCTTTGCTTTATAATATTTGTTGCAAAAAATATATAATGTTATTTTTATAATAAACATACAATTCTACAATGGCTCTGTACAATAATATCATTGGTTCCGTTTAATATATCATAATAATTGCATTAATGACTCATTTTACTACAAATCATACAATTTAATTTATAATATATACTGATAAAATATTTAAACATTAACAATAAAAATCTCCCTGATTTATTTTAAGTCACACAATGTTTCATAGAATATTTTAATGTTTATTTTTTTAACATTTCAAAACTTTTTGAAATGCTTAAGTTAATAATTTTCAACATGTAATTTAAAAAAAAACCTCATTAAATAATAATTATTATTTGGTAATTAAATTAATAAACAGCTTTCCTACTCTATCTTATTTTCAAGACAATAAAAATACTTCACAGATAAATTTTGTTTGTACATCACAAGAGACTTCAATGGGATTTGACAAGCAAGTTTTTTTAATGTGAAAATTACTAGTTATTTTTCGGAATGCATGTTTTGTGGTGAATCTAACATGTACTTTTATTGAATTGTTTTGTTTTCTTAATTGACTGAATAGTCTTGAGACTTGATTTTACAAAATGACTCCAAAATATAAACTAATGAAAAATAATAACTCTGATATATTTTTCAAATTTAATTGTCTAATATCTTTACCTCAAATATAATGTTCATAGATATATTCGCCAATTTTTTTTATCAAAATCACATTTGATAAAGAAATTTAATAAGTGCATTGCAAGCCTTATTTATGTTATATTTAAACTGATGTTTTTAAATTCCAGTTTTCTAGACAGAACATGGATTGGATATCTTTTATCTTTTGTCTGGAAGTAAGAGTAATTATATTGAACACTTATTATTCAATGCTTTTTAAAATATATTTATTATATTTTTTTACACATTTTCTAATCCAAGGTCTCGTCTTTTCATGTTTATGTTTTCAAGCTTTTCTTTCTTGTCTTGTTCCATACTGCAAAAGGAATGCCTATTGAATAATATTATTAACTGTTAGATAAATTACTTTTAATTTTAGTGAGTAAAATAAATAATAATACTTTTCGCTTTTCACACACATTATTTATGTTATTCAAGTATTTATGTTACTAAAATGAATATACCTATTTTAGTTGGACCGGAGGGTGGTTCCATTGGACTCAGCAATCAGACTCAATGTTGCGGAATGTTGAACAAATTATATTAACATGTAAGTATATTTAATATGTATATATATAATATTCCCAATCATCCTCTATAGTCCTTTGTTTAAGTACTTGCTAAATTTATGAAAACATTTCTTATCTTTAGTCCTTGTATATAAAATATTTTGTTATCATATGACCTTTATTTTTAGTAAATTGTATTTCCGGATATGAACTGCAATTATTATTCTTATCTTATTTAATTCTAAATATTTAATGAACAGTATCATTTCATAAATCTAAGAATATTATGGTATTATTTATTTGAAAATGTATTAAGTAAAGCTAAATGCCATGTTAGGCATTTTTAAATAAATATAAAATGTAATTTATAAAATGGGGCAGAATTGCAACCTCTGGAATAACATCCCATTCCAGAGGCTGGAGGCACAAGTCTTGCCCCTATTGAAGATTTTTTAATTTTATGTTGTAATTAATAAAAAGGTTATTAATTCAGTCAGTTTGTTGATTTTTCTCACTATGATACTGTTCAACAAAAAGCATGTTAAATGGAGTAAATCAGGTCAAGCTAGATAAAAGAAAACATTATAAATGTAAATGTATTAATTACTTGGTTAAGTCTATTTCTTAATAACCAGATTAAACAAACAAAAAGAAACATCAATGCAACTATATTAACTATACTTTAGTCAGATTTTCATGACATGTTCCTACAATTGATAAGATAAATATCAAGATTAGTCAAGACAATATAACATACTGATATAGCATAAAAATGGGCAAGGTTAGTTGATCGTTTTCACTACAAACTATGTATTGCAAATGTATTATGTTTCTAAATGTATTATATTATAATAATGTTGACCGTAACATTTTTTTTTCTTATATGGATTATAATTATTTTAGTTGTTAATTTTATTTAGTTGTAGAAAATTAACTCCTTATATGTAGCAGATAATGCTTCTATCATTAAGTCCGCCTATTGTACCTTTTTGTACATATGTATGCATTAGTCATGCTACACTCACATTGGGAAAAATATTATAATGATCTTAATAGTTGTGACGTAGATAGGTAATAACATGACATGGCGGAAATTAAGCTATAAATTTGAATACGTCATATATTCTGTATAGGTTATTTCATGTAGTCTAAAGTCCAAAACCTTATAAACTCTTAGTCACGGTGTAATCTCTCAAACAATGCTCAAAATGAAAAAAAATCATAAAACAATATACTTATAGAAACTTTTGAACTCAATTTTGGACTTGACGTCATTATCTAGAAATGGCGGTTTTTATTAAATTAAAACGTAATAAGTTATCTGTCCGTTGGTAATAATGTTGTATTAGCTATTATAAATGTTATATATATTCTATTAATTATTATATATAATATATTTCATATCTTTAAATGGATATGAAATTTAAAATAATAATATTATACTTAGATATTTTGTTATTTTTACTAGCTTCATTCAGTGGTTTTCCTTTTTTCAATAATAACAACATTGTTAGTACTTGCCAGCTATATTGCATTACATTTTTATCTACTTTTTGTTGTATAATATAATATAAAATATTTACACTAATTCTCAGCCCCAGCCTTATGTTTTTATTTCGGTAGTATTCATAAATTTCATATCGACGATTTTAACACGAATGTAAAAAAAATTCGTCTTAACTTTTTCTTGACAATAGTTGAGTTATCTATTTTTAAAGTAGATAACTCAAAATTGCATTGAATAACATATGTATTTATATTTACAAAAATATAAACTCTTCAGGTGTGAAGACGGCATACAAGCGTTTCTTTGTCGACATCGGTTCAGTGGTGGGGCGAAGCGACAAGATATGGACGATAGCCTTGAACGAGGAGTCGCCGAAGACACCACTGGTGTTACTTCACGGCATGGCGGCCGGCCTGGCGCTGTGGTGCCCCAACCTCGACGCGCTGGCCGCCACCCGCCCCGTGTACGCTATAGATTTGTTGGGTATCTATTTTGAATATAATTATTTTACAATTCATATAAATAACATTTTTAATGAGTAAATAACTATTAAAAATAATGTACTATTATTATTTTTTTTACAAAGACACATTTCTATAATCGAATACCCCAGGATTCGGTCGTAGTTCCCGCCCTAAATTCTCGTCGGATCCAGAGAAGGTGGAGGCACAGTGGGTGGAGTCGATTGAAGAGTGGCGACGAGAGGTCAAACTCGAGGAGATCATTCTTCTCGGACACAGCCTCGGCGGATACATCGCTAGTGCCTACGCGCTCAAGTACCCTGAGAGGTTGGTTAGTCAACTATTTTATTCAAAATGGGCAAGTTCGCAGTTTCTCGGGGTTAGAACTCTGCATAGAGAAGAAGCCTCGATAAACTCCATGGAACATTTTGTTGGTGATATAGTTATTTGATTTATTTTCCTAAGTCCATAAAATTCTACTCAATTTTCCAGAGTCCGCCACCTCATCCTGGCGGATCCTTGGGGTTTTGCAGAGCGTCCCGACGACATCTATGAAAAGTTCAAAGTTTCTCTGTGGATCAAAGTAGTTGTCAGTGTGAGCCAGTCTTTCAACCTGCTGTGGCCCGTCCGTGCTGCCGGACCCGCCGGCAAGTGGATCGTCAGCAAATCTCGACCCGACATCCCCAGGAAGTACACCAACTACGTCAAAGATGCCGATACCGTCATACCGGAGTACATCTATCAATGCAATTCTCAAACTCCTAGGTAAGTGACACCAACAGCAACACAACAAATCCAACTTCAATCTCAATCATCAAAGTGCTCTGTATATACCACTTTTCCTGTACGATATTCCGTCTGACAGGAGGTTCTACGCCCACGTCGTGAAATATTATTTTCTAAATCGCTTGTAGCATTTTGGCTAGCATGTATGACATGGAGTACTTAGGTTAACTCTAGCGGAGTGTCCTTATTTAATTTGCTATTATAGCGGCGAAAGCGCTTTCCGGGCGCTCATGAACGGGTTCGGGTGGGCGAAGTACCCGATGTGTCGTCGCGCGGGCCAGCTGTCGCCGGCGATGGGCGTCACCCTGCTGTACGGCGCGCGCTCCTGGGTGGAGACCGGCGCCGAACAGTTCGCCGAGCAGCGCCCCGGGGCCCACACGAACGTACAGGTGGGCTCTATCGACCGGCTGACCGTCTTTAAATATCATATTATATCAGTTTTAATCCGGACGTAGGATATTTATAGACAATTTTATTTTAAATGTTTGAACAATTATTTTGAAATTAAATATAAAATTGGCACTTATATTTAAAATAAAAATTGTAAGGTCATCAATGGAGCCGGTCACCACATTTACCTCGACAAGCCGGATCTGTTCAACAAGTACGTCCTGGAGGCTTGCGCGCACGCGGACCGCCGCCCGCCGGAGACACCCGCACCCTCCTCAGCCGCCTCCGCGCCCTCCCCCGCCCCCGCCCCCGCGGACGAACACGCGACAACCTCTTGATAAATTTATAGTAGTATTTGTGTGTTAGTTAATTTATTTAAAGAAAGCCAACATGCCTCATTTTAACGATTATTTTTTTTTGTGTTGCAAATATTTTATGCTTTTTTTAAGTTGCGACAATAAACCACTCTTTTATATTATTGTGAATAACGTTTGTTGTACTCTTTTGTTACGATCGAAACCAACTCTTCAAGTATTCAATGTGAGATACATATAACTGTTATATTATTGAGCTTAAGATTTGATATGCAAAGTTTTATGTAAATAAATATAAGTTATTGAATATATCCTCGCGTTTTATTTCCAATGTAACACCGGTTATGATAAATAAAAATAATATACTTAAAAATAAACATTTAATTACAAAAAAAAATATTTATTTTTAATTCTACAGTAAGGCGGAGGTACATGTGACAACAATTATTATTACATTGATTTTACATATTTTAATACAATCATTTTTAACAAGATTTCTTAATGAATTTTAAACTAGTTAATTAACCAGTTTAGACGACCAGTATTAATTTAAACTATCCACTTATTCAAGAATTGTTTTGTTCACCGTCTTAGCTCCCCTTGATATAAGAAAGCTTGGTGGCTTATTATACCTTACCCTATATTGTACGTTATAGACTTCTGAGGCAAGGTTTTGGAAGGACATAAACTGGACAATTTCGTACATTAATCTAACAAATACTACAAATAACAGTTACACATTTTATTATTATTATATTTATATTTAACAAATTAAATTCGAAAACAAATTGATTTGACAACTATCTAGTATTTATTCAATATTAGACAAGTTACCGCAATTACCTCTAAGAAAACTTATACTTCGTGAACCATCCTTGAACAGCACACTTAATACAAGCCAAGGGAAAACTGTTTAGAATGTTCTAGAAGTTTGATTGATCAGCGAGAGGATCTGTTTTGCGATTATAATTTTTTTCATAAATCTCTTAACCAAATTGTCAATTTCTTATAATATATTTAGGAATAGATTGAGTGTTACTTGTACTTATTAATTAATGTGATATAAAAAACTTATTTCATCTCATTCAGCAAAGCCTCAGGTGAGTGTGACTGACGACAACTACTTTCCCCTCGTCTTGAAGATCTCGCAGTGCTTCATCCAGTTGCTCTCGCGATACAGTCTGAAATATTATATATATTTGCATATATTTGTGTAAAAAAATTATTTAGTGCATTTTTAGGGACTGTCTAGTACTCACAGTACAAGCTTCAATTAGTTTGGGGGTAGATAATTTTGTGTTGAAATGTCCGAATAATTTATTGTTATGTTCACTAGACGACTTAAATCCAGCGCTTGTTATGTGTAATAGGAGTGCATACGATACTCACAAGTTGCGAGGCGCTGTTGATCTCGTGCAGCAGCTTGGCGTGCGTGATGGTGTGGGGTCGCGGGTAGCGGGCGGCCAGGTCCCGCAGCGCGGCGGCGAGGTCAGCGCGACGGCGGCGCGCGGCGGCGCCCAGCCCTGTGGTGAGGATGCCCACGTCGATGCGCCCGGACGCGGGGTCCGTGGCGGACTGCTTCAGGGCCTCGCGGTGCAGCCTGGTATATATTTTATTATTAGAATTGTGTAGCTGGCCTTTTTTGTAAATTTAAAAAAATCTTGTGCATCGGACGGCAAACCTCTATGCAGAAATGGTTTAGTTCATGTAATTTGTTAAATGTAAGTTACTTGTGATTATTGTTTTGCTTAGAGAAAAATAAAAATTGACCCACCCATATCAAAGCTATTGTTTATTTTGGTAACATTATGTATTTGTGTAGTTTGCATAATTATATAGCCGTTACTCGGTATATGTTGCAACGGAAGTAAATGAAAATATAATATACATTTAGTAAAAAGGTTGTAACGATTTTGAAATTGGGAGATACAAGACAAATCTTACTGTTTCTGAAAAAGTAATTCGCGAAGTGCACAAACATTAATCTGTATATTTATAACAAGTCATGAAACCCTCACCGCGCAGCCTCGTCTACGTCCGCGACCTCCACGACGGGCGACAGCCGCAGGCGCGCGTGCGCCTCGCCCAGGCGGATCAGCGACTCCAGCTGGCGAGGGTACGCCGAGATCTGACCCCGACCACTGCCTACGCGTCTAGGACAAATATTATAAATATTACTCTGAAGATATGAATTGAGGTATATCGATATTGTGACAAACATTGTACTTTAAAAAATTAACAGTTATATATAGGATTTGTAGTAGTGTAGTATATCTGATTATTATATTAAAAAAATATGCAATAATACCTCATATCAACGTATGCATCGATGAGTCTCTGCTGAGCGGCCTCACTGAGTACCGGTTGGACGTGCTCCTTGGCGAACGCGATGTAGTCCCGCATCAGACTCATGTTCTATTAATTTACATTTTTATTTATCTAATAAACTATTGATAATAGAGCAAGTAAAGATGTTTATTATTATTTTAATAATTTTTATTCACACATTAATAACTTACAACACAGTCTTCATCATCCTGAACTACGGCAGGATCTTTGAAGTATAAAGATACGAGATGCGAGGCGAGACGTCTGTCGAACACTTCGTCTTGAGGATCCAGCACCAGGAATATTAAATCAAACCTTTAAAATACATAATTATTTTAATTCCAAATAAGTAAAGAGTTGTGTAATTGAGTCCAAGGAAGTTTCTTTAAAGAGCTTTGTTCTCGAAGCTATCCAGAAGCTTTGTTATGGAAACTATTGTTAGTTCAATATCACAAATAAAAAATTTTATATTTAAACATTGTCAGTTGTCTATATTTCGGAATGTATTTACTACTACTCTTAAAAGATAACCCGTTTATAGATGCATCTGTATCTTCAATTACTTGCCGACGTCAATCAGCGATGCTACCACTCTTCCATCCACTTCTAACAGAGTTCATGGGTTTGTTTGGAATCTATTAACAGATAAATGATATAACCTAGACATGAGAGTGTGCGGCAGCTGCACGTTCTCGACGATGGTCTTGTTCTTGTTCCACTGCGACTCGGCGGGGTTGGCGGCCGCCAGGATGCACGTGCGAGCGTTCAGCTGACATATTATACCAGCCTTTGCGATCGACAGCGTCTGCTGCTCCATTACCTGAGGATTTTATGACTTATTAATGATATTCATTGCTTAATATAACAACTTATTAAGACATACATAAAAATAGCTTTATTATGTAGCAAATAGGAATAAATTGCCCTCGTGAAATGAAAGAAAAAAAATATAAAGTAATCAAATAATTAAAAAAAGATGTTACACATTATTGACGTTTGTGGAAACAAATTAAAATCTTTGTGAGGTGGAGTGCAAAAAAAATAAAATTAACTTACCACTACAAAGTCTTTAATGCTTTTGACATTTACAAAAGTTATGAATAAAATTAAAAAAAAAATAAATTAATGACAATTGATACCACTCGGCGTTACATTTTTTTACATACAAATAAAAAACATTTCTTACTTCATGTAACACACTGCGAGTAGAATCGTTCATTTTGTCGAACTCGTCGATACAACATATTCCATTGTCGGCCAGAACTAAGGCTCCCCTGAGAAAATATACATATATAGGTACATTCGGCGCATAATTTACATGTGAATACAGGATTTTATACTCACGTCTGCAGCACTAGCTGCCGTGTGTCAGGGTCCTTAGTGACGTAAGCAGTGAGACCCACGGCGGAGGACCCACGGCCGGACGTGTACTGCGCGCGTGGGACCAGGTCGTGCACCCATCGTAGTAGCTGGGACTTGCTGGTACCAGGGTCACCGCACAGGAGGATATTGATTTCTGATCTGTTATTTAACAAATGTTTGTATGTTATTAAGTAATTAATATATTGTTTTAATACATTATTATTATTTATTTGTAATATTGAAATTTACTAGTACCTAAAATGTGTCCGTCCAGCGGCATTGAAAGTTTTCTTGGTCCCGCCAAGCAGTTGCAGTAGTACCCCTTTTTTTATATCTAAGTTTTCATATATAGAGGGTGCAATAGCTCTAGCCAGTCTCTCGTAGCAATCCGGTTGCGCAGATAGCGCTTTGAACAACTCCACGCGTTCAGGAGGAAATTGATGTTCTTTCCTATAAATGGGATTTTACAATCATTGTAATCTACACAATCTTAAATATTTTTCCAAATTTCTATACCTTCTATCTATCTTTTAATATTCATGCTGTATTATATTGATTAAAGTATTATTTAAAGGTACATATATAAAAAAATAAAATGCTAAGATTCACATACCTCACTTATAGCAGTCTACACGAGTCTTATTGCTAAGCTTACATTATAATCGCGGTGTATGTTATTCGGTCGTGTAACTCACCCATCCTCGGTCTCGAGCAGGCGGTCGCTGTGCACCTTCCGGTAGTGCAGCGCGTCGAGGTGCGTCTTGTGCAGCGCTCGCAGCGTGGCGCGTCTAGGATGTAGCGCTGCGGGCGCTGCGCGGAACACGGCCGTGACCGCCACGCGCTCGCCCGCGCCCGCGCGCTCCACCAGCGACCCGTGCGCCAGCACCGTCACCGTGGCCGGCGTGCGCCCCGCGGGCATGTCGTCTGCGTACATTGGTATATACTTGTTTATTATATTCATTGAACTTACAACTACCTTTGGCCAAATGCTAAAGCAATGCCCAAAAGCTAAATTACATAATATAAAACTGTAATTAACAAAAACAAATGTAATAAAAAGATAAAGATGGATCCACCCACCCGGTGCCTCCTGTAGCTTGACCAGCTGTTTGTCGCTGAAGTGCGACCTGTTGTGCACGAGCTGGAAGCTGTGTGCGGTGTTGCAGTGTGAGCAGTGCGCGGGCTCGGGCACGCGGCCGCGCTGCAGCTCGCCCGCCACGGCGGCGCCGCACACCGCGCAGCGGAAGTACGCCTCGCGCATCTCCGGCACGATACCCGACGTGCGGATCACCATGCCCGATATGGTCACCAGCTGGTCGATATCTGGAGTAACATTATTTTTATATAGAGAGCAAAATCTGCTTTAGTATCAAATGTCCCTCTGAGAATTATAAAACTGCCATCACCAACTAGAAGAATGGCAAAAGAAATCCCACAACATAAACATTACCAACTTTTATAAAATGCACCCTAAGATGGTCAATCAACGTAGAAGGTGAAAACTATTACTCTCCAATGCTTAAACTGGAAAAAAGAAAACCAGCGACCATAAAGTAAACAACACTGAAACACAACTTCCAGAACGGAAAACTAAAATATGAGGAATTAAATCAACTCTAAATATTTTAACACTAAGAACAGACATTCAAATCGTAAAAAAACGTCTATACCAATAGCACCACAAAAATTTAATTGGAAAGGAAGATGACATCTTAAAAATATAATAAAGGAGTCCGACAAGGTGACACACTTTCACCAAAACTGTTCACAATCATCATCAACAAACCAAACAGCAATCTTATATCGACACAGCATAGTGTTCAAAATATACAATATCAGTCTGTTCACTCGAGTCATACCTTCAGGGTTGAGGTCTCTCATGTTCCTTTGAGGTGCATTGTATGGCCGGACCTGTATCTGATGTTCTAGTACAGCAGCTGGGTATTTCTCAAAAAATAGCTCATTAACTGCAGCATCGAATGCTGGTATTACCTGTGAAAATATATATTTGTTATGTAATTTTTCTATAAAACATACTGACATATATTACTTAATGTTTAGAAGTATATATTACTATATAGTTATTTACCTCCTGAGGGTAGCATATAAGCTGTCTGTGTAATTTAGAATCAAATATTTTCACATGATCACAATCCACATCCAAAAATGGTTCTTCCAATGTATGAATCTGAAAGAAAATTGTGAAACTAAATAAATAATGTAAAGTTTATATTTATAATAATATTATTCTTGATATTAATTGGTAAAAACTTGTAATATAACAATATTTTAAATTATCAATCATACTAAACTATTGCAGTTCAAACAAAAATCAAATTTATTTGTAGAATCTTAATTTTTCAAACGATAGACAAATAATCAATATGAACCTATTGATTATTTGTCTATTGTTTGCACTTTATATATTATCAAATTATTTTTAAAATATACATATATGGCAACAAATACATACCTCTTCCAATTTTAGTTCATATAATGGTTCAGTTGTAAGGGCAGTTGGTTCAACAAATCTCTGTATGAACTTAATGAATTTCTCTCTACATTCTGCTACGGCCACATCAGTGCCCCAGACCACCAGTTGTGGCTCACTTGATGATTCTTTCTCATTTACTATTGGCTAAAATTAATTAAGATATTATTTAGCTGATAAACCATCATTAACTGATAAAACATGTAATAGTGCCCCCATTATAACATGTTTTTTTGATTTTAGAAGAGAAGTGAATATTTACTGTGTAGTGTAAGTAAGGTTTATGTATTTATTAATTACTTTATAATTGAATTGAAATAATGTTTTTTTTGTAGATTTTTATGATTAAAAAACTAAAATTTTGTCATAAAAATTTTATTGGAATATATTATTTAAATTTTATGTCAGAAATAATTTGCGTATACCATATAACACACACTTACCTGTGAACTTGGAATTGGCACATTGGGAGCTGCTTGGTGTCCTCGGAGGTCAGCCCTCTGTCTGGCTGGTGTCATGGCTCCTCTGAGCAAAGACCGTGGTGTGCTCAGAGAGCTGGGAGTGCCATAGTTCAGAGGAGAACTCATGTCAATATCTGTGCCTAAATAAGTTTTTAAGCTAGTAATTATATTCTATAATAATTAATTATAACCAATCTTTTAAACAGTAGGTACAAACTGATGTCTTGACAAATTGAAATTAAAATAAAAGTGGACATCTTGCATTATTTTTGAATGAAACATTTTTATTGTATCATCAATATCTTTGATTAAGCAACTGAATTGTAACATAATACTTAGAATTTGCAAATTTATTAAGGTATGGTAAAATTTTTAATATGTCAGCTATTTATTTAATATGATTTATATACAAACAGATGACTTGATTTTTTTCATTCATCTTTTTTACATATGGAGTCTTGTATTTAAGTGAACAGTGAAAAATATTTAAGTTCATACCAATAGGACTGGAATGTAAAGCTCGAGCAGGCGACGTTCCCGGTGCCTGGGTCGGCGTGCGCGGCGTCTGCCGCGGAGTCCCCGGTGTTCCATCTGTAACATAACCTTTGAAATGTTAAACTGCAAAAATCTATAAAATAATGCTTTCTTCTTCATGATCTTCTTTTGGATAGTGTGATACACATGGTTGTTCATATAACAACAGGTATGTACTGAAAATACTATGACAAATAATTGCCTACGGGTTTATTGAACGTCATACAATTAAATAATTCTAGTAGTCTACACACTTATTACTGCATCATATTTCGTGCAATTAAACTAAATATTAATAAGAGAGGATAGGCGGTATAGTGACCTTTAGAAGTTGTTCCTGTAGACCTTTGTGGAGTCTCGGGCACCACCAGTTGTTGCGAGGATCTTGTTCGGCGGGTTGGTGTCGGAGCATCTGATGAAGCCCGAGAAGATGGGCGTTTTGAAGGAGTAGACATTTCTTCTTACTTTATATAACTTGGGCTATACGATATGTTTTAAACATTGATGGTATAAATAAGAAGGCTGCAAATTTTTGAGAACCAGTAACAAAAGTTATAGTTAACAAACAACAGTCAACAGTTTGGCGCGAAATTGTGACATTGACAATACAAAAATCGAAATTCAAATTGTCAATTGACGCATCCTTCTATAATCTAAACATTTAATTACACGGTTTTAAAAACAATAGAAATATATTTTTGGAATAACATATTAATTTTATTATACTATTACTCATATTACCCCAATTGATACTTTTTGTCTTTTTTATATAAACAAAAGTTGATCCTCCAATATATACAAGATTTTCTTATCTGTGCTGTTGATAAAATTTTATAGACAATTGGTTTATTTTTAAATCAATTGATCGTTCATTCACCGCTGTTGTTTTCGTGGTGTTTTATGATAATAATAAATAAATATACGATTATTACGAAATTATAATCAATGCATCGCGATGATCAGCAGTATTTGTAACTAGTGCAATAAATTTGTTGTAGTCAAAGACAGACTCTAAATTTAAGCACATTTATGAAAGCTAACTTTGTGCAATCTACCTGCATCGTCGGGCATATTTTCGTAAATAATTATAGTGACTGATCATATATCTTTTTAATTTAAATGGTCATTTACGCAGAAAACTCATTGTGATGCGTAAAATGTACGTTTGCGTGTAATTTTGCGTTTATAGTTCTATACATTGGATTATATTTGGTGAGTATATATTTAGTTATTACAATTTGTGATTCACCGTCTCATGCACATCCATTATGTAGAGATCTCGAAGACAAACAGGAAGGCACTGGAATATCTTATCGTGTCTTTTTGGTTTATAATTTGAGGCAGTTGTTTATTGCATTGTCTACTTCTTGCCACTCCAGCTTATACAATGTACATTAAAATGTCATGGAACTACTTTCTTTTTTTTTCAAACACAATCTTTGTTCACAAATGCAATTTCAAGTCTTGTGCGTCGTGCGATTGGATTTCTTATAAAATATATTTATATTTTTTATCAGTTTTTAAAGAAATCATCAGTTAAATATACATTATTACATTAACATTTTACTGAATAAGCCATAGGTTGCAAATTAAATGCTAGGATCTTTAGCAGTCAATAAATCTGTATAGGCATATTCCTATTGTTCACAGCTAAAATTGGATGCAAATAAGAAATAAATACTATATTTTATTATGCCAGACCATGTGTACAAGACAGTTGTAAAAATATATATTTATAAGTAACTTCAGTCTTGTCTATTTATTAGGGTATTTTCTTATGAAGGAAAATTAAATACAAGGAGATTTAAGACAGTTAGTTTTCATTACCAATTAACAACACACTAGGTATTAGATCTTTAACAATTGATTATTACTGTAATATAATATGCATGTTTATAAGTTTTTACTAACCATTTAAAGTAAAAAGATTTAAACAGTATATGACATGCATGCAATATATTTTGTGTATAAATTGCATTTTATTCCAGACTTATGTAGCTTTTATCAAACTAACAGTCTTCTGTAAACCCATATATACTGCAAAAATATACATTTCATTTCTTATAATACTTGGTTTTCAATGTATGAATACTTTTCTTAGTGAGCTTTTGATATTATATAAAATTGAATCACAAATTATTTGTAATAAATAATAAGCATTTATTCTCTATTCATAGAACATATTTATTATTTGATTTCTTTTTTAAATAAAAACAGCCAAAAAGAAAGATGCTGTGAATGAGTGTTTGATATTATCCTTTACATTTAATCATAGGAGTAATAAAAATCTTGTTTTTCATAAAAATCAATCACAAATTATTTGTGATCAAATATAAATCACAAATTATTGGTAATAAAAAATAAGCATTTATATATCTTTTAATGCTATATTTATTTGTTTAATGTAAACAGACTAAAAGATGCTGTGATTCTTGACAGCCATGCTAGTTAGCAAAGTGGTACAATAATCACTTCTTGGACATATGGACAGGTGTCTTTCTTATCATTGAGAAAATGTTTATTGACCTGTAGTACTATGGATGATATTTTTAATATATTATTTAGTGGCATGTCAAGTTCTATGTAAGGTTATGTTAATGTAAATATTGTCGTAACATCTATATTCTTGATGCTGAAATTTGTTCATTTTAGTGTACAAATTATTTTGAATAGTTAAGTGACATAAACACTTGTTGTGTGTAATAATAGTAAGAACCCTGTTATTAGCTATGACTGTCCACCTTCAGACGAGAGAGTTTCAAAACTAATAAATTAATAATGTTTTCATTGTATTCTTCACTACTAAGACATCAGTCATCAAATTAAATAAGAAAAATGTATGGCTTCCAATTGCCAAACCTATTTTACTTGAGTTCGGAGTACATAAATTGGATTGTAATATATATAAAAAATATTTTTCTTGGGGATACAAAAAGCGTCTTTGCTTTAGCTACTATACTATACTAGTATAATAAGAAAGCATACTTTATTAATATTTAGAAAATGATTTATAATTAAATAGAGATAGAAAAGACAATTATTTTTGATGAGATAATAGGTAGATATAATGGCAGTGGCTAGGCTGTAATTGCTTTGTATTTAAGTAGAATTTATTACAGCGGTATTGTAGGGGGTAGTGGTTAGCGCATGCGATCTTTAAAGCAAGGGTAGCGGGTTACCAACGGATTACCGGGTATCGAGAGTTGCGACGTGAGGAGAATAACGAACTCTAGGTAGGTTTTATAACTCTAAATCTGTCGTATTAGATCGATAATCTGAATTCATTTTATAACGGAATTAGCTACCTAAAGAGCTTTTTTTATGTATTCGAATAATACATTTTCACGAAAAAATATTTTCCTAATTTAATATTAATTTAACGGCTTAGTTTTCAAAACTCCGTCTCATACAATATAATATGTGTAATTAGTGGTAATTTTTTATCATGTTTACGCAAATCAGGTACTAACTATCCAGTTTTAGAATAATTTCCATATCGTTATAATTCTATAAAGAGAGAACAGGCAAATTTTCTTTTATAGCCGGTTCCACGGGTATTGTACCCGAGAAGATCGAGTTTCAACTTGTTTTTATTAATTTATTTTTTATTAAGAAGTTTTTGTTTTTATGTTTTTTTTGTCATTATATATATATCGATAACTCTCCTGGTGCCATTGGACGAATATCCCGAATAAAGTATTACCTGATTATAAATATTATAGCCAAGACAAATAATACTAATTTAATTTCAACTTCTAGATAAATATTGAAAAATAAAAAAAAAACACAATCTTTCATCCTCTATTCCACTGAAGCAAAATAAACTTAATTGCGAGCAAGATTTCCAAACATACTGCCGTGAAATTTCAAGTATTCTATATCAAAAATTCAAATTTCTAAGACGTGAGTCCTCCATTATAGGTTGTGCGTCCATAGCCAAGTCAGATGTCCTTTTATGTAGTCGTTTTAATGCTATTTTATAATAATTATTGATTTACTTTATACATCCATATGTTATTAGTAAAATGTTTACTTGATTGCTTTCGACCCAGGCCTCGATAACCGAAACCTTTCCATCTCCCAATCGCACGAATTCAATTGCTAGCCCTACTAGAATATCCTTAACTTCCTTAGCTTATAAAAAAAAAACTATTAACATAACCTTATTAAATTACCTGACGATTTAATAAATTTCGTATGTAGTTAAATCATATAAAAAATAAAAAGAAGAATAATTATTTTACTCATTTTAGAAATAAAAATAAACACCAGTTAAAATAACAAGAAACTTGAGTCACCGTTTCTGGAAATAATTTCTCATGAACAGTGTGAGTTTCCGTCATTTTGTCCACATTGTAGGAACATTTCTGATGACCGCTCAGCGACAAAAGTGCTCGGAAACAATGCTATTGAAATAGTAACAAATGTAGTTCTTTGTAAGCACTAGTTTCTAGCGTTGCTCAATTAAAATTGAACCTTATAGACGAGCTGTTCATTCAAGCTGGCGCCTGGCAGGATGCTTTTATTGACCGTTCACCTTATCTTGTGCTCGCGTCATGAAATGTCTGTTGACATTTTTGACCTGACGCCTTAATTAGTTAAATTTTTACTCTCAACAAATATTTCTAAACTGGTTATTCATAAAAATAAACAACATTAAAAAAAATCAATACCATTCTGATTACAATAGGAAAAATAGTTTTTTTTTTTTTATCAAAATATTGTAATCATCCATAACTGTTCTTTGTATATTTAAAAGTTTTTATATCCACGGTCCAATCCTAATCCCAGTTACAAAGAGGTTACGGGTAGACAGCTTACATTGTTCTCATTCAAAAAGTCCATACAGTTTATTTCCCCGAATCTGTATATTTTTCTACCTGCACTTAATATTATTACTAAGTACATAAAAACAGGTAAGTACGGGTACCATGTCAGGTAGATGTACGACTGACAATTGAACATTTTCTCTAAGTAAATGAAAAAGATTTACTTCACCAATATAATTTAATATGATTAAGCCGAAATAACAAATAATATTACTGAATTATAAGCAAAGGTGTAATGATTTTCGACGGAGCCAAATTTTGTGAGGCTCTACAATTCGAATTCAGAAATCGTAGTAATAGAAGGGATGTGTATCCATGGTTGCGCCCTTCGGGATATAAGGGCAGCTAGGGAAGGCATCGATTTTCGTCACCCTCTTCGATAGCGGGGGCGCGGCAAGATGGCGTTAGGGTCCCGGACCTGCCTCACGCGCTCTCGCACTCCAAGGTCATGAACGCCATGTGCGCTCTACGCCCAAAATACAGCATCTCGATAAAGAAACTAGACTGTCTCTTTCACACCTACACAATAATGCTACTCAATACAGATTTAGCGTAGGGTTGATAGATTTTTTTCTTTCATACTTATTTTATTTAAATAAATATTATATATATGTAATAAAATATTACTGTACCTTTAAAAAAGTGTATTATCATTGATTTAATTTATTTATTATCTCTTATGTTCCAAATTTATGCTCGTTTCGGAAGAACGGTAATTATTATTTCAATCAAAATCTTTTTCAAACATGTAACAATTGAACTAATTATTCAAATAACCATTATTTTAAATTCAAGGAATGTAGTTTAAAGATAAAAACGTGCCAGCCCTAATCATAGCAAACCTCTTTTATCTAAATTATGGAAAATTTTGGAATGTGCCGTGGCTATTGGCTTTCTCCCGCTCGTAATGACTGTATCGTGCCATCTCGCTCTGCGTTCCTTACCTAGTAACATGAGGGTTAGTGGTAGGGAGCACAAAAGTTTTTGGGATAGATTTTTTTCGCAAACTGCACCATTTCAAGCAACCCCATACCAGTGCAACACCACGTTCAGTTAGTGCATCGTTTTGTGCATAGTTTAATTTTGCGTTATTTTTTATTTAGTGTCTTCCAGTGCGACGTTATCTTTAATATAAATTGTGCTATGATATTTTAATAGTAAGTTGTATTTCTTAATCTTATATCAATAATCAAATGTACTTATCGACATAAGTTTGGTCATGTTTATCAGTGATGTTCAAAAAAGTTCTTTTTTGTGCGTCGGTGTTCCCAAGCTTACATGTTTGTTTTTAGAAGCTAGAATGTTTCTAGGAATAGATTTACTAGCGATGTTGACGGAGTAGTTTCGTAAAAACTAGCTACAGATATAAATAAACTTGCAATAACTTCTTATATTAATAAACTATAATCTCAATATTTTATTATTATAAAATACATATGTAAGTGGCCTATCTAATAACAGTTTGTTTACAAACGAATCAAATAATATATTATTACAAATAATTTCTGTTTGTTATACAAATAAACCGAATGTATGTTTGTTTTATTATTGCTATTTTTTGTTTGGATCTGCTTATATACTACTAAAAGCTAAAAGTATATACTACCGATTATTATGAAGTGTTAGATCATGAATGACTTCTAAAAAATTTTAAATAGGCAATAGACTACAATTAACGAACACTATTCTAAACTAAATCTCAATTGTTGCAGATCTAATGACTTGACGTGTGTGTAAAAATGACGTCGTTCGCAAACATGACGCAGTCGTTGGCGGCGAGCCTGCCCGCTACCTCCTCTACAGCGACCGGCTCCAGCCACAGCTCCACCGAGCCCGAGGATCCGCTGGCAATGTCTCACATCATATGCAACCTTCTTGAGAACATGAACAAACCTCCATTACAACCGGTTGGTTCTACCTCCGCTTCCTCCTCGATGCCCTATGACATCTGGGCGTTACCTTCGTGTAGCTCTTTACAAAACACCTCCTCGTCCAACATCCGTGAGTACAACGCTGTCTCTAATAATAACCATCAAAGCCACGGCAAAGAGGATAATTCCAGCGGATCACCTGGTACCTCTTCCTCTGTTTCTATCACCTGCTTCCGTTGCGAGGAACGCACTCCAACCACTCGATGCCTTGAGTGTAATGATCTCTTTTGCCATGAATGTTGTCATAAAGTTACCTCCGACTGTCAGCTACGAGAGCACACTCTGCTACCTATTCACCAAATATCACCTATAGGAGTAAGACCGAACTCTGTCACCAACGACAAAGAGATTATGTTTTGTGAGCTGCACGGCGATCCAGTTAGATTCTACTGTGAAGCGTGTATTATATTCATATGTCAAGAATGTACCTTGTGGGTGCATAAAGATCATTGCTTTTCACCTATCAAAGGAGCGTTGGACATGTGCAGAATTGGTGTATTTCGAGCTATTGAAGATACTAAAACCGGTACAAAGGCTATAAAAACTGCAATAGATCGTGCCGTCGCCATGTCTAAGGCGTATGAAAAGGAAACCGCGGAAGCTAATATGAAAATACGTAAAGCCATGCGTTGTTTTGCTCAAGCAATTGAAGATCGCGAAAAGTATTTGTTAGATAAAGTTGAAAAAATGCGTCAAGCAAAAATGAATGAGTTAACGGATCATATGAATACACTCAGAGGTATTCTGGCTGGATTAGCTCATACCAACGAAACTCTGGTGCGCAGCATGGATTCTGAAGGGATTGATTTATTTATGGCGAAAGAAAAAGGGAGGGCACAAGTTGACTACTTTTCCTGTATGTTTAAAAATATGTATATTACTGAAGAACGTATTATGTTTATACCTCCAAATTATGATTTAGTTGACCAGATTAAAAGACAATGTGATGTTCAATCCGCCCCTGCAAATTCAATGCATTCGCTCAACTCTTCCTCGTCTCTACAATCTCGACAATCGTTGCTACAATCTTTGCAATCTGCTCAGACTTTTCCGCCGCTATCTTACCAAATCTCAACCAATAGTCTACGTTCCTTACCAGATTATACGAGTCATACAAGATCAACCAATTATTATGACCACAGCATCTCCTCGAGCATAGCATCAATAGATTCAAATCCAGCACGTGGTATAGGACAAGCAATACCTGGATATTGGATGTCAGTTTCTGTAAAACCCACTAGAAGCCCGGTTTCTGGCGTTCCAATATTTTCTTTTGGCAGAGAAGGCCAAGATGAGGGTCAAGTATCTAGACCTTGGGGTTTATGTGTAGATAGAGAAGGAAATATAATAGTAGCAGATAGAAGAAATAATCGCATACAAATATTTAACGGACGCGGTGAATTTAGAACGATGTTTGGTTCTAAAGGAACAGGACCAGGCGAGTTTGATTTACCAGCAGGAATTACTACGGATACATATGGACGTATTATAGTTATTGACAAGGATAACCATAGAGTCCAAATATTTACGTCTTCCGGCAATTTTATATTGAAATTCGGATCCTTTGGAAAGGAATGTGGACAATTTCAATACCCTTGGGACGTCGCTGTTAACACCTTAGGTAACATCGTTGTTACCGATACTCGTAATCACCGCATTCAATTGTTTACCAGCGATGGAACTTATATTACCAAATTTGTTTTTGAAGGAGCCAACCCTGCTAAAATGCTTAAAGGCCCAACAACTCCAAGAGGTGTTTGTTTCACCACCTCAGGAAACATCATAGTATCAGATTTTGAAAATCATCGTTTGCTCATGGTAGACCCGACGCTATCTAAGGTGCTGCACTGTGTTGGTCGAGAAGGTTCCGGTATCGGCGAACTAAATCGTCCTTCGGGTATCGTGACGGATGACGATGGTCGAATAATTGTGGCCGATTCGAAAAATCATCGTGTTCTCGTTTTTACCTCCGAGCTTCGTATACTGTGGGCTGTAGATCTGAAGAGTCCAGGCTTGGACGACAAGGACCGTCCGAGTGACGTAGCTCTAACTCCTGAAGGCTTCCTGGTAGTATTATTTGAAACCCTGCCTGACACCGCCCGCGATATCACTTCTCACGGCAAGCAATATATTAAAGTATATTGACTAGTATAAAGAGCTAATTGAAACTAATGGTATGGGCCGTAGGTCCATCAAATTTTATTTATGTTTTGTTTAAGTTGTGATTAATTATTTCATATTGTGCCAATTTTATTATTAATGTTTGGTAAAACTGAATCGAGCATAGCTTGCATGGAGATATGTCGATTGCTCATAACAATGCGCAAATCATTCTCTCCTTATTTTTCTTGGAAAAACATTCGTTACCATTTTATTTGATTTTGGTTTCGTATGGAACTAGTCTTTAAAGACCAAACTTTTTTTGCAGTGTATACTAACAATAATTTTCTTTTATACCGACACTGAATTTTCAAGGTAAACTATGTGAGTGGAATCATCGTCTTTAAATTAAATGCTTCGCATATTTTATGGTAAAAAGCCTCAAGAATATTATAAATACAAGATCACATTGTGATTTAAAAGATGTTTTATGTGAGATAATTTAAAATTAGCTTAAAAAGTTTTTTTTTTCATATGTTACTTTTGTGTTTTAACTTGGTTAAATAATTGGTTAATTCGCACGTTAATACGTATTCTTATACTAAGTTATTTTTTCTTATCAATTTAGGTATATTATATATTTTAATTAATATGATGGCCCTACGCCGTTAATTTTAAATAGGATATCTAGTTTATAGCTCTTGCTTCGTTTAGAATTTTATTTTTTTAAGACTTGTGTCGTGGGAAGGGGTATGGAAACAGAGCTAAGAAATTATTGCAATAAAACTTGGAGACTGACTTTAGAAGACTGTCTTAAAGACGTGGTTCCGAGGCGGGCGGATGTAGGTGTCACAAATCAACGTCATTATTAAAACTTTTAATTTTATTCTAAATGGTTATTAGATCATTTAATTTTGACTTAATTGCTTTCATTGGCAATCTTTAATTTTTGTCCAATCACATAAATTGACTTAAAGTATTTTTTATTTACTTGTGAGATTTCTTTTTCGTTATTGATTTGTTCGATTGGACAACTTCGACTGTATCGATTTTTATAACCCAAAATCGTTTTGGTGTTCCTGGACTTCTGCTGTAGCGGAAATATAATCACTAGCTTATCTTAAGATCCTAAACTATTATACCTTCTACTTATTTAAGTCGCAATGACGCATTCGTTGTTTAAATTTAGCTAATTTATAGATATTCTTCTACATACTGATTATTTTTCAATTAGGTAATAAAGTCAAAATTTGTGTTAGTCAAAATATTTTAGCTAAATTGTTTCTTGAAAACTATGGATTAACTCATAGTATATTTTTTAATGTGTCGGCGGGTGTGTCGATTGTTTTAGATTTAATACACTGTGTTCAGTCAATATGTGTTCACTATTTAATATAGGTTTAGTGTAATTCGGATCGGGCGGTTCGGATAGCCTCTTATTATCTAGTTTGGTGCGTGATGTAGTTTTTACTCACGTTGCGCTCTTGCTTCCGATCTATGGTATAATGACGATATGATTAATTGTAGTTTGCATTTATGATCCCTAATAATTGCTACTCCTAAATTATTATTGATAACCCTTATGTAATGTATTGGCCCCAATATACTCCCTAGTGGGATGATTCACTAACAGAGCGATATTATCAATTAGTATAGAGCTAGAATCCTATTATTACGTGTAGATGACCATTTAACCATATTATATCAAATTATCATAGTACCAAAGTTATCTTGTATATTGAATTTGATAAGCTCTTGCTCTTAACTGATGCAATCATTTATTAAATTTATTAACTGCTTCGTACGTGTAACTTAACTATTATGGACTAGTGAAGTTATCGTCATATACCTTTATAAACAGTATACACAACCCTACATAATAATATAGCTTATAAAGTTTTGCCGCTGAAGCAATGTTATCAAAATAAAAGCATAATTTGTACTGAAAATCTAATAAGTTATGGTATGGTTAGATTAACATTTTTACACAATAATGTATTTAGGCTAGGTTAGTGTTAAGTGTTTGGAAGAATTATCTCGTTTAATGAAATAAGTGCGTTTTTAGTGCTACTATTGTCACTTAAAACAACAAAAAAAATCGTTCACAGTACGGTAACCCTTAGACGTAGACAAATGAACTGATTTTATATGACTGCAGAAATATTCTAAGATAATTAATTTAACGATATCATTTAAGGACGGAAAATTGTTGTTTGAGTGTGAAAATTACTGGATTTTCCTTTATGCGTGCGTGGCGCTGGGTTTTCGTTTATTTTGGCAAACGTTTTCAAATATGATGTTTAACCAAACTGCAGTTCTCATCTTCTACACACTTAGATGCATAAGATATTATGAAAGTAGAAGGATTAATATAGGCTTTCAAAATCGAAGATTCTATTAGAAAAAAATATATATTAAATTTAGACGTTTCAGTGCAGTTTTTTGCGTCTTCAATCTTGGCTGTCAATTAAATATTTCCGCGACTTTACCGTTACTATTAATATGATTTCATATTGATGATATAATTAACTTTTTTTTTTCGGTGCCATTATTAAAGTATTATATTATTTTTAAAATAATGTGTTGCATGAAATGCATTTTCAGAAATTCATAAATTTACTTATAGTCCAATCAGATCGACGTTTATTTTTTATAGTATGACGAATCTCAGAGTCAATATTTTGTCTTACATTAAAAAATTTAAAGTTTTGCAAAGCATAGCAAGCAAACTCGTTTTAAACCAGATGTTCGTCCTGTTCATCTTGTCCCATTAGAATGTTACCAGTCCAAATCATCAATAACCCTCAGAAGTATCCAGAACTCTACAGACACGACAGAAATATGCCTCATTAACGTATTTTAATTAATTAATAAAATGTTTATTGTATTTTCTTTTAACTCTGACGTTCATACAAATTACAATAGATTCGGATCTAAGTCATAGATCTGTCATGTCGTTTGACGGTAGTTTTGTAACTGGATCTTCTTTATATACTAAGTTGGCTTAAAGCGGCTTGAATATTACTTAATTTGAGACCGCATTCAATTCGGTATGATTTGTTTATGTTTATTAGATTTATTTTGTTACTTGTTTAAGTGGATTACTCTTGCGCTTTAGGGTGGTTACTAAACATCGAACATCAACAATGACTCTATCAACAGTTTTGTTGTGAGGAGAAGGCGCCTCTACTATGTTAGTGTTGGTCGTGTTAAGTAGCCAGCCTAACGTTACCACTTTATAAAAGTGAGCCAAATTCTGTCAGCGCATACAAATGTTTTGATGTAATCACGAGTCAAGAGATTTGATCGCCAGTAAACGATACTATGTGAAAGCTGCTAGTTGCTAGCAGTAAAATTGTAGTTTTGTGATAGATACAATAAAATTGAGAACTAACTATTGAAGCGTGATGATAATTTTGTACAAGTTTTTTAACATTGGATGTATTGTAAAAGGAAAGTCACAGCTGTTTCCTTGTTTAAATATGTTACCTGCTAGGGTCGTGGGGTAAGACGCAATATAAAACTGCATAATAATAATAATAATACAATTAAAAATAAGAGATTTCTAGCAAATTGTATTTGAGCCATTCTATTTGTGCTATTTTGAATGTTAACTAGCGCTTGTGTTGTGTTAGTCTAGTGTAATTAAACATTCATCACCCCTTCAGCTATATTGGAATTATATAAAAAATAAACATTTATAGGAACGAAATATATTGCCATGTATCACTAGTATATAGAAAGTTTTGCATCCTCTTAACTAAACTATGTAACCGAAATGTGTAAATAACATTTAAACAAACATGTAAACATTTTGTAATCTGTCAGTAAGTAAATCATATATATAAAGGGGTGATCAATGTTACCGTGTATGTGTATCTAGCTAGTAGTATATTATAGCCTCTACAAGAAACAGGTTTTGTGGTTTCTGCCTGTTCCTTGGCGAGGGCCAGTATTCTTGAAGTCATTTTTGATGACCAATAGAATGTTTGGCTTGAGGTGTGATATAAAAATAAATATATCACATCGACGGTAATTGTTTGTCACAAATGGCTTCTTAATATCGGTGTTTAGTAGCGTTGAATTAAGTGACCGCGTCTACCTCACTTGTAATGTAATAAAGACTGATTGGAATAATTCGATGGTGGTCTAATCACCGCTTAAGAAGTCTGTTGTCTACTAGAATAAGCAGAATTCATACTAACTCATCATTTATCTTGTTTACTTAATAGCGTCCATATATCCATGCAATTTTGAAATTAGAACAGTTTCTGTTGTACATATGTCGACAACAGTCTTTTTTCTTTTTTTTTTTATATTCATATCTTATGTTACATTTCGTAATATTGTTGAAAGAAGACTGATATTTTATAAATGTTCCTATATTTTAATTTAGAATAATTTACTGCCTACCATATTTCATTTACATTATTTTTATCCTTTCGGTAATTAATAATTACTTTGATTCTTATAATCTTATCAATTGTGCATGACGCTATATATGTCGTGAATTTTTTGAAATTTTTAATGGAATTTTGTATGGAAATTAATCAAGTGATTGATAGAAAATTGTGTTTTATTTACAAACCTATGAAAACATCCTTCCTTTTCCTTTTAAATACTTAAGTTAGTTTAATGAAATCTGTGACTATAAATTTGTTACATTTAGCCATTTACCTAATAATCTCTAATTTATTTGGTGAAAGTATTATGAAAGGCTTTTTGACAACTTTTCAACGATTCCTTATAATATTTCTGTCTTTAATCTTAAATAACACTTTTAATCTTCTTAAATAATATTTCATATATTAATAACCTGACTCAAAATAGAAAAGATGGAGAAATATTTCATTATATAAAGCTGTGTCGTAAATTCAACGCTCTATTATAGACAGAGTACTTTAATAACAGAGTCGAAAATATTATCAAGCTTTTGGTTTTTAATATTAAGTTTTTTTGTAAAGCTTGTATTAGGTAAACCTCAATATTATTAAGAAAATAAATGACAAGTCTATGCAATATTGATTGTCAAATTTGCATTCAATTTTATTGATAAAGTTGAGTCCTAAAGCATTCTGAAGTATTTAACTTAGCTTGGTAAACATATTTAAAATGGGTCATCATGTAAGTGCCCTGGTTTCGAGCTTGGGAAGGTTTTTTGAATATCCTGTCAAACGAAAACCGATCTGTTTCTATAGACAAGAAGATTTTACCGCAACTGGTTTGTCGTTTCTCAAATATTTTCATACTTTAATTTAAAAAGGGCGGTAAATATGTTTAACTACTTGTATTTACAATTTTAATAGTGAGTGATGTGAGTGAATGTTAGTTAATATGTAAACTAAATATTAACAAAATTAGATCTAACTCCAAACAGTTTATACGAAATAATATAGTAGGTGATTTTGAAAAATAATCACTTAGACACTATTTATATTCATGCTTCCCATACTTTTAACAATAATAGGTGAGCCGCAAAGAAAAGTGTCAGAGTTTCAGAAGGGCCTAATGACAGACTACGACATACTGGTGGACCAGTTTTACAAGAGACTTGCAGAACAGCGGCAATATAACCAAGTAAACCTAAGTAACCTTCCACACCAGGGTGTTTAAGCACCCAGTAGAAGAAAATAGGGGTGCAAAACACCCAAGAAAATAGTCATCGCGCGTCATTTCATAACGGCAGCGTAACCAAAATAGCAATTAAATGAAAAAAAGCTAGACTAGGCTAGGCTAGGCTTAAACCATTATAATCATATAAAAAATCAAATCAGGAACTCGAAGGTTTTTAAAAGTCGGCACTTTTGTACTATCTAACTAAATGCTGTATAATTTCGAAAGAAAAAGCTAGCAATACGAACCATACCAACACCTCATTTAACTACCTCATATATTTAATCTGGAGTGATGGAGTTACTGATTTTTCTTGATCAGTAGTAACTTGAAGTCATTACTATTGGTAGGAAATGAAAGAACAAGATCGTCGGTGGAGCATGCAGAAGGTAGTCCGTCGGTTCCCGGGCTGGAATGAGGTTACCATCGCGAACCTTCACAGTCTGTTTCTTCTCTTCGACAACCAGTCCAATGGAATGCTGGGATATGACGACTTGTTAGTCTATCTATACCTACTTAACTTCATCTATGTAGATTTAAATGTAGTTTCATTTTTATTTCTTTCTTTGTAAGTTATTGAACTGGCTGATATGGAATAATTTAGGTATACTCAACCAGGCTCGATAAACATTTATTCCAGTTGTGCTGTCTTAGAGAGTTTAGGAGATGAAAGTTCTATGGATGTCAGGAAGGAGAAATTTAATGAGGCAGATACTGACACTGACGGTTGGATCACGTACGATGAATTTTTATCGGTAAGTTTCCTAAATCCCATATACCTATCAGGAACCTCAATTCTCCAGACGGGATTATAAGATTCAGGTCGACAATATAAGCCACAACGGTTGTCATTTAGCCGTTCATGAATATTACTCGAATTAAAAGAGAAATCACCCTCGTTATTTACAGCTAGTGTACAACTTCAGTCCTCAAGATAACGGAGCTCTATCTGGCCTAGCTAAATTGTGCAATGAAGTGGCTGACAATATTCAGTTCGTCAGTAACCTTACTGTTGGTGAACAACTGGAATATGGGTTGTTTTAAATAAACTACAATGTGACTAAATTAAACGTTATTTTATTTATTACCTATAAAAATACATCTATGATTTAATATACATTACACATATCAGTGATAGAATAATTTTAGTTTTGTCGTGCGAATTGTTGTGTTCCAATATAACATCTTGTACAAAATCGTATATTTTGAGTTTGATTGTAATTCTTGTATAAGATTGTCAACGTATTCCGATAAACCGATCCAAAGACTACTTTAAAGTATTTGGCCGATTATAGGCGGCCGGTTAATATCTCTGCGGGGGGTCGTCGCTGAGAGAGTCGACGTCACTGAGCAATGCGAGTGCGGGGTCGCAAGCCAGGCAGCCGCGCCCTCCCGCGCTGCACTCTCCACACAACACGAACGGACAGCGCGGATTGCTACACGATTGCCAGAGACCTGGGGCGTTAGAATACAATAGGAATTCGAATTCACACTTTGTATCGAATATTAAAAATAATTAAACGAACAATAAAATATTTTTAGCGATGTTCAAAACGTTTCGTCCCACTCACATTGCTTTCGATTGGTTTTTCTTGGTTCTGTTTCCTCGCAAATCAAACACTTCATTCTAGCTGCAGGAAAAGCCGACAGCCAACCTAATAAATTCGGATATCTTATTCTCAAACTTAACAGATTTTCTCCGGCTAAATAATGAGCTCGCACAGCCTGAACAGCTTTTCTGCGTAGCGTTTTTTGCATTTTCATTCGCTTCTTTAATATATCATTATATAGATGCAATATGCGTTGCTTTTCATGTAAAGGGTAAAAATAACTGCATATTAGACTGCAAATAAAATATTATTCTTTAAGCTCATTTATTAAACAAACTCTGGTATGGCTCCTACTGTTATAACTTCAAAGTAAGCAATATTTGATACAAGGTCAATGTTACCGTCGCAGTCTCAATGTATAAGGGTTAATGTATAATAACAGCATTATCCAGAGATAGCCTCCATAAATCTTCACATAGTAAAATGTAGGCATCGAACGCGGATGAGGGAAGCAGGTCTCTTTAGATATCATTTTAACAGTTTTGTTTGAACTAAGTTCTTTGAGGATTTTTCTCACCATATTGGACACTACACCTGTGCCTTGTATCTATAAGAAAAAATTAAACCCTTATTTTAAAAGTTCGATATGTATATTTCAAACATGCCGGCTATGAATGGACTTAAGGAACCTGGATTTCAATATCTTGCAAGTTGGATGCATCGGTTTCCATCGCGTGTTGTCTGACAACGTCCAACGCCTCAAAGAACAATCTGTCTAACATGACGAAGGTAGTAGCTGTGATGGCTTCCAACATTAGTTTAAGGATTTGAGTTAGAAGGTTACTTCTTTCTGCGGGAATATATGACGCCGAGCGGACGTCTATGTATCGGTTTCGTTCCATCTAATGACCAATAAAATAAATAACATACAAGCCATGAATTTCAAGATTATAAGTACTTTCGACTGTCAGTCAGTGGACGGTCAGTGACTAAATATTTGTATAACAGTATATACATACTTAAATTATATTTATCTGTTCGATAACAGAAAATACCGTGACGAATATTTCAAATCCTAAAAGAAATTCTATGATATGATACTCAAACCGGCGAGTACGAGTATACCGTTTCGTTCTTAGATAGATAGTTCTTTATCTTAGATAGATTGATATGGTAGTTATAACTTATTACATATACTTATAAATAAACGTTGATTTAATTACTTGCTGTCAAATAAATGATATATTCACCTTAAAATACTGCAATAACTTATATTTGTTCTCGACTCAGGAGTCATATAAAGTCTAAAGAATATATATTTTTTTAAAACACGAATATTAATGATAGAAGATTACCTTTTTTATATTTAAACTTTCGTGAACCATGGCTATTATATTTATATTTACCTGGCTGTATTCACGCAGAAATTAAATCGGAATGTGAGACTAGTTGGGCACATTCCGATTTAATTTCTGCGTGAATACAGCCGGGTAAATATGAAGATTACCTTGTTTAAAGGTAACAGGTAAAATTTGTTTTTCTTCGCCCGTTTCTTATCAATATTCTTAAAATATTCAGTAATATAAACGTTATCAAAGTCGATGAAAGTCAGGTAAAGGTCATGGTAAGTTTGAGCGGCGATCACAATGCGTAGGAACAAAAGGGCGAGGCAAAAGTTGACTATGTTAATGACTGACTTCATTACAAAATATTTCTCTTTAAATGCGTGTATCACTCGGTCGCCAGTCTCCTTTGCGTCCTAAAAGAATTTCGTATGTTATATTTAAGAAGGATGGGCTGAGCTTGTAACATTTTTCGAAACACCGACCTGAACATCGTAGAGCTTACGGACATTTACAATTTTCTTTTGCAAATGTATTTGATCTATGTTATCAGTAACGTTTTGTTTCGCTCTCTTAAGAGTTGTGTATCCTTGCCCTAAACCAGAATCTATCTGAAGCAAAATAAATAACAAATGAAAGTCTAGATCCTATAATAAGATACAGGTAGTTCTTAATAATGTAGACCTGTTTTTTACTATGACACATTTCTTTCAAGTGTCGTCTCAAATCGCACAGTCCTGGTAGCATCAAAGAAGAACAGAGTGCATCTCTAGACGGTGATAAACTTTCCAAACATATGTCATACGCTGATGAAAACTCCTTCATACATATTGAAATTGCATGACTCAAATGATTTTCACATCGATAATACATTTTTTTAATATATTTGGCTTGATTCCTTTCAATTTCTGTTTTTTGGTTTATCCTGGAATCATGTTAAAAGGATGGATTTGGCTCAGGCACTGCTATGATATAAGTGAATAAGAATACTTACGATATTTTTTCTTCCATGTCAATATTGTGGCGATATTTGAACAATGAGTTAGTATATTGTATTTCGGCTTCCATAAGTTCTAAGTTGTTAATACCTTCAATTTCATACTCTATCGGAGATATAACTTCACCGATGGCGCTACAAGCAGTTGGTTGGTTGAGAAAAGCAATTTATGTATTTTATATAATCAACCTACAAATAAATTCGTTTGTTACCTCACAATGTTTTTCATATCATTAACATCTTGTTTAAATTTCAACAGAGCTTTATTTATCGGATGATACATCTGGTTATACTTTATTTTAGAAAGATTATACGACAACTGCTCGCTGCAGGCGAATACTCGAACGACTTCCTCGGCGTTTAGACCCATGTTTGTTATTGGACCTATAATGTTCTCCTCGTCTTTATCATCAACGCAACATATACAAATATATTGATAGGTTTGAATATGAGATACCGGCCACAACATATGTGAGAACAACTGCCTTAAGGACGCCGCGTCCAGATTTACCGCAATACATGGGCAGGAGAAGGAACAACACGCAGCGTACTTGTATCAACACTGCATTACTTATACCTGAGTAAATGGATTTCATGAAATGTCAGCTTCCTTTTATTTGACTATTTCAAAATTTTTTTTTTTTTTTTAATGGACTAAAATCTTGAAAAATAGATAGATAGTACTCACCGAGAAATATACTAATAATTAAACTTACAGTAAATCCCAAATCATACAAGAATGGTAAGTCTTTTAGTAAATAATAATAATACAATTGACCCAAACAAAAACCCGCGACGAAACCAATTATACTTTTCAGAAATCTTTTATCTTGATATTCGGATACAAGTAGAATATACACCGGCAGACAAAATACTTGTAAAACACACGTCAAATATTTTTCTAATTTATCGATAAAAGACATCTCATAACGTATTTATTTGACAGAATTTAAAACATGTCAGCTGACAGCTTGAGAAATTTTAAATTACCACAAAAATAGATAATAAAACAACAGTAATATTTAATATTTTTTATATTAAGTCTTATTAAATTCAATACATTAGTACACAGAACTTAGATATCAAAAAAAAAACTTATAAAAGCGTTTTAACATTCAACAGAAGCATTGATGCTCAATTTTAAATAAATATATTCTGGAGTCAGGTGACACTCTGTGTCTATGGACTCTACCTTCTATAGGAATGAGCGAATGATTCAGCAGTTTAATGTTTTAGAATTTTGGCAAAATCATATTTGTACAGAAATAAAGTATTATCAATTTATAAGCATTCCTTTTAGGTAGATACAAAAAATGCAAAAAAATGAATTTTTAAAAATAATATGAATTAAAAATAACAATAAAGAAACTACAACTCTTTTCAGTTTCAAGAAGTTAAAATATGCTTACTGTATTTAAGTTTTTAAGGACAGTCTTTCTTAGACAGTCGTTATTTCGTGGGCCTCTTAAATAAATATTTTATTGTATAAAAATTCTAAGATCTCATTCAAAATCATATTTAAATTCATCATGATGTATGTAATCGTAGAAGAAAATGCCTCATAATACAATTTGCCTAATTTAACCAGACGGCCTTGATCCCCCATTCCTACAGCGCGCGTATGATCCGCAGTTCACGCTGACCAGTTACGCGAGCGCGGTGGGCGGGGTGTCGGCGGGCTCGTCCGTAGCCATGGGCTCTGGAGCCGCTTTCTCTTCAGAGATCTCCAGGATTTTGGGCCCGTATAGTAGCAGATATGCACAGTGCCAATCGCCTGAAAGTAGCAAAGACAGTCGAAATATATAATAATATGTATAGAACCTTGGTCCCTCTAATTTAAAATACATCTAATGCGATTTATTGAAAGTCAGTTTCTTACAATAAAAAGTCATTGTTATAGCTACCACCAGAGCTCAGAAAATTAATGGCTACTGACCTGAGAATAGGTGGCGAAAGAAACTTAAAATAATATTTAGAATATAAACAACTCTTACATGGCTACATGTATACTTACTTATATATACTTTAAAAATAGTAATAATATATATATATATATATATATATATACATATTGTAATTATATTTTTTTTTTCAAACAATATTTTATGAATCCCAGTTCAAACCAACAACAGTGATCACTTGTGCCTATATTAAGCTATCCATTGTACACACATTGAAGAGGGCGACGGTAACATATTATAATAGCTGATACCTTATTTTGACATGGTCTAATTCAATAATTTATATTGATTTAATAAATTATTTATTTTATTTTTAAAAAGTATATGAATGAAATAAAAAGCTAGACTACGTGAGGTCTTCGGCAAAAATCCGGCTGTTGCTGGTTTAAGGTGGTTGACCGACAAACAATCAAACAAAAACACTTATGGGCGTGTGAAACGAATGCGCGCGAGCCTGTGTGCGTATGAGGAAGGCTTGATTGCTTGCATGAGTGCGTGTGTCAAACAAAAGAGTGGATGCATGTGTGCATGTGAGGAAAGCATGCGTGCGTGTATGTAACAAATGTGTGCATGTATATGTGGATATGCTTTTTTAAGTACCTCCGCCGCTGAGCTTGAGCACCTCCTCCTCGGTGACGGGAGAGACGGCGTCGTCGTCGCACCGCAGCCAGGTGTCCCCGCGCGCCACCCACGCCACGTAGTGCCCCGACGACGAGGAGCGCCCGCGATGCGTCAGCACAGCCTGCAGCCGGTAGTAGCCGCTGTTGTTGCTGCCCACGTCTGCGGGGGTATATTCACCTTTTAGTCGTTAGTGCTGTGAACGACTGTTGGGTAGCTTCCATTACTGTTTTAGTCAATTACAGCTCAGATATTTAAGTGCAATTTTACACAGGGTGGCCTAGTTGTAAATAAGTTATTGTAGCTTACCATTTTCAAACCAGTATGGTGCCACTGCCTTACTCTTAGTTTCTTTTTTACTGTCGCCATGATTTTTATTCGCGCTTAACGATGCTTCTACGGATGCTTCTTCTAATTCCTGAACACAACAATACACGATATAGTTTAGATCATTAAAAAATATTCAGAAATAACCATTTCTTGAACTGTATACCTTAAACTTAGTCCTCATTGGAGCGAGGCGCTCCTGCAGTTCCGGCGAGCACAGTTCATACACATCTAGTTCTAACGGAAACTTAACGTCTTTGAGGATCTTTGCATTAATTGATTCCTTCTCTTTGTAGTAGAACCTCACAAACTGCACAGTCAAGTATGCTGGCAGGCGGCTTATTTTACTCTGCATACAAAACATATTATCGTTATGAATATTTTCCAAAATAATACTTCCAGTTTTTTAATGCGACTTACAGTTTTAGTGTAAACAGCATCTCTTCCTAACGTTTCTGACATTTTTGTAATTTGTTCTGACATTTTCTGAAAAAAAGATATGTGGATAGACCAAAAAGAAATTCAGACAAATACAAATGAAGAATAAGTTGAATAAAATCTTATATGAAAGTCTGTACTCTTCATACTTACAGATCTGAGTCCAGACTGCAAATACTTGACATCCTGAGATATGAAGCATGACAGTTGCAGAAAGGTTTCATTGGAACGGGTTGGAGGTTCATCTGCCTCACTGCATACAAGCTCTACATCAAGAGTTCCACCAAAGTATTGTTCTATTACAGGCTTGCTGAAATATATTTATGTATTTTAAATTATAAAAAGACATTTGCATACTAAAGAGTAATAAATTACACTAATACGATTTGTGTTGATGGACATGTAATAAAGACTTAAATTTAAATACAATGGTGACTCAACAATTCCTTAAGTGTTGCATTTGGTTTGTTGCCAAGACATGACAAGTAGGAAAATTACACATTTAAAATATTTTTAAAACTTATATACATTTAAGATATAATATAAGTAAATCCTAAAAACAGCTATCCTTTATGGTTGTCAAAAGTTACTATGTTGTAATTAAATTATATTGAGTGGTCTGTGTATAATAAGGAGTTTAACAAAAAGAGCACAGACACAAATCATATTTTGAGCAAGTTAACTATCTCATTACATTAAGAATGGACACAGTTTAGCTGAGAAAAAATCCATTATTATTGTTTACAAATCACAATCACTTATGGTTCTGACTTCCAAGATCTGGATGCCTGACTGAGTGAAATTTTGAAGAATTTTTCCAGACTCCTTCAATTCCCAACCCACAAGCTTTTTTCTGTTAAAGCAATGGCCACCGGATCCAAGCTAATACACAACCACCGACCTGTCGGGCTCTGGCTTGGACTGCAGCCGCATCCGCAGCGCCCTGATGATCTCGGTCCAGCACTCGGAGGCGTCCTGCTGCGCCAGCTGGCCACCGGCACCGCGCTCAGCCAGACGCGGCGCGGCGGCGTGCAGCGCGTGTAGCAGCCGCGCCACCGCCGCCGCGCACGCGCCCGCGCCCCCGCCCTCCAGCGACCGCATCGTCTCGCTCAGTGCCGACGTCAAGCCCCCCGCTGTACCACCGCCCGATGCTGTACGGATATACGAATTTGGTTTATGTCTAATAATGTATATATATATATATATATATATATATATATATATATATATATATATATATATAAACATTTTGCTTCATATGTAATTGCCTGATAGAAAAAGCAAATGATTTTAAAGAATTTAAAATGCAAAATGATAAAGATCAAGTAAAATAAAGCAAGGCATTTATTATTCTTGCCAACAATAAAAAAAAACACTATATTTGTTATTTCTATTTACCTGAGTCATAATTGAGCAGTGCATTTTTTAATTCAGGGACAGTCTTAAGACATTGTACTGTGGCATTCATATAGCAAGTGTTTCCTAAGTTGATGAGACCTTCTGGCAAGTCAAGCTGCAAGAAATTAAATAAAACATTTTTTTTAACCCTTTTACAATTAAAAACAAAATTATGAATCCACAAATATCCCATTATAAAGGATTTACAAACGTATTACTTTTATGCAGACTTACAGCACTAGCCAATTCAGACTCATTCATATCTTCCACAAAACGAGTCTGTTCAACTGGGGCAGCTGGTACATCCTCCTCCTTGCTGCCCATTACCAGTACTAAAGCATTCTAGAACAAGAATAAGAATACAGTAAAATTTCAACAATTTAAAAAAAGACTTCGCTTGCACTTAAGACCAAAACTTAAAATATACAACCTCAGTAACTTAAGGTTATAAATTCAATATTAGCCAGTCGGCCAGTATATTAACCTAAAGAAATGGATAAACAGCTTATAAAACGAACTGCCCTTTATATTTAAGTTGTTACACTAAGGGTTTGTTGGAAATAATTGCTTGCATGTGTTCACTAGTGAAACTGATATTTTAAACAATAAGTGTTCATCTATTGTTTCTTTGAAATCCCTTTAAGGTTGATTACAATGGTACAACACTAAAATTTATTGAACCAAAATTAAGATAGAAATCAAAGACTTATTCAGCAAACTAAACCATAAATAATAATAACTTTTATGTATCATGTGTGTGTATTTGATTTTATTAGACTATTTCTACAGGACTATAACTTATTGAAATTCTACTATATTAGTAAAATTTATTTATAAAGAAAACCAAATTTTATTGTTGTGTTTTATATAACAAAAAATATACTATAATAATTGCTGAAAATTAAATGCTTGAATGACTTACATTTGTCAACTTAAAATTTCCCCAAGTATCATCTCTAAGGGTGACCCCCTTGCACACAACTTTTTGCCTTTCTGGTTGGACTCCAGTCAGAGCGAAAATCTGTGCCTTAAATAGCACCGGCTCGTCATCTGTGTTTACCTCTACACCAGGATACATCTCCTTTCCCCATTTCACTTTTACTGCAACAAAGACACATTACAACCAGATTGCTAAAAAAATTTAGCAAATTATTTTAAGTCTTTTATATGAGATATAAATTTACAAAGATTCCAGTCTGGTTTTTGCTATAAATAAGTCAACGTTTTAGAAAGCCGGCGTTTATGGATATACATCCTTGACATGCATAAAACAAGTATGACTTAGCAATAATTTTATTTTTAATGAGACACAACCTATGAGAATATTATAACTCTGTGATAGTGTTTTAACACTAACACAAGTATATATATTACAGTTTAAAATAAAGAAACATAATTATTATAACCTCAAATACTATGAATGAATAAGCAACTTTGTAAAGAATAAATATTGTAAGAAACCAACCTGAAACCTTAGGCATATTGAGTTTTGAAGAATTATTACAATATAAGGATGATAACTAACAAATACCAAGCAACGTTAAGAATGTAAAGTCACGATTTGATTCGTTTAGGTGTTTAAACTTTAAGATATTAAGAAGTTTAAAATAATATATTGACAATTCACAATTATTCAACGTCTGACAAGTGACAACTGACACTGTGGACGAGTAACCTATTAAATAAGTCACAGAATACATTGTACAAGTACTGTATGATGCCTAGTGGATATGTGCAGTGATATAAAGGACCCTGAGACTATCAAATAGATTCAAACTGATTTTTAATCGAGTCCAACAAATTTATTAGTTTTGACCGGTTCACAAAACTTTAAAGTTTGTTCAATATATAAAGATTCTACAATGTTAACGATATTATTATGATTACGCTGTATATTATATCTATTAATACAAAAAATACTTTTGATTTAGCAACCTTCCGTATAATATTACTTGTTATTACCAGGGAAAGAAAATAAAAAAAAAAAATCTCAAATGTTTTAACACCGCGATTACATTTTTGATATAATAGGTATGTATTTTTAATGCTTTTAAAAATAATAATAAATTCTAATACTGGTATTCACTACATTTTTTTTTATTGTTTTTTCCACCTCGGGGATAAATGAAACCAACCGTCTGGTCTGATCCTCAACCTAATAGTTTTACCCACATTTTTTATGTCATTGTTTATTGTCATGCGATATGAAAGAATTAACATTTAAGTGTATAATACGTTTCATAACAAGTGTATACGATTGTTTGATTTGTTTATTTGTTTTATTTGATGCATCGTGACACAAAGCAACTTTTGGTATTTAAACAAATGCGTATGGTTTTATCAAATAGGTGTGGTTCTATTATATACGTATGATTTTATTTATTTTGGGTCTTTCAGAAAGATAATTATACGCTATACTTGATAAATTGACGGTAATATGTTTAAATGAAAAGGTTTTTATTTTCAAATTTTACGAACACAAAAGAACCTACAAAAATTATTGATACTAGTAGGTTTAAGTAAAATATCACAATAAGTTGCTTATATAAAATATTTTCATATAAAACCATTATTTTATATAATAACATATAAAAGTAACTAAGTATTTTAAATGAATATAACTTTAAATTATTTCATTTACATACAATGTATGAAATGTTTATATTAAAAAATATATATAATTCAATTCAAGACTATACAGGTAGGTTGAGTATTTTTTTAAAACATTTATTTCATTTTGGCTTTAGATAAAAATAAGAAAGAGTAAGTATAATGTAACAAATCAGAAAACACGCCATAGATGATAGGTGACATGCGCAGGCGTCGATGAACTCTCCTTCGAAGCCTGCGCAGACGCATCCGAAGGCACTCCTTAGCAAACCTCAGTTTCTACATAACCGCCGCTAAGATTATACGTGTTGTACAAATATTGTATTTGTTATTTAATATCGTGGTGCTATTACACAGACACGAGCGTAATAAATGTGAAGTGGAATATAATGTGACTGTGTTATTAGTTTTTAATAAATACGATTTATGGAATGATATATCAATACGGAGTACTCCAAGGAGAATTTAATGTAAGTTCGCGAGCTTTCGTGCTTCTTAAAAGAATTTTTAGAGATGTCTTTATGCTTATTTAAATGTAAAATTATACTCGTTTAAATTTTAGTATTATTTTATTCATTGATGACAAAAATATAGTATTTTTTTAAATTCTGTAATCAGTTACCTTATCAAATGAGCTAAGCTAAGCTTCTTTTTTAATCTTATCCTTAAAGGCTTTTGGATCTTGCTTTTTGATCTGTACGTCTGTCCATTTGTCCATCTGTCCATCTTACACTATTTCTCTAGTTATTTTGGGGGTTACGTTACTGTTATGAGTATTCTGACAGACTACATTTGTAAAGAAAAATGCGTACTGTACTTCTATGGTTCCCGGTATGTCTACCTGTGTCTCATAATATGTATGAAACACAGGTAAGTTCACTTGTGAAGTATATAATTCAAGATTACTGATGATCTAAATTGTTAAATAAACTGAAACAGAAAAAATCCAAATAAATAATTTAATAACAAAGCAACACAATTCATTTATTATTTCGAACGTGGAGAATATACCTTTTAAAGCTATAACGATCAATTTCCACAGATAAACTTAATTAACTTGAATAGTTTCACGGTTAATCGTGAAATTGGATAAGCCTTTAATTGGTGTTATTTTAGCCAATGTTTAAATACATACAAACATGTTCTCTTTCTTTTTTTAGAGAGTTAAATGATGGTTTCTTTTTACCAACTTTTCTGATATGTAATAGATAAAAATTAATAAACGATTTAACTTGGCTTTACAGATTTAGTTTACAACATTAATTCGACAGAAATTAAAATTTAAGCCTAAAAAGGTAAGCCTCTGCAATGTATCATAGTACCTGGCGTAAGAAGTATTTGGATATTTATATAATCGGTATTCGTTAAGCTCGCAAGGTGTTTGTGACCGGTGTAAAGAATTGATAATAGGACGACTGATCTACCTGGGGCTACGTCATTCGCATTCTAATTCAATTATACCAAGGACAAGGTAAAAAAAAAACTGTATTTAATTATTCGTTATAACAAAATCGATATTTACTAAATTTGTTGGAGATTTATGAAATTATGATACAAAAGTCTACGATCTTATATTTTGTGCCGTATAAAGCCTATATCATATATGGCAATCAACCTACTTGTATTGAAATATGAACAGGTTTAACGACATCATATAAAGTAAAAAGTACCTGCTCTATACGTAAGCATACCACAGACACATATTTTATTTAGGTTGTTGCACCGTCTAGTGTTTAAGAAAAAAAAAAAAGGTTTGTTATATACTCAACTTTTGACTTTTGCTTGTATACTTAGCTGCTAACTTTTAAATATCGCGGTGGTTGAAATTTAGGCATAATAGATCTTCCAGAGTCAGTCCATGCCTACAATAAAGTTTATTCAAGGATTACAGGAGTAACAGCTAAAAAAATGGATCTATATCTTCGTAAATAGTTCCGTAGTTAATAAGTTTTTAGTCGTCGCAAAACGGTAATTGTTGAAGATACTTTCTCACGAATTAACCGAGACATATACGATGTTTTACTGCACTTTTTATTACAAAAGATTTCATTATGAACGACGAAGAGAGAGAGATACTCATATCGTGAGATATTTAGACCTGGAGTTAAATATTATTAGATATTTTGTATGTAAGCGCAGTTAATAAGAGATATTTACTAAGTTAATAAAGAATATTAGAACATTTGTAGAATAAATAAGATACCTAATTGTATGGTTGATGAATTTGGATAAAAATATATATTTATTTCTCAATTAAAACAAAAAAATACTTCTCTAGATGAGGATGAGATGAGCATAGTATTTCAAAAAACACGATCTATTGTCAAGGTTATTTTTGTTATAAAACAGGTAATAAAAAAAAAGATAAAATATACATTTCGTACATCAGAAAATGTGTTTTTTTTAGCTGACAACTAAATTCAGTTAACATAGAAATGTGTGATTTAAAAAATTATTTTATTCAAATTGAAGGTAATTTTAAATCTGACGTTCAAGTGTCTGCTACTTTTAACGATTACTTGTGACATTTGGCTTATTTATGTCAATTTTTATAATACACAAAAAATTATAGCATTTACAATTTTCAGCCAAAGCGTTTCTCAATATGTATTAATAAACACTCACGCTTTGATTTGATATATTATAATAGAATAGTAAATTGGTTTAGTTTTAACAACCTATTGCTTAATAACAAAAAAACTAAACTAATAAGATTTTCGACATTAAATGTAAAACAGGTTCAAACTAATGTACTTTTAAATGAGGAAGCGATGGAAGTGGTTGAATCCACAGTATTTCTAGGAATCATTGTTGATGCTAAACTAAAATGGGGCCCTCATATAACTGTATTGGCTAGTAAACTTAGCTCGGCCACGTTTGCTGTTAAAAAAATTAGATCCCTCACTGATGAGACTACTGCCAAGTTAGTTTATTACAGTTATTTTTAGATCATAATGTCATATGGTATTCTGCTCTGGGGTGGTGCTGCTGACATCAATACTATTTTCGTTCTACAAAAGAGCTATCCGTGCAATATACAATCTGGGCCCTAGAGATTCATTCTTTACGAGATAAGTTTAAGAAAGTTAATGTACTCACGGTTGCCGGTCAGTATCTTTACGAAAATCTTAAATATGTACATAAGAATACTGATTCTTTTACTAAGCATTGTGACACAATCTAAATACGAGGAACAAACACCAGCTCGTTACCTGTTACTCGACTAAAAAAAGTGAGTAAATCTTTTATGGGGCAATGTATACAAATCTTCAACAAACTCGCAGCAAACGTTCAAGTATTACCATTTAATAAATTTAAGGAAGTATCTAAGGAACGTTTGTGTGCTAACGGATATTACAATGTTTCCGAATATTTAGAGGATGATGCACCGTGGGCATGGAGCGAACGCTGACAGGCTGTTTCAAGATTTATTTAGAGTATTTCTATATAATGTAATCAATTGTAATCAATTGACGATGATTTAAAAAAAAAATATATGACAAGCCCGCTGAGTTTCTTACGCCAGCTATTCGCAGGTCAGTGCCAATTAATGTGGTGGTAGCTTTGACAATGAAAAAATGTTTTGTTAAACTTACTTTCAATAAAATTTCTTGATTTGATTTTGAATTTGAATCAAATAGTTAATATAATTTGTAGCACAGGTCATTGTCCAGCTTGTTACGGTTCACGCTTCACAGCGTGATATTTAACTCCACATCTCACACTAAAATCTTTGATGTTTTTGAACATATGAAATGTAAAAAACGCCGTTATTATTTATATATCAGCGAATTTTATTTAAATTTGAGATGATGATTGAGATGTTTATGCTAATTTATTATATTTTGTATTTTTATCATAAAACCCTCTCTATCTCTAATATTTAATAGCTACATATTCCACTCCTTATATATGATACCTAATTATAAATTATTAAATAAAAGTGAAAATATCATTATTATCAATCATACCTAATTCATTGTTGTTTCTGCAATAATGACTTTTTTTTATAATAAGTTAAACATACATGTTTTTAGACATTTTCAAACATGATTATTTTAGATTGTGCAATTAATTTAGAATGAGAGCATTAAAACGTAACATTTTAGAAACACGGAAAGACTAAAAGATGTAAACGTTTTTAATCTGTAGACTTACAAGGGAAGTAGATCATCGGAACAACGTGTATTCCTATTACGTGATGTTCATTCAATTTCTAGAGTAAATACGATAGAAAAACAATTACCCCGCGTACCTTATTATTCACATTTGACTTTTCAGTATTGTATTAAGTTATAGCCATTACAATACAGATAATCATTTTTACTTGTTGTATAGATAATGTGTGTTGAAAGTTAACTGTGAAACTTTTATTCGTTTTATTTTATTTACAGCCGATTTTAATATAAAAATAAAAAGAAATAGCGTTTCGTTTCTTTGCTTTATTTTTTCTTAACATTAAAATTTTATATTTAAACTTTCGCTCTAAGCGCTCATAATTAAGAACCCCGAATGGGTTCGAAACTAGTCGGGCACATTCCGATTTCATTTCTACGTGAATAAAGCCGGGTAAATATAAATAAAAATAAAATTATAACCTCTCCTTATCTATTTGTTAACGAGGGAATTGCTACAACATGTGTAGTTTTATTACAAGATAACAAATATTGTCTATTATTCTATAGAATTATTATCTATATTCACGAGAAGCATTTCTGAAGTAAACATCCACTTTCTTAAGCGGAGGCTACACAGTTAAGCCAACAGTGACGCTACAAAACTATGGTTTTCTCGTTTAAGTATTATATGTTTTGTGTAGATAATAGAAAGCCATATTAACATTTCTTGTTATATTCATTGAAAATAGTATTTGTAATTTGATTTAAAATAAACTTAGCACCTAGCTCAGTTGCTATGTCGCATTTTCTTCAAAGTAACATAATTATTATAACTTTTTAATTAAATCACCTTTATACTGGCAGGTAACAATTTTCTTACAAAATTACTGATGTTTTTTAAAATCTTTACGTACTTAAGCTCTATTTATACGGTAGTTTAAGGACAAAAAGGTCACAGATCTTTATAAAGTCAGGTTCACATTAAAAAGTTGTATGGAGCAGATGCTTTAACGTGCACCTGTCTACCCCTCTGGAAAGGTCGGTTTCACTCCTTTTTTGTAATCTTGCGTTCGTTTGCAAATACGTACATGTTGAATTAAAATATTTTTATATGAATACTCAAAGACGAATCTTATGAATTATTTTCCTTCAATTGTTTTTTTCTTAGTTTGGCTCAACTAGAAATCCAACATGGCAGTCCAATCTATGCAAAACCTTTAAACAAGTTGTTTATTAAATTGGTTCCGAGAACACGCGAGCTTCGTTTTTATTGATTGCCTTTCAGAAATAGTAAAAGCTACTTTCACTCTTGATAACACACTTGTTAACATTTCAAATGATTTCGTTATTCAACAGAAATATTTGATTTATATTACTTGGATTCGTTTAAAAAAAAAAATTGAGAACTATTTACATATTTACTTCTACATTTAGATTCTTGTTTTTATCATTTAATTTTTATAACATAGATAAAATTTGTTCAAATTCATTGTTTTCCCTTAAAAATCGTGAAAAAACTGGAGAAGATAGAGAAGCTACCAAAAGCTACTCTCAGGACTATAGTATATTATTTTCCAAGTCCCCGTTAACTGTATAGTAAATAAAACAACGGTTTGTATCCTGAGTGAACAAATATTAGCTGCGGTGTATTTGCGTTAATAATACTTTATTCGTTAGATGTATTAGGCATTTCAAAGTTCTGTGGACATAATTTTATTCGAATGATCTTATACTGGATTTTCAACTATTTACATAAGCCAGATTAATGTTAGATCCCAGAGCTGTGGCAAATCCTCGCAGCAGCGTGAGACTAGGTGTGTAAGGTTGTCACGGACGAATGCGAAAGCGCTCCCGTGACGTCCCAATCGTTTCAATCATCGTTTGTTATCAGTGGGTATCCTTACCCTTAAAATAACGATATTTTCAATGCCTCCGAGAGTTAAGCATAACAGCCCTAACAATCACTTTCCTGGTCAGTGGCTATCGGCGATGCAAAGTGGTAAAATAATTGCAATAAATTGAAGTTCCCGACTAATGGTTATTAAACCTTACACACAAATTATTAAACCTTAGAGTTTTAAGATCAACAAACCAATGAGTGGCTCATTATTTGCCGTTAGATTTAAATCGATTGGTTTCAATCTCATACAATATACATAGATGCCATTAGCTGATAGAAATCCTAATTTTGTATGATAAAATGTCTTGATATGCAATGTATTACATTCGGTTGATAGTTTTCTTTCTTTTCCATTTTCAATCTTTGGCACATGTATCTTGTAACATTGTCTTCAAATCGCAAAATCGTATTTAGGCTAGTCAAGAGATACCTTTCGGAACTTGTAAGCCTACCATGGACTCTTCAAAATTATGGAAAGTTTTTATGTTACAATAATATTACTTTTATTCGTACCATGAGCTCTATAAAACAATATTATTTGATTCCTGCTTACTGCTTAGAGACGTACAAGAATGAATACCGTTTTACAAGTCAAAATTTGACACAAAAACAACATCAACATTTCAAATGTCAAAACACTTCATGGTACGAGTAATGTTCCTATAGTAAAGAATGTATTATTTAGGATGACATCATCAAAACTGTTAATCGAAACATTATGAAAGTAATATTACTTTTAGGACCATTTCGAAAGTAAAACTATTGTATTATTGCACTAAGAGTTCATGGTAGATCTGCTGAACTACCAAGACACAATAGTGATTTGGTAATTATCAACATTTTCTAAGAAGACTGTTTCGCAATTAATTCTTTACCTGCATTCAAACTTAACCTCTCCTATTCCCATTTATAGGTTACCTATCATTTAAAATTACAATGCCATTTATATTATAACAATTATACTAACGAGTATTTTGTAATAGTGGTTGACCAAGTGACCGCAACCAAGGAAGGTTGTTTACAAGTAATTATAAGTGGGTTTCGTGAGAAGGGTATAGGGCATTCATCCCAAGAAAGACGCCTGCCATTCATAAACTACTCACGCGTTCGGATACAAGCAAAAAGATTTTAAGTGCCGCAAAATGTAATTTTTAAATATTTATATATACCTATCTATTTTCATAGAATTTGAAGCTGAATTGTATTAACCTTACTTATGAATGAACAACTTTAAAACCCAATAAAATCCATGGATATCTTTAGGAATTAAATCTAAATTTAAAGCTATTTTTTATTTACCTTGGTTCACAGCTTACACTATGACTTACCACATTTTTATTTCACATACATTAACACGTTGTACGAAACATTAGATAATGCAGAACAATAACCTAATAAACATGTAATACAAAGTCAAAGAATGCAAAAATTAAAAATTATAAAACGAGAAGTCGCCATTGTATCGTCGGACCCGTTTCCTACAGTTAGAAGAGGTATCATAATGAGATTACCGAGAGCGGAGACAATGATATGTTATGTACTTACGTCCGGTGTCAGAAGCGATAATTCTGAGCTATTCCGCGCATTCCGTTACCGAGGTGATTGACCACCCACACATACTAACGCCATCATTATTTCGTAACGCGGTGTTACAAGCTGCGACAAATGATTATTATTAGGTTTGGAAATTATGGCCTTGGAAACTTATTAAAATATAGCTATTATACATTTTCTTAGAATAGTAATAAAACGACACTAGCTTCACCATATAGGTTTGATATTTTTTTATGGCAATAAAATTCTCCTGCCAATGAAAAGTTATAATACATATTATATATATATAATTTGTAAATATATAAATTAGGATATATTAAATTTCACGTCGTGTATGATTATGATTTATGATCAAGTAAAGTTGAGAGCAAGTGAAGTTGCGATTGTAATTATAATATAATTATCTTATATAAAGGTCTTGTTGATATAAACCTTATTAGAGTTTCTAATGGTATAACCAGGTGTACTTTCTTAGAGTAAGACAGTTTCTTTATTATGTAAATATAAAAAAAAAATCTTAAAACAGGCAACATGTAAACAATTCTTGCATAAAATGTAGGTCAAGTACTTTGACAATATTAATTGCTTGAAGGTTTGCTTAATTAGCTATATATTTTAGGGTAATGGATATACTATAAATAAAATTTAGGTAAATGCAATACGTGGGTAATATTTATGTAGATTTTAAGAACTTTTATGGCACGATGGTTTGTGGCGACTATCCTCGAAACAGCAATATTTATGATGTAAATTATAATATCTAATCTAAGTAAATTAATTGTAAAATTATTTTTTCTTTAAATAAGATGAGATATTAAATGCAATGCCGATGACAAATGATTATAATTCTAGGCTTTATATGATATTTTTTTATTGTCCAGGGGACAAACAGGACGATTCTAACGATATTGCATTTGTCAAAATGTGAGTTTAAGATTTATGCAGGAATAGACATACATGCCAAAATCATAAACCCCTTTTGGTTATACCGCAGTCGGGTAAAAAACCATTTATCCCGTCTATTGAATACTTTTTAGTAACAGTATTGGTAATTTGATTACCATTTCTCGACCACAATGAGTGAATGACTTAGTAACAGATCGAGGTCAACGGATTGAATGTAAATGTTGTTCGTGATTCTTTGAATGCAGACAAGTAATGATACTGCACCTACTTCGTCATAATTATACTTTTAAATTGTAACGCTTCATTGATTCCAACGTCTCATAAGCTTTGAGCAAGTGTTACGAATGATTTATTAAAATGTAGTTTTTTTTCTTTTAAGTGGAAATGTTACCCGTTTGGTATGATTGCTGAATTAATGATTTATTTATTTACAGTTGAACCCAATTTTTATACGAGTCATTAATGTTGTTTTTTTATTATTGATATCTGGTTCTTGCTTGTAAATCTAATGTGTCTAAGTGTGTCTATGTGTTTAGATCAATAAATAAGGTCTTAAATAATTAGTCATTTTGAAAATTATTAATAGTGATCGTGCAGTAAATTCGTGTTACATACATTGCTATGATAATGAGATATCCAAACATTAGGTAGTTAAGCTCAAAACCTACAAGTGCTAACATCAACTAACAAAGTCGTTAATACTATATAGACAATTTCGAAAATTATACATATCTAATTCTAAAGTAAATTCGTGTTACTTAGCCACTGACACTTCTTCACTATGTAATATGATATCAAAACAGTATGTGCTAAGGTTTTTTACACAAAAGATTAAAAAAATACAGTAATTTTTTACTTTAATAGATAATAAAAAAAAAACAAGACGCTATTTTTTTATTTGTAAAGAAGGAATTATACATACCTATATATTATAGGAGTAAAGAATTTAAAATTTAAACGGTCACGTACATGTACTTGGGCTATTTATCATGCTATGAGTGATTTTCGTGACTCGATAGAATTAACAAACTTAGCGACCATCTTAGTACCGTTGTTGGTTAGTTCGGCAACATTTAAAAAGTTATACAATGTTTCTTAGATACCAACATAATATTTATTATTCCAAATGTAGTACCAACATAATAAACCTCAGATTTTGATTAGGTAAAAACATTTTATCAAATATATGTATATCAATATATAAATTCTCTACCTTTCTGCAGGAGATAAATTGAAAAACTAACGGGAAGATTTTTTTTACAAACTTTTCTTAAAGATTGCTACGAATGATAAATATTTTATTCTCGATGCAAAGCAATTATTAAATGCAGTAATTATGTATTTCAATTTAAGATAAACGTTATGTCTCATTGTTAAGAAAAAAGAAAGACCGGAAGAGTCAAAGAGTTTCTCCCAGCATATTTTACTAGATTAATGTTATAACATTTCATATTTCTAATATTTTTTGTTAATGCGATGTATTTTTCTAAAGTTTATTATCTTAATATATTACTAGATATGATTGATGTAACAAAATAGAAGACAATATAACCACAGCATCAGTTAGATGACTCGCAAATTCCGAGTGGAGAGAAACGCGTCTTCGAAAGTAAAATTTGTATCCGAGCTAAATTCCTGATTGTTTTATTACACAATTACAATTTAGAGATTAATATGATATGCCAATAAAACTCTTCTTATAGTAATAATTTATTTCTGTTCTCTAACTTTTAAAACTCTATTAACAACTGTCTCGCGAATCCGAGTTCGTCTGTTTGTCGTAGAATATAAATTGTAAACTGGACACTTCTGTCCCAAACTCAATTCTGAATGCAACATTATCCGGTTATTCGATTCCGCTAAATGTCAAAAAAGACATAAAACCAAACAGAATACAATTACTTCAAGCAATTTTTCTCTTGGTGTGTCTCTATTTGGTTTTTTGTCAAATTATTAGTACCTAACCAAACGCTATGTAAAGCGAAATGGAAGTTTGTAAAACAGTTTATTTATCTACGTAGCTAGATACGGAAATAGGTCTAGCTTTACAAAATATAAATAATTAAAGTCGTAGTCTTAATTGAATACAAATTAAAGTTATAAGTAGAATTAATTTAAGTATCAGTGAAGTATCTGTCTGTCTTGGTTTTATAAAATAATGATTCTTTCTATTAAAAATAATTAGATGATTAAATTTTGGAATCGAAAGAACTATCTGCACCTAACAAACACGGATTAATAATAAACAATTTATATTTGCTTTCTAAAATCTTCTATTATCTGTTTTTAATGATATAAGTTAACGGTTTATTTTATGATCGAATCCTTCAACACTTAAAATACAGTAATCTTTCAAAAGCTAGACCTCTCAAAGTTATAATTTAATTCATATTTGTAAAGATGAGTTATAACAGATGAGTGCAAATAGTGAAGTAGTCCGCATTAGCGAATTTCTAAAAAAAATAGCTGTAAATGAAACAAGGAACAAGATTTTTACAGAATGTTATTTTTGCATTACGGCAGTGGAATGTTTATTTTATGTTTATCTCCTAGCTTTATCCAAATCAGGGCACAGCGATCAGCTTAATGTTGGAACATAACAGGTGCTTCAGAAACTGGTTTCACGGTGGTCGTACGAGCACAGAACTGCTCTCGGGCTTAAAATAAATGTATTATCATAGAAAATGTAAGACCATTTGCTATTTACTTTTTATAGTATGGCATAATGCCTTCGTTAATCTTGCATAGGTTTTTATGCGCATGCGACACACTCGCTGACAGTATTATAACATCTTTACATAATTAGTATTAAATAACAGATGCTTTTTGCAATTTATGAAATTAATGTATAATCAAATTCATAATAATATACTCTATCTACAACTATCCAGGTATCTATATCTATACTTGTATGTATTATCACCAAACTATATCTACTATATATACATACATCATGACGGATATGTTTATAAAATTTAATCACTATATAACATATACTATATGTTGTCTGTAAATATACTAGCTGTTGCATAGTGATGTCCGTAACATATTGCAGTTACATTTTCTTTTAAATAATTAATTTGTAAATTAGACCTTATAAAAGCTTTCTTTCAGATTCCAATCAGTGACTAATGTGCGGTGAACAGATGCGAGGATGCGGGAAGAAGAGTTGGAGGTAGCGCTGAAGGTGGTGATCGTGGGCGACGGCGGCGTGGGCAAGTCCAGCATGATCCAGCGCTACTGCCGGGGCACCTTCACCAGGGACTACAAGAAGACCATCGGGGTCGACTTCCTTGAGCGCCAGATTGAGTTAGTAACCTCAATTTAACATATTACGGTTTAAAATCTTCCATTGCTTTAATTTATGGAAGATTATTTAAATGTCACGTTTAGAAAGTAACGTTATAAATTTAATTTATGACATTCTTTTATTTCTGAATTATAATTTTATTTATAATGCTTGTTTATTTTAATAAATAATATAATAAATAAATGGTATCTGTTATATGTAATTTACATATTATAACTTTCGAATCAAAACAAACATTGTATCGAAAGTGTACGCTATCTTAGGGCGTATATATCTATCGCTTTCAATGAGCTATATACCCATACTTACGGACTTTTTACTCTCTAGTGGCGTTCTCTCCTAATGATATGGAAGGTGAAATGAGGTTTGAAGGCAATGAAAGAAAAAAGTTATTACGCCGTCTTATTCTAAATATTATTAAGTTGATAGAAGATTAATAGTTCATTATGATAGCGTAATTACCATAGTGATGGCGTGTTTCAGTATCGACGGTGAGGAGGTACGTCTGATGCTGTGGGACACAGCCGGCCAAGAGGAGTTCGACGCCATCACTAAGGCGTACTACCGGGGGGCCAATGCTTGTGTGCTTGCCTTTTCCACAACCGACCGGGACTCCTTCCTGGCACTCCATTCCTGGAAACTTAAGGTTAAATATTTTTGATTTATTTTTGGCTGGCAATGTGTTTTATTCCGCGCTTCGTTTATTTCTGTATTATATAGAATTAAAACAGGTGTGTCAAATAAGTTTATTAATCAAAATTAATTAATTTAATTATTCAAAATGAACGAATCGATTTATCGCCATCCCGACTCTCCGAACGTAGATTTGTAATCTCTAACATCCCACATAATATTATCGTGTGCAAAAGTTCAACATTATGTTTATATTTCAATATCTTTAGTTGGATCCGGTACACTACCCGAACTACTGCGAACATGTCTCGCTTATTGTACTGTATTTTTGCATTTATATCAATTTCAACCGAAGTGAATTGCCTCATAAATGCCAAGTATGAAGAACTGTGCGTTAATTACTACAGGACTGGTGAAAATTTCGACTTAAATTCGTTAGATGGTATCTGGCATGCGGTTTATTATTGGCCAGCGATTCGACAACAAAGAGACTACTGCACAGTGATAGATTTCAAGCGAATAAACAGATTTGACGCTGGCTGTAGCGAAAACATACCAAATGATGCAGCAATTATTAAGTCAAGCTACACTAATAGTACCGGGAAGCAGATAGATTTGTATTATTACGGGGAGGAGGAAGTAAAACATCAGGTCCGAGAATGTAATCGTGTGTCGAAGTATTTGTATGTGGATGTGGAAAAGGGTTATGTGATGGGAATCAACTGCTCCAATGGCGGGCGCGGGGTGCTCCTGGCGCGCCATTTAGCCACACGTGCGGAAGTTGACACGATCGTTGAAAATATTGACATTATGTCGGGACGCCAAGGAAGCCCTGATTGTAATCTTGCCTAACTATAAGTCAAATATATATTTTTGTATTATGAAATACAAAAAAAAAAAAATTTCAATAAAATTTTTAAAATAAAATAAATATTCATGTAACTTACGTTCAATATAATTTGAAATAAAGAAAATAAATGAAGTCTACTGTTTTTTTTATTATTTGACAATAAATAGTGGAATAAATGAAATTGTCCAAGTAGTTACAATTTCAAGTTACCTACATAATAATTAATACATTCCTACCAGGGATGGAATGTATATATTGGGGGGCCTGGGTTAAAATTACCTGAGGGCCTATCTCATTAACTCAATTCAATATTGAAATATTGAAGTGATATTTTTGATATTTTTCTGTATGTGTGATATTTTTCTACCTCATACCAATTTCAAATCAAATCAAAATCAAAAATCTTTATTGAAAGTAAGTTTTATACAAAATACTTTTTCATTGTCAAAGCTACCACCAGCTCGGAAAATTAATTGCCACTGACTTGAGAAGAGATTGGTACATTTTCAATGGTACTTCTGAATCTTAATAAAATTTTGGTATTGCGGTGTTACCTATACTCTTTGTTCTTTGAAATGTTGAATTTCAGATCTAAAAATCTTCATCGAATTTTATCAAAAACTGTTCTGAGACTGTAATAATAACAGTGAAAAAGAAATGGGACCACAAAATATTTTATTAATTTACCACACACACACACATGTAAGATATAATGTCAAAGGAGGTTAAGATGTCAATGATTACTTTATCTATACATATTTATTATAATCAAATAACTACTTAGTAATCAGGAAAAATCTGTGCAAAAATATTACTCTAAAAATAATATTTACTACAAGACATAGATATTATATCAAGATAATTCTTTTAAAGTTTTTGTCTATTTATTCCTCCATCACATAAAATCTTCTGGATGGATGTTGATGAACTTTAGTAAGGTTATAAGTTATTTTCACTGTTCACATAAAGTATATTTTAACCCCAAAAATTTTTTATATTTTCACAGGAAATCGAAAAATTGCTTTGGGCTTATTACAGTATAACAAAAATTCTAAATGGGTTTTGATGAATTTGGTATGTTTTAGTTTATTGTCTAAATCACCAAAGAACACTTTTAGCTTCGAAAATATAAAACAATTTTTCACTGGAAACCCAAATTTTGTAATTACAATAAATTATAAATGTATGGATTTATATAAGTATTAAAGTGGATGATGGCTAGCTAATTATTTGAGTCGGGAGGGGGACTCAGACGGAGTCGCTGTCAACAGCTAGTATTATAATTAAATAGCAACTAATATAAATTATAGAGTATACTTTTTGCTTTCGAGAAGAGAAAATGCCTCAATTTGCCCTTCAAGTAAGTCCTCGGTTAGATCACAATTTATGGAATGAACAAAAAAAAAAGATTTTTCGATATAGTTGTCCTTTGTGCAATGTTCTATGTTTCTATTAGTTATTAATTTAATTAAAAAGTACTACGCATATTAAGCGGAGGCATATTTTTCTCAATAACAAATCTAAACAAAAGGATACGAGCAATGATGAAACATCCTAGTTCTTTGTTGCGAAGCACGCGCTAAGCGACTACACGGACTCTTAATCATTCAATCAACAAACAAATAACTTTTTGTGGGCACTACGTGGGCAATGTCATAAATAATATGTAACAAAAAGCCATTAATTCGGAATGCAATGCAGGAACCTGCCACCTCGGGCTTCATAGAAAATTGTATATTCTATAATTATTATGTGATAAATATAATGCAAATTATAAACAATGTATAATTTATTTTGAAAGTTTACAACATTGGCCCATTGTCTAATGTTTTATATATAATGAGCGGTCCCTAATAGCCGCGGGGCCCTTGGCTACAGTCTTAGTAGCCGACGAGCTCCGGTTCTGATACATATCTACCTATATACTTTTAACCATATGTTATTTCAAACTATTTACTTCTTATTTTATTAATTAAAATCGGTTTTCCAGGTTGAGAACGAGTGTGGTGAGATCCCGACTATTATAGTTCAGAACAAAATTGATCTCATGGATCAATGCGTCGTAGGACCGTGAGTATTGACTTATTAATGTGAAAAAATACAATTAATTTAATTTTGGAATGGAAACCATCTCTGCTGTTGTTTTTGGGTACAAATTAGCAACAAACAGCCAAGTCGTATTCAATATTACTTTATTTATTTATGTTTTCACTTCCTTTTACTTTTCCACTTTGAATCATTATCAGTGATCACTTGTGTACGTCAAATGTTGTTGTGTCAGGAAGGCCTATTTCGATAATATGGCTAGGTAACAATTTTCAAAGTTTATAAAGCTACGGTTGTACAGTGAGGAGGCGGAGTTGGTGTCTCGTGCGCTGGGTTGTCGGTTAATGCGAGCGTCCGTGAAGGAGGACGTGAACGTGGGCGCCGTCTTCCGAGCGCTGGCGACACGCTGCCTCGTCGAACTGAGGCGGGACAGCGAGCCGCCGCCCGCCGCGCCACTCATCGGTAACACTTAGGCCTCTGACAGGGTCCTTATACCTACTAAATTTAAATGAAACTACGAATTCCATATACGTACTATGATAAAATATTTATAAAACTGGAATATTATATTTATGGAACTTTCTATAAATATTTTATCATAGTTTAGCTAGAATATAAATATAACTTTTCATTCAGGTACGCTGTAGCTCAAATCTTAAGATTTTTACTTCATAACATGCATGGTTTAACTTAGTGTCGTAACTAGGGTATTTGCTGCCTGGTGCAGCTTAGGATTTGATGCCCTTTAAAATAGCTCGTAGAAAATCATTATTTCGCTTAATTTTATTTTATTTGCCTCTAGATTGTATTTTTCATTTTCATTCTCTCATTTTTCTTAAAGAAAAAATATATAAAAAATATATAAGAATTGATCGTCGACTTTGATGCGACTGCACCGCTCGCACCCCTCCAGCTACGCCGCTGCTTGATATACTGATAAGGAAGAAGTTGTTATACATCAGTTGAAAAAGTTATACCCCTAAGTAATATGACAACACTTATCTGCATTCAGGCACATTTACGAATCACAACAGCAACGGCACGATCCTGCTGCGGCCGACCAAGCACCGTCCCGGCGGCAAGAAGAAAAACGTCTTCAAGAACGCCTGTCGAATATTGTAACTAAATACTAATAAATTGTCCATTTTGATATTAACATCTCCTTTTCATCCAACCCAAGTGATCATTGTAAGCTGTATATATGAAACAACAGAAAGATCTTTATTAACATTTCCTGTACTCTTTTGATAGTCTTTTGCGATTTTTTTTAAACTGTTTTAAAATTGGGTCCGGGAATTTGTTATACTTTTAATTAGAATGCTTTGTGATTTATGTTATAAAATTGAATTTTAGTATTCCTTTGTGGTGACCAGTAGTCACTATGCATTTTTTTATATTTAGAAATCAATTTTGTGGATTATTAAATCAACACACGAAAAATCATGTATCACTCTCTGTTAGAAAAGATTATTGATTAATGGAAAAGGACGATTTTTTACACAAATTTTATTTAAGTTTCATATTAGAATTTTTTGAATACTAAGACTCATAAATCTTACGAAGGAGCCATGTAGCCTGTTTTACTACTGTTTTAAAGTGCATCTTAAATATATAATGTACATAATGTAGTAAGTAGCCATGTAAATGAGTTGCTGTTTTAGTTCTTAAACTTTTATATTTTTAAAACTGTTTTTAAACTAAGAAATATAAATAGGGCTAATACTAATATAAAATCGAGTCATTTGTATGTAAAATTCACAAAATTATTGAACATGCGATAGAAAGTTCTTAGCTGTTCTTGAAATAACGGCCACGAACTAATATCATCTAAATTAAGTTTATTTTTTAATACTTAGTCAACATTTTGATGTGAATAAAAATACATAGTGTAAATAATGTTGTACTTATGAAATAAAACTCTTATTTATCATTTTTGTTTTATTAATCTAATAAACAATTTGGGAATCCGTTGACATATGAAATTGACCGACTGAATATATGAAAATAATTAAAAAGTATAGGTAAAGTGATGTTAAGGATGGGGTATTTGTTATAAGCTGCCATTTCATTATCCAATTTGCTAAGAGCTAGGTCAACTAGCGTACTAACATGGCATTGTGAAATGGCCGTTAGTGAGCTAGTGCTTCCATATGATTGATGGTGACCTTTAAAGTAAATTACTTTGAGGTCAAGTAGTTTGTAATTTGGTTAATGAAATAGACGCATTAGTAATAAAAAACACATATTATGCGATTAAAATTTATTAATCGAAGCTAAAATGACATACACAATGTGAAAGCGTGGGCATTTCTCTCTTCAGTCAATTGTAATTAATGGCAGTGCCTTTATATTACCGTCTTTACGATGTGCAATATTTTAAAATGTTTATCGCATTCACTAAACGTAATGATAAAATAGTTATTATTTATATATATTTAGCCGGCTTTATTCAGAACTTGCCCGACCACGATTTGCCGCTACTTAGGCCTTGAGGCGCAATGCTTCGAGCTCATGAGTAACGACTAACAACTCCGGATGAATTCTCAACTAGTCGGGTACATTCTTATATAATTTCCCGTGAATACAGCCGAGTAATTATATATATATATATATATATATATATATATATTAGTCATCAAAGATCACAAAAGTTTAAATATAAAAAGATAAAATAGTTTTATTATATTTTAGATTTTTTTTGGTTCATTAATACGTTTTTACAGACTTAAATTACGAATGGAAATAGGCAACGCATTGTATTACTGTGTTAGGCCTCGTCTACACTCAACGTGACGTCACTTGGGTATCCTCGCATCGTATCTTAAATAAACGGACATTTCAATCGTCTTATAAGATGTATTTGATAACAAAAATTACATTCACACTGTATTGGCATCACAATATTCGTGAATGTGGACACTTAAAATATCTTATCCACGGGATACGACTGTCCCTAGCATACTTTTACATAAGTCTACTAAAAGGTTACTGGGATGTCATAAATTCTATCCTTGACGGTACTCATTAACCAGCTCATCATTCAAGGTGTAAGAGTACATGTAACGCTGGTGGGTTATTAACGCAGCAGCACGCATCACAAATATGGAAACCTTGACAGAGGAGCGGCGTGTCGTCTTCTTTGATGATGGACGTGATCGAGATCAGATCAGATGGAGTATACGTGAGCGTATTATTTTTCGTTCCAATTACTAATACTATCTCATCTATATATGTACTCATCGCTAGTGTAGACAAGGCATTATAATACAAAAGTATCTCCTAGTTAGTTGGAAGTTAAATATGCAAGTAAAGTTTATATTTGAGCAATTTACTATGGAAGATAAATTATATACTGCCAACATCTGAATTTTTAAAATAAAGTTTTAGAGAAACAGGTTTAAATGTAACGCAATATATTATATTAAACTTAATATTTTATGGTCACCGATTAATTTAGATGTTTAAATTAATATTAAGAAATTCTTAAAATCATGCTACAGTTCTCAAAAGCATATTAAGATACCCCTTTAGTCTTGATTCAAACCCCTTTAATAAAAAATAAGTACCAAAAAACGGCCAAAACTCCCAAAACTATTACTACTTGAAATACTATTTGATTCTTAAGTAGCACCATATTATATTTATTTATATAAAAACAAATAAAAAATAATACGCAACTCAAGTATGAAATATAAAATTAATCATTCGCTGTTTCAAAAACTACTATTATTATAAAATTACTATTCCTCTGCATTTTAATTATTTATGACGACTATAGAAAATAAGACAACAGAAGCGGATACATAATTGATATTAATAATTCAATATAGTTCAATCACATTAGCCGACACATTGGCTGGTAACAGAGCGAGTGTCATGGTATATTCATATTACATGCAAACTAATATTCATGGATATGCAATAATTATAATTTGCCTCATAATGGTGAATTTAAAAAGGCGTATATTATTTGTAATAAAAACACTCGCAAAACATCAAGGACACTCAGTACACTAGACGTGTGATATTACTCAAAACGTTTATCGAATTCTATGTTAACATTTAAGTAAATAATAATTTTACACAAAATATTTGTTCTATTGTGCGTTATTAAAGGAATCATTCAACTCAATAAATGCGAACACTGGCAACACTAGCCGGGTCTACCAACATTCACATATCACAAGTAACGAGTTCAGCGCAGTTCGGGAGTCCTCGCCTGGCGGAATCATCACATCGGCCGTATAGTCCTGAAGACGTCGGCGGGACTCGACCCTCATAATTCACGAGTAGGTGACGACATTCAGCTTAGCAAAGTACTCCAGGAGGCCTTGGAGGCGCTTCTTGACCCTCTTCTGGTCGTCGAGCGTGCAGCCCAAGATAGCGGTCTCGAAGTTTCTATCTGTGGGTGCGTGGTCAGGCGCGGAGGTGCACGCCGTCATGTACGCGCGGCAACGCGCATGCGCACCCAGCGCGTCCTCGTGCACAGACATCACTAGCTGGTCGATAAATATGTTTACCTGCAAATATTAACAATTATATAATCACAAATTTAATAAAGGTTTATGTGGAATCACACAGCATAAAATTACAAAGAAAAAAAAACTCTTTTCGGTCGACATTGTACCTGTGGCATAAATAATGCCTGTAGGGACAACGATCTAACTGGGTTGTACCTGAACATCTACATTGCTTAGAACGGGTAACAAAAAAGTTGTTTTCTTTATCTATTTTAACATTTAGAAAACTAATAGAAAAACTAATAAATACTGAAAAATAGAGAATTTTTATAATAAAATAAAGACACAGTCACAGATAATAGAGGCCTATTTTCTGTGACATATTTCTGACCAAGCTGTGCTAAATATAAATATTTTTTTAATATGTACCTATATAAAATATATAATAATCATCGATAAACAAAAAAAAATCAGAAATCAAAAACGATATAAATAAATATAGGAAGCAATAAGGCAATACCAAAAAAGGTAACACGACAGAATAGTTTCCGTGTTCCAATTTACAAAGCCGAGTTTTATTACATTATACCAAATGACGAAGCAAAAACCACTGAGCGTGGGAATGTGTCTTGGAATAATTCTAAAACCACAAAACTTGCAGATAGTTAATTTATTTTTAAATTTGGAAACCATATGGGTCGTATATTTGGACACTACATGGTCGTATTATTATGATATTGGTAGTACCGTTCCTAGTATGTCAATCAGTCGATGACACATCACCGTTTTGATGATTCGGTCCATATTTAAAGCGGTATAACATAATACAATATAAGAAACATTATCACAACTATAGATGGCATCGCATAGTGAAATGACTGTTAGTAAATTAATGCTTATCTCTGATTGGTGGAGACGCCTAGTCGCTATTTTTCAAGGTCACATAGTGTCACTTAAATTGTATTATGAAATGGGCGCATTACGTTAACTACGTAATTAGCATTAGAATATTCATTCATATATTATAAACTTTTCGTTTTTACAATAATCATACAAAAGTAAAACAATATTATCAAGCTTTGCCATCACGTTGCTTCACTAGATGTCGACGAGTTTACAGCTGTCACACTTTTTTGTAAATAATGTGGTTTTTATGACCATACATTTGTATCACCTACCAACAACTCAAATATGGCATTTATAATAGGAATATCTTCTCCAGTACAGACAAGACTACTTTCACTATCATGTATTTAATATTATTTTTTTTAACATTCATTATAGAGATTCATCCAAAATTTTTCATTCATATCCAATCCTGGCTAACGCCCAGTAACAGACTTGATACCTTCTTATGTCCCCTAAATGAAGACCAGACACATTTCTTCTCAAAGTTTCCTATTCATGAACCCATCAGAGGACCTATCTAAAACTCCCTATTCACAAGTATAGTGTATCCTGGAGCTATACAAAAGTCTGTTACAGTGCCTTCTAAAGGCATAGGCACTACATACCTGCGACAGTGCCTCCTCCTGCTGCGGGTCCCGGTCCGTCCTGACAGCCACGTCCACCGTCAGAGCACGCGCCAGAATACGCTCCGCATACCGCGATATATCGTCCTTATCACCTGCGAGAAATCAAATATTATATAGAACTATTCACTACAGGGTTTTAAAGAGAACTTTTAAAAGGTAATTGTTGATAAATATACTACACTAAATATAACTTGCCAAGGTTTTATATATTCATTCATTAATTTATAGAATTACCATCCTGTCTATCACAACGTATCAACTAATAAGATATATGAATACAAAAGTTGTTATATCATATGACTGGATAGAATACATACATTCCGATATTTCAGCCAGCAGTTCTGAATGCTTCACACTATCGAGGGTAGACAGCAGTGAGTCCTTCTCCTCTTCAATGCGCACGGTGTCCCGTCTCAGTCTCTCCACCCTCATCTCCACTTGATCTAATACTGCTATCAACCTGGTGTATATAAGTGGATATTATGTTTACATATTCTAAAGAATTTAAAAAATTATTAAGATAAATAGTAACAAAATTTCTACAATTAATTGAAACAATAATAAAAACTGGATTTGGTATATAAAAGGCTGATTAGTACTTTAATAATTTTAATAAATGTTCATTTTGTGTAAAAATACTTTATAAGTAATTTTATATGGAAGAGCAGGATACTCTAACACAAGTATAAATTCACTTTATACTTAATAGAGGATCTCCACAACTGTGTTATATATATATTGTAATAGATTTTAAGTTATCGATTTTGAGTAAATAATACAACTGTATAATATCATGTAACACTATATATTTGTTAAAGATAATTCTTATCATAGCATTTGAGTGATTTAAATGTGATTTTCATCATTTTATCAATATCTCATTCTGATCACAAAATGCTTTCTTTACAATATTATAGATAATGTTGCTTTCTTAATTAATGTCTGTTGTAATATTGTATATGTACCTATGCAAAAGTTGTTTCAAATATAGCAAAATGGTATTGACAATATACAGTTTTTTTAAACAGTAAATTTATTATAAGGGGTTTCAACTTTAGCAGTATAGGTTATTGTAGAGACTGATATATAAATGACATGCACAATTTAAAAGTGTGTATTAAACAATTACATTAATTGGTTTTAAAATAATAAATTGGCTTAGCAATATAAAAACTGTCTAAATGTATACTCAAAGATGCATTGTTTGTGATTCTCACACAAATGATTTTAATTGGTAATGAATTATAGCCAATTGTATCTGAAAATAATTACCAAACAAGGCTTTTTTATAACAGGTACATTATGTTTATATAAATTCCATCCTTGTAAATATGTTTATCATCTTTATAATACCATCATTATAATTCAAATTGTGTAGGTACCAACCATTTTATTTTTTAGTAACTACTTGCGTAATTTTTAAATGTATAAAAACTACTTTTGGCTATAGCGTGGGCGAAATGGGATATTTCTATAATGATTACACACTAAACTAGACAATATTAATGCAATAATAATAAGAGGTTATGGTTTCTTAATATAAAAGTTGTAAATAAAAAACTATTTGTTATAAGCATCAAACCTGTCTTTTGGTGGTGTTGTGCCTAAAGCCGATGTTTCGTCAATAAGCGGCAGGCGAGATCCCTCAGCAATGGAATATACGTCTACTTCCATTGTTTGAGCTATATCTCCTCCAAATGTAGCCAGGGTTTTCGAAACAATAAAAACAGTAATATAACTGTTATTACCTTAGTTGATAATGGAGAAAGTAGGTACGATACTTTTCGAGAAATTGACAGAATTTTAATGAATGTTGTCAAAATTTGTTAACTGACTTTGACAGGATGTAAAAATTTGAAAATAGTTGCCAGACTTTAAAAACAATGTCGACGAGCCGCCATTCTTTCGATCAATTTAGTTTCGTATTTTTGCATTATGAATTATAGGAAAATGAGTGTTGCAAAAATGAAGTATTTGACTATATCAGTTATACAGTTATTAGACTTTTTAATATTTTACTTTAAAAAAGTACAAGCTTGAACTTGAACAGTGCAGTGCAGTAGTATTTGTCGGTTTGATGTATTTATTTAATTTGAGGTAGGTAGGTAAAATAGGAAACAACAAAATATTTACAAATTCATTTAATATGTTATTACTCAGTTAACACATTTAAAATAGAATAAGACTAAAATATTAATGGCAACGGTGAAAACTACATCATATAATGACTTAAAATATCTAACATAAAATATGTAACCAATTAATATAATATATTATTTCAATTAGATGGACAGAACAAGGTAGGTCTTATTGATTGTGATGAGAGAGAGAGGTGTATAAATGTCAACTTTAAAATAAAACAGATTCATTTTCATTTAATTTTCATGGACGGCAAATGAGCTTTAAAAGCTTTATTTTTATAAATTGATATAACAATTTTTATTTACAAACTCAATAGCTCCTTGCTCTGAACATTGCACAAAATATATATATACATATTTAAAAAAAATAATTTTAATCTTTATGGTAAAGTAATAAAAAAATAGTAGTCCCACAGCTGCGCCAAATATTAAAGCATATGTTATAGTTTAACCCTCTGGGTTAGATGAGTTAAGTTATTACGAGATTGTTAAATGCATCCGGTTATTAATTATTATTATTTTTCATCTACTGAAAAACTTAAAGCCATCACGCTGTCGGTTTTCAGAACATCCAATTAGGGTATATTTTAATATGTATTTCATTTCAATCTCAATTTGTTTCAATCAAAATTTTAATCATAATTTTACATAACATATCTGAAAATGTATTATATTGGTATGTCACCTCTATTATATACGGTATTAATAACGATAAACATAATAACAAATATATTATCTTTCCGACATTTCACCATTTCCACGGAATATTTTTAAAAACAATGTAACAATTAAAACAACATATAATTTTGCAAAAATAAAAAACATAAATAAAAAAAAATAATTACTAACTTAATTTTATATACGCTATGGAAGTTTTTATATCTTATTGTATATTTAAATACTTTCATAATGCCATGAAAATAAATACACAAATGTTACTAATAAATCTAGTATGATCTTACTTTTATTTAAATGTTATTAATGTTAAAACATTTGTCAGTTTTTTAACACATCAACATGGACAGTATTTAAAAAGTACATAACACTATGTTCCAGGTTCATCCTGATATTTTTATTAACTTATTTTCCCTAAAAATCTGTCTAATATTTTCTGAAAATAATATCTAAGAATACAAAAAAAATCATTACATTTGAATATGACACTACTGTAGTTGCCCCAAACAAGCTGATGATCAAGTACATGAAGGTATATTCAATTACATTCGGTGATTTACAATCCTATTTACTAAATGTCATCAGTGTAACATTTACACTATAAAGGTATTCACTACATTCGTGAATACACTGCACTCTGAAACTTATATGTGTTCGAATATTTATGGAAATACTAAAAGAAGGAAATAATAAAGGAACCTTTATGGAAATCATAGCGGAATATAGTGGATACCCCTTTTAATTGATATATTAAGTTAATTCACTTCCCCGTCCACTCGCTTATCCTTCCATTCTCGAACACTAGATTCTTCCTCGGCAGAGGCACCAACGTACCGCGCTTCACTATGTCCATGTCTTCACCGGGATAATACTGAATTAGAAAATAAATAGTGAAATTGTATGGACATATAAAAATGATTCAGTTTCGTTTATCACGTTTTTTTATGTTACTCTCTAGACGGCCCTCCAGAGTAGGGGTTAAAGGACATAGTCGCTCAAAAATATGTATAATAGACCATGGGAAGTTGCAGATGCACTCCCGACTGACTGAGGAAAGATGGATGAAGGAAGGATGAAGGAGGTAGGGGGCTCCCCCCTCTTTCCCTTCCTTCATACGACCCTCCCACTACCTTACGCTTACAGTCATAGTGAAACACTTTTTTGTCACCGGTCGTACCAGTACCGTACCAGTGTACGTCAGCTGCAGTCGAATGTCTATAACTATGTGAGTATAATTTAACGCTCAGCCTTTGACTATGACTTCTAATTATTTATAACACTAAGATGTGTCCTCACCTGACACTGTGAGACAAACTTCAACACATCCGACCGCAAGAACTCATTGTCTTCTTTGACTTTTTCCAAACTGAAAATGAATTATTACTTTTAATATATATTTTTTTACTTCTAGTATACCTTCTTGACCATATGACAGTACTGATTGTAAGTTCAAAGTTATATTATTGAGCGATAACTCATAATAGAATAGTAATGAAGTCTGTACATAGCATTATTTAAAAAAAGTCAAATTTACGTATTAGGTACAAACCTCTAAAAAGAGTTTTAATGTTCTTTATATGTTCGATTGTTTTGCAAATATTTCACGGATTTTTCTTTTAAGGGGGATATTTTTTCTTACTTTTAAGGAAAAACATTAAAAACAAGGTTGTAGTGTTGGTAAGACCAAAACTCCTTTAATTATATTTGTTTTATGTGGCGATAAAAATCTTATTACTGTATATAATCGTACAGACGTGTTCGGAGCAAGAAGTTAGTTTAAAATTACCAAAAAATCTTATACAATAATTACAATTAAATGTTATAAAATGTGTTATTGTTTATAAACGTATTAATTCAAACTTACAGCTCGGGCTTCGCAATTCTATCTACAATACTGCGACATACTCTCTCACACAGCACCTCGTCGAACAATGGTATGCCGAACTGTAGATCTAAAATAGTCCATTTCTGAAAAAAAAGTATTTAATGTTTTAAAAGCTCTAAGCTTCTTTATTTTTTTAATAAATATAGAATGAACAATTAATAGATACGGGCAGGATTCAAAGACGCGGCCTCTGATAAACCGTAACGTCGTTCAAATCAAGCTGCCGTACCGCGACCCGCTCGACGCCTTTAAGAGGTCATTAATATTATTCCTATGTATATTTTATTTTTCTCATCTTCCCATACCTCAGGTTTACAAGCTTCATCGTCTGAATTATTATGTGCGGTGTCGACGCCGCTATCTCCTTCGTTCGTTATTTCAGTCAACTTATCCGACAACTGAGTGAACATCGAAATAGATTCCTCAGCAGGACTCAACAAATCGCCCAACTGGTTGTCCAACTTGTCATTTTTCTCCTTAATATTATTACCGCTAGAGTGTACTGGTACTATATCCTCTATAGATTCCTTGTTTCTGGAAGTTTCTATGGAATGTTTTTCTTTCAGATCGTCAATACTTTGGGAGGAATGTATGGGAACGAAATCGTCGCTGGCTATAGACTCTTTGCTTAAATGAGTGTCTAGATTTAGGTTGTCTAGCTCTTCACATAGTAATTTCCCGCCCTCGGCGCTGGTGAAGCCGTTGGCGGGGGAGCTCGTCTTACTGTCCGTGGTCGGCGTGTTTGCGAAGTGAGACTCTATGGGAGACTGCAGTCTACTGTTTATGGTCTTTGTAAATTCCGTGGTCTCCTTGGTCGATTCGTTTGATGATATAGATATCTCGCTGACTGGCTTCGCTATGCCACAGACTTCTTTCTTTTTTCGTGGAGTCACTACAACAAAAAAAAAATATTTCAAAGAATAATAAATGTTTTACTATACACGTAATGATTTTCAATTAATTATTATTGTGTAAGATTTTAAAAATATAAATTTCTCGTATATAAATTTAAAAATATACTTTTACACAAAAAATGCCTCGTTACCTGAAAATATATGATTTACTAGTCAAAAGAATTAAGATATCAAAACGAAAAACCCGGTGACGCCGTCGAAGCCAATAGGGCTACCAGCATTAGCCCTCATAAAGGACGGTATATAACATGTCGCCGTACCGAGCTGCACTTTAGCGGGCGGGCGCGCACAGCCCAGGTCGGGCACGCCGATGTCGGCCAGCGACACGTAGCCCGCCGAGCGACTCACGCGCAGCCGCCGCGCCACGCGCCGCAGCCCGCCGTGCCGCCGCCACAGCGACTGGCTCTCTGCACGGATCACCACCGGCGCTTCAGTACACACACTCAGGGCTGTTCAACTCATATTGAACTCGGTAATACCGTCGTCGTCCTCCGAGGAGGGCGGGAAGGACACGTGCATGAGGGCGGGTGCGGCCCGCACTCCCGCCGCCTGCAGCAGTACGGGCCCGCGTCGGAGCGCAGAGTTGGCGGCCGCGAGGGCTCCCGCCGCGGGCAGCGCCGTCGCCTCGGACTCTGCCCCCCACCATGACACCGCCAGGCGGGAGAAACCCAGCAGACAGCGAGGGACGGCACGCAGGACCGTGCCTACGGAAAGATATATTTTAATAACCGACAGCAATCGAAATAAAACAAGAACACTATCTCCTGTGGAAGCAATCGAAGCATGCGACCGACGCGGTCATAAAACGAGGGTTCAAAGGCAATGCCAACTACCCATATCAAAAAACACTTTATTTTGACCAATATCTGTTTTAATTATCATTAAAATAACTTTCCAGGTATTCATTATATTTTCAACATTTATGTTTAATGTTATTTATATATATTTTTTGCATTTAACGAATTCTCTAAAATATATTTAAAACGAAAGCAAAGTCAGTGTTCCATAGACCCGTGCACTGACCTCTGACCAGCAGCAGCGTGGGCGGTCCGTAGCCCGCCACGTGGTAGAGGTAGAGGCGCATCCAGGGCGAGGCGGCCTCGGGCGGCGCGGGCCCCACGTGCGGCAGCGCGCCCGCCGCCGCGCCCGCGCGCGCCTCGCGACTCAGCGGCGCCGTCGATATCGCCAGTCTGGTGACCAGTTCCAAATTACAAATTATAAATCGATATTATATTGTTGGTGTAATTTTTATCTTTAAACAATATTTCTTCACAAATACATAATAGTGTTTCAATTAATTTTTATTATTGTGTTTGTTTAAATTTAATATTACAAGTCAAATTACGAGTCTACACAAATTTTACCTGTACTTAGTAGCCAGTAGCCTAGCACGAGCGGGTGCGTCCAGAGCATGCAGCGCTTCACAGCGTAGAAGATCCAGCGGTCGCAACTTGGGCCGTAGAGTACGCAACGCTATCCGCAGACACGCTGCAGCTGCTAGATACCTACGAGCCTCACCTTCGATTTCGGGGTCTCCTACCACCTGGTAAATAAACATTTAAATAAAACAGATTCAATTAAATCTGTAAATATAAAAAAGTTTACGTTAATAATATCATCACATACTTTATCCAGCTCCATAAGCAAGCTGTCTAAGCTTTCATCACAAAGCTTTCCTACTTCGAATAGGGTCACCGCATGACTTTTGAGATCCTAAAAAATATATAACGAATTAAAAACACACACATTGTTTAATATAAGTTTTATAATATATATTATATATTTACGGGTGATAGATTCCCCATCATAAGATAGGCTGCTAACGTAGAATCAAACAGCACGGCAACTCGTTGACAGCCACTGTTCGACTCCAATGTTTCAGACGGAGATTTCTATAACGAGAATATGGTTAAGAACGGCTCGAAGGACCATATTAACAACGCATTTCACGGATACCTGTTTTGAAGTAGACGGCATGTCTTTTATTAGTACAGGTTCCATTTCCAGAACATCGTCCATGTTAGGTTCGAATGTGAGAGGAGCTATTTGACGATATCTGTAATATTTAAAATAATACACATTAATAGCTTTTAGAAAATGTTTATTTTAAATATAAATATATATTATATTTATTAAAACTGTTACATTAACTGACTGATAGTGGACTTGGGAGATTTAACATTGTGAAACTAATAATAGTGGTGAAGTAAGAAAAGATATCCTTCTCCTGAAAGTGAGAAATAACCTAGTAATATGATAAAAAAAAAACAATTTATGGAGGGAAGGGGCTATCCCCCTCCATAAGTTGTTTTTTTTTTGTGTGCCATTCCACACAGTTGCAATTAAAAACTGTTATAGAATGTATTGTTATTACGGCTGATGTTTGTGAGTAGTGAGCGCGTCCCTCCAGGAGGGGTGCTGCGGCGCGACGGGCGGCGGCTGCAGGTTGTTCGCGAACCCCAGCCGGCAGTACAGCGACACCGCCTGCTTCACCAGCTCGCACTGCACCTGCGATTATACACCTTACTACTAGAGAATAGCGCTCAATATGCCACGACACTATATTACGTTTTGATACACACTTTTCATGTATATTTATTATTATGTTGTGATTTGAGATACGAGTTTCTCTATTTTATTGTTATTTTTTTTCGTTATGCAATTTACATAAACATAAAAGTAAAGGTAATATATTTTCTATGCGCTATTATTTATCCAATGTCTATATTGTCTATATCAAGTTTATCGACACGGGAGCTCAGTTGTAGAATCGACGGAACGGTTTCACATATGTCGCGGATTCGAATCATACCCGTATTGATTAAATTTTCATTCTATAATTATTTAAAATAGCAACGGATACTTGTATTGCAAAAAAACAGTGTTTAATTGATCAGTGGAGGTACAACGCACTTGCAGTACTGCGGCGAGCTCGGCCACGCTAGTGTGTTCGTCAATGGACACGAACACTTTGTACAACAGCGTCTCAAAGTAGTCGCCGGCGATGCGGTTCATGACGAAGCCCTTCAGCGGCGGCACGGACACTTTATCTGCCGCTGTTATTGGCACGTCCAAGTAGATTAAACCTCGTCTGGAATCAACAAATATATTAATTTTGAAGTTTTACTTTATATTATAATTAAATTAAAAATATAACTGTTGAGTTATTATTTAATGTGCGTCGTTTTTTATATACTCGGAAACATAAATATGCAATGTAAATATGTATAGTGCGAAATATATTTATTATATTTTTTGGAGAAAGCTATAAAAAAGTATTTGTTATTAAGTATACTTGATATCTCGCTGTTGCATCAAACCATCCAAAAAATCTACAAGCCGACCTGTATAGAGTCTTGACCACGCTGTAGTCGAGCGTGCCGGCGGTCTGCGAGCCGCGGTCTATCAACATGTCGATGACCACTTTCTCACTTTCACTAAGAGGCTGGAAATGTTTTCTATATTAATATATATTTATTGACATGGATTTCGATCTTAAATATATTTATACTAGTTACTAAACAAAATATATATCACTCTGGTCAAATACCTGATGGGACACTTATGACTCTCCATAGAAATCATTCAGTCAAAAAAAGTCCTTACATCTATATACTTAAGACTATTTACCTTAACATCTTCTTCCAACACATAGCCCAGGTCGACTCTCCACCATGGTTGCATAGGAATGTTGAGGGGCACTCGGGGTAGTAGTGATCTGATTGCTCTGCCCCGGCCACGTCGTCCTAGGGAACGAGATTTGGCTACTAGTTCTAGATACTCATTGCGACCTACACCAAGAAGACGGAGACCTGCAATTTTTTGTTATTAGAAGTGAATCTTATTATATATTCGTACTTTGAATAGTTTATATTCTTACAATCAGCAGCAGTGAAGTTAGGCATCGTATCATAACTCTTTTCTGACTCTATCAGCAGAGCAACTACTTCAATATAATATATAAATGGGGTTATCCGTAAACCTGTAAGTAAATTATTACAGTAAGATAATAATTATAATAAGGTTTAATACAAAAAAAATATATAAGGATACATAGCTCTGGTAGCTATGTGCTATGTGTCAAAAACTCTGATATATAAATTTAGTACAGTATTCTCTATGAATTTTTTACCTTTAACAATCATGTCTGCTAAGTGATATGGGTAGAGCATGAGTCTCTGTATGCTGCTCTGTACCAGGGCCTCATAATACTTCCTTTCATCTTTCCTTATAGTTCTCACTGTCAATACAAGTCAAAAATATATTGGTATCATATAAGATTCTCACAAGTGCCCATTGAAGTATATATAACTATTGTATTAGATTAATAAGTAAATATATATGTATTTTTAATCTGAATATTTCTTTGATTTTGCTATAATCATGTTCACAGGAAGTTACTATGTATCGTACATGTGGTTAAATTATTAGTTTTATTAGTTATAAAATAGTTTTCAGATAAGCAGGTTTTAGTTTACAATTATTTGTGTTGGAGTTAATGTTATTTAATTTTGTATTTTTTGTAATATGCCACATCATGGGGTATATTACAATGTTTTTGGGCAATATTTCAAGATGGAATACTATTCAAGATACTGACAGTTATTTGTTTAGTTACTTTCACAACTTGTATTTTGTTTTTTCAATTATTATAAGATTAATAAGCGATTTACTTAATCAACTCAAGTTTTCTTACCTAGACTTCCTCTAAATCTCAATTGGTTTTTAATACTGAACTCAAATATATATCGCTCATATTCTTTCGGAGAATCATTTAACAGCTGGAACAATGTTTACAAATATGTTTCATCTACAATAATGAATTTTGCCAACTTATATAACTGTAGGTGCGTAACTAATTTAAAATGTGTGTATCTAAACAATTTATTTTCACCTTTTACGCATAATATTGATAATAACATTACCTTTTTAATATTTCCTGGCAACTGTTGCCATTGAGTCTTTTTTCGAACACATTCATCTATCTCATCCTCCATGATACTGGAGAATTATCTTCTAAATTCTAATCACGATTGCATCGAAATAATTATTTTAATAATATTTAGCCAATGCAGAAAATATTTTGATAAGAAAAATCATAGACACTATAAGACCATTCTGAAACCATCTAACACTTCACTGACGAATTACTGAGATTTTACTTTATAATATAGAAAATCCTAAACAATAAATTAAATACGAATTTATTTCATACAATAACTATGATATCGTATTGTGGTTTTATTTTTAATAAAAACGAGCAGCGTGAGTCGTAAGCTAAAATGTAGAACGATAACAAGTTGTCAGTGTCAACATTTAGTAAATAACTATTGCCACTTGCTAATTGCTATTGCTATTGTTGCTAACTTCACCTGCTGTCCGCCGCACTTCGAGTTATTGAACAGTGTCTGCAGTAGTAAATAATTTTGCATATAACTCTTACAATTCTTATTTTATTATCGTTATATCCCCAACCAAATTTTATGTTATCCAATGATAAAAAGAGGTTTTTCATACAGAAATTAATCAGATTATCTTATTCTATATTGACTCGTACAAAATGCTCTCCACACCAAATTTCATAAGAAGCGTCTATAATTGTTTGGAGATTATTCGTGGAGGAGAGTAGAATCACTTTGATTGCTTTTTGTCGAATGTGTATGTTATATACTTGGCTCATATATGTACCTCGTTTATATACTTAGCTTATGTGCTTAGCGTATGTACTTAACTTATTTATTTATTTATTTAATCTTTATTGCACAAAGAAATCGTAAAAATGGCGGACTTGAAAATGATTTCGAACAGGGCTCTTACAGGTGACTTCGATATAAGCAACTAAGGCCCCAGAATATGATAATGCTGCTGTTATGGCTAGCATTCAAGACTACAGCAAAGAATGAAATAAATAATTCTAAAGTTATATTAGTGTCTAGCTCAAATCAATTGTTAAACCTAATTTGTTTTTAGACACCATTATTATTTTCCATATCTTCACATCGCTGGGTCTACAAAAGTAATTCTGGTCACTGGAAAACCTTACAGAAACAAGTGAAAGCTTTAACGCTAGGACTTGTACTGGAATCTCAATCTCGGATGCGGAAAAAGCAGGCGTATTTTAATACAGAACTGGAGATGCTACATTTCTTTTCTTATGGAAAGAGTCTTTTTTAACATAAACTCTAAGATGACGCTTGACTACATTCCACCTAATGGGAAGTAGTCATATAGTCATAGATGGTAAGGCGCATTATTTAGTAGTTGCCTGTTCACTCTTCTCTTGAAGACACCCACACTGTACTCGGACGAATACCGAGGCAGGCAAGCTATTCCAGTCCTTCACTGTGCGTTTTAAAAAAGACGAAGCAAAGCGTTTCTTTCGGACAGAAGGAATGTCTAAACCCAAAAAATCGATGCCTGCCGTGCGTCGGAATGCCCGGTGATGGAAGGTGTATGGGAGGATCAATTCAGTCATGTAATTCCACTGCAAACTCATCAAAATGTATCGTATAGAATATTGGGAGGCTTGCGACTAAGTTCGTGAGCGTTGTCAGAAGCTACGTTTGTCGGTAAAGTTTGCGAGTAAGTGGTTGACGTGAAGAGGATTTTTGCAAAATAATGATGAGGATCTTCAGGGAGAAGTATGTCTTATCACCAGAGTTCTCCCTCGTGTATGTAGTGTAATGTGGATGATAGCAACGGAGATTCTATTTATTCCGGTCATGGACGATTCTTTCAAGAAAAACTTCGTCGAGTGCCGAAAAATACTTGTATCTCCTATTGAAAGTTCCCTAGGGCAGGTTTCGGAATGGGGTAAACTGAATCTTGTTCAATTTCATTTATAAACAGAAGAAACTGGTTTGCGCGTTTACCACTACAAAAACCCATTCACATAACACATCCAATCACATAATTCATAATAAAAATACATATTCTATTCACATCAGTTGTGTAAAGCGAAAACAAACTGACAGATTTTTTTTTTAAGTTTAGAGGTAGTATCATGTATCTAATTTGTTTTATTCTAGATGTTAATAAGGCTTTTTTTTTACCAAACATGCCAGTCTTATCTCATATCTTCATGATTAGCTATTATAAACTAAACAAACAAAAAATATTGACATTCGGAGATTAGCTTTTGCCTGGCCTACGTCATAACTAGAACGAAGGATACAATTGGAGGATTCTAGGATAATTTGAATAATTTTGAAATGTCAATAAATAATTGTCAATGCATTTTAATTTCAATAATTTATTTAATATTGCAACTTATTTGTAAATTTATAATGTTTAACATTATGAACATATTGGTATCTAGATAGTATTACTCAATACATATTTTATAAAGTATGATTTCTGACGAAGAATTTGGAACGGCAATCGGCAAATGAGAGCATGGTAATAATTTTGGCTTACAAACCCAAAATTATTATCAAATAATTATATGGTTACTAATAATAAACATTTATTTGGTAATAGTTTTGATGACATGATAAATCATATTATGATATTAAAAGCAAACATGTACCAACCTATATAATCTCATAACTTCCAAGGTGTTTATTCCACCTTGGAAGTTGAAGTGAACAGGGTGACATGAATGATGAAACATTATTCATTAAGTTTGTGTCATATCATACTTAAAAGATAGTAGTATTAGATTTTGTTTACTGTGGTGATTTTATTCCACTGAACTCCATAGTCTATATTCAACAAATGTGGAAAACGTTTCGAATTACTTTTAAGGTTAATTTAAGTTTTTATAAAATAATCCAATATTCAATTTCATTGATGTCTCTTATTACAGAAAAAGAGTATTTAAGTATGTTAATCAGTTGTCTAGTGTCCATATTACGAGCATTACTTAGTTTGTGGCTAGATTGCTTTGTATGTAAATGGTCCAATATATTATTATTTTATATATTAATTAATTAATTATAGAACAGGTGTAAATGTAAAAGATACACTGCAATGATTATCCTATGTATATATTTCTTTATCCTCTTCTCTCATCCTCTTTAAAGGGTCGTCAAAATAAATCGTCGAAGGCAAAACGTATTTCTTTTAACATATCTGAAGCAATCATGTGTCGGCCATTGATTTCGAAGGCCTTGTGGTTACAGGTTCTAGTAAACTTCGCTGCTGCGAAAGACGCAACACTATGAGCCAGTTTTATAGAATCATTGTTTTCACAAAGGTTAGACTTTAGAGACCAATTAAAGAAAGTACCCAAAGCCCCTGATAAAATATCACCTTGACCACCTACACGGCGTTTTGAGCCACCCTTCGTAAGGGACCAATTAAATTTGGGGTTACTGGAGTGAAATTGATCAGTCTCTCCTTTTTCTAAAACTGTCACATAATCACCCCAATATCTATGCCAAGGCTCAACTTCTTCAGCTACTGCTTCTCGTAGTCTCCTAGATTCAACCACATTAGGAGTCATAATGACTCCAGGATTGGGATAATCTTTAAGTATGTTAATATTTTTATAAATTGCATATAAACCATCTGCATCGATCACTAAGGGTATTTTTAAATCTTTACAAATAGTAATAACATCGTAGGCTAGATTTAATGATTCTTCAGATCGTCCTAATCCTGGTCCAATAACAACTACATGGCTTTTTGATAGACTCCTAGTAATATTTATCAAATTGTATGGTGTAACAATAAGATCTGGACTATATGACTTTATTACAGGTGCTGCACTTTCGACAGTTAAAACAGTAACTATGTCTGCTCCAACCTAAAAAAAATGAAGTACTGAATATTTAATTTCTCAATAATCAAAAACATTTGTTATAATGTTGTTTTTCAATTTACCTTTAGTGCGGTGATGGCAGAAAAGTAGGGTGCTCCCGTATATTCTACAGACCCCCCAACAACGGTAATTTTTCCAGCGTAACCTTTATGATTTCCTTCCAAATTACGAATCACTTCTTTATTAAAATTCATAAAGCAATCGTTATTTAATTCGTTAATTTTACTACACTCATCTACTATTAAAGATTCGCTTATTAGAACATTTGTAAATAAAATTAAACTACAACAAATAAAGTTCCACATACTTAATTATAACTGTAATCTTAATAAGACGGCGATTCAACTTAGTGCTAACAATGAATTTATAATACTCTGTGCAATCAACAACACAAAATAGGTATTAGGAGCCAAGGCTAATATATATATGTAAATATTCCAATATAAGCAAGATATAGGTATATGTAGTATAAAAATAATATTTAAGTTTTGTATCATGACATGGCGAAAGTTTTACATTTGATTTGCACTTTGTTTATCATACTTTAAATAATTTTTAATTTATATGTGTTATCTTAATTATTACACAACTGGATTATTAACGGTACTATCCAGGCTATAGACATAAATTGAATATATGTACATGTTTGATCTATGCATATAAAAGTACATTTTATTATCTCTACAAAATTTCCTGTGATTTACCTTGTTATTGCCAAATGTCATCTGTCAATAGTAAATACTAGTCTCACCGATTTGCAAGTGTATTCCATTTTAGATGTAGATAAATTGTAATTTGAAAATAAAACTGTATTAGTCTTCTACAAAATGGAGAATAAATATGAAACGGACAATCTCTCTTACACCATACACCGATTTTCTAGTTACTCAGCCAATTATTTACCGGAGTAAGTATATTCTTACGTAAATAAATAAATAATCGTCAGACTGTAGTTTCAAGACTAGTTATGGTTATTATATTATATTATGTGTTTGACGTTAAATTTCAAAATAATGAACTTTTGAAATTGAGAAATTGCATCCAAATAAACAGCTCTTCCCGAAAGTCATGCTTGATATTATTTTCAGTTTTAGATATAAAAATAACACCAGGCTATTAATAGATTATCTACATTTTTAAATAAGGCCAGTGTGGCGAGCTATATATCTCTACACACTCTTCCTAATATTAGAAAAATTAAGAATATATATATATTTTTTTTCAGAAACATTCTCATAAACAAACCTGCAGACCAGCTGTCAAGATGGTTCACTGATAGCTCTACACCGTCTCAGTATATAATGTTAAAGCTTAAAAGCCCAGCAATAGTGGAATCTATAACATTTGGCAAATATATTAAGGCACATGTTAGTGATCTTAAGAAGTTCCAAATACTTGGTGGCACTGATGAGAACAACTTATCCTTATTACTAAAAGCGTATGTACAACCAACAAATTAATTTCCCTAATCAACCATTCCATCATGACAATTGTTTTGCTAACTATGCTTTGAAATGCACAATCCGCTACAGTTTTTTATATTGACTATGCTATTGAAGAATACAAGCTAGCTAATTAAAAATAATATTGTCAATTATTTCAGAGGACTAAGAAAAGATAACACCCCAGAGACATTCCCATTGAGGCACAGAACTTCAGAGGGGCTTTACTTACCTGTGAGGTACATCAAAATTATACCCCTTCAGTCATGGGGCCCAGCATACAACTACACCATATGGTATGTCCAAATACATGGGAAAAATCAGGAGGAATTAATTAACAAAGCTCTTGAAACAATTAATTTGGTAAGGATAGTGTTATAACAAAATGCAATGGCTTTTATAATTTTATATTAGTAACCACAATATAAAGCCCTGAATGAGTGTGTGTTTAATAAGTTATTTGTAACATATTTGTAATTTAAAACAATCTTTGAAATGTTGCTGTTAGTAGTGGTGCATATATGAAAAGATGGGCATTTTAGTTATTGTTTGCCATCAACTAGATTATGTCACTGCCATAATTGTAATGTAAATTTGTTCATACTTATTGATTGCCTTAAAAATACTTTTTTTTCGCCAATAAAATAAATATAAAAATATATAGAGCATAAAATTTATTACTATTATGACTATGTTTACTTCATGAATGGCCTATTTATACAAGATTATAAATATCATCTGATAATTTGCAGCGCAAAGAAGAAGAAGCAGTCAGGATACTGCTAAAACACTTACGTCGACGGCGATACAAAGATGCCTTTGAGGCTTTATCTCGGGAGAGTGGAGTGCAGTTGGAAGGACCCATACAAGCACGATTATGGAATGCGTTAGTTGAGAACGGTGATTACGAGCTCGCTGAACAGATATTTGAGGAAGCTGCTAACAGTGCGTATTTAAATTAAATTAAAATTTTACATGAAAATTCGTGGAACATAGATAAATGTTTAATCATTATATAATTTATATTTAATGTTTATACTCATTTTGTTCCCGTCGTTGAACAGCTGGCGAGTTAGACTGGTATCTCTCCTGGCAGCCTTACACTCCGGAATGGAAACAGCTAGTGCCGTGTTCTAGCGCAGTGGAGGAGCGCCTGTGCGCGGGGGACACACTGCCGCCGCCGCCGCACGCGCGGGGACATGACCTGTCCTGCGCGGACAGACACCCGCGGCTCGATCCACCGGTGTGTACTGCACCCTATGTATTGAAGTAGACTTCACACTGTGAACACCCAAGATTGATAGTTACTTAAACAGTCGTATTTTATTGATCCTATTATATACTTTTTTAAATGCCAAATAATTAGACATTTGAATATTGCTCTTACGTTGAATATTAATTACCCTGGTAGCATAATAAAACACACTGTAGACCTATACAAGGTTTAGTGTAAGCAGGAGGTGAACGGCGAGGAAGCCGGGGAAGGGAAAGGGGAGGGAGGGGCCGAGTGCGACACGTGCTCGTGTCCGGCCAGACCTGGTCCCAGGGGGGGACACCAGCTCGTCGTCGACCCTAACACTGGTAGGAATAACCGAAAAATTCTTGGTTTTCTTGTTTTATAAAATTATATTTTATTGTGAATTTCTGTCTTTTTATAAATTTGTTTAATAATTTTATTAATATGGTCATTTTAGGTTTATTGTATCTATTCGGCGGATGGAATGGTGAAGAGGATTTGGATGATCTCTGGAGTTTTGATCCTTCTACGGAGACATGGACACTGTTGTGTAGACACAGCGGAATGGTGAACGGTCCCTCTCCCCGCTCCTGTCACAAGATGGTGTTTGACCCGGTCCACGAGAAGTTGTACACCCTGGGACGGTATCTCGACAACGCGCAGCGCGTTCCTAGTAACATGAAGGTGAGTACCTTTACGTAATATGGACTTAAAGCTAAAGCGATACGGTTGCTCCATTGGTAGACTGATGGCGCGGTCTCCTAGAGGCGGCGAGTGTGAATCCCAGCCCGTAGCGGTTTATATTTCATTCTATTATATATTATATTCTATAACAAGCTTGTTCTGTATACACAGTTATTCTAATTTGTTCCACCAAAACACTAACGTAGAGAAGGTTGTTCGTTCGGTATGTATATAGACATGTTAAGGTTACTTAAATTTAAATAAATATAAAATAAAAAGAAAACCGTAAATTGAATTGAATTGAGCAATTGCCAGAGCGACGAGACGGTTTCCCAGAGGTCGCGGGTGCGAATCCCTGCCCGTATCGGGTTTTTTTACATTCTATTTATTTCAAATTAACGTTGCACATGGTTCTTTGAAAAGATTTACTATAAACAGTATATTCTATAGAAGGCTATTTATTCCAAGCACCATGTATGACGTATAAGGCCATGTATTCGAAGTGGCGGTGTCAGTGAGAAGTGTGCCGTGCGTCGCAGAGCGAGCTGTACGTGTACGGCGTGCGGGCGGGCGCGTGGCGCGTGGCGTGCGGCGACACGGCGGCGGCGGGCGGCCCGCGCCTCGTGTTCGACCACCAGATGTGCCTCGACGCGCACCAACAGACCATCTACGTGTTCGGGGGCCGCGTGCTGCCCGCCAACACGTAAGGACCAGTGTTAACATTTTGGGGTGTTTGATGTCATACATTTTAGTGCGGTACTCTCCCCCCTATAAAAATCCTCTCCTAGACCGACATCTGCACCTCTGCCTCCTCCTAATACTTCACCATGAATCCTGCGCGTGGACATGGATGAGTCTGTCACAGTTTATGATTGTGATTATGATTTTTCCCTGAATTCCCTGGTTTCGCAATGCAGTAAACCGAATCTTTCAGTCCAATCTACAGAACACACTTAGGCTCCCATTCCGTTGACGGTGTTTATATGTCAATGTCAATGTTATACGACATGGGTGGGAGATACCTTAAAAAACACTACCTCATCCGCAAGGGCCAGCTACGCTCCTGTTATCCTCTGGTGTTACAAGAGATCGTGGACTGCGGTGATCACTTGCCATCAGGTGTCAATCACCAGTAGTTGGCTCGTATATAGCAAGTTGTGAATTCTTTAAACTGTTACGTAACGAGATCATAGTGAGCGAGTTAAAAAGTGATGCTTATATGTGCATCGACAGCGAGGAGCTGACGACTCCGTCGTACTCCGGTCTGTACGCGTACCACATCGCGTCGGGCTCGTGGCAGGCGCTGCAGCCGGAGCTCGGTCAGCCCGCGCCGCCGCACCGCGTGTCGCACTCCATGCTGTTCCACCCGGTGAGTCTGTACGATGGAACTGGGGCTTTTGTTCTTCTCTGTTAAGAGTGTATTGAATTTATTTATTGCGACATTACAAGGAACAGTAGGCACAAGTATTTGAATAATAAATGAACATGCTGTGCTCTAGGTACAACGCCGACTGTACATGTTCGCGGGTCAGCGCAACAAGGAGCAGCTGGTGGACATGTGGTGGTGGGATTGTGGCGCGGAGGAGGCGGGGGAGGCGGGGGCGGGGGCGGGGGGCACGCGGCGGGCGCACGCGCTGTGCACGGCGCCGCCTCGCGCCCCGCCGCCGCAGGGGTTCACGCAGCGCGCCACGCTGGACCCCGACACGGACGAGATACACGTGCTGTCGGTCTGTACATTGAGTCGTCGGCGATGTCATATTAAACAACTTATAAAACATTAATGTAATAGCCCATATCTCCAGACAAGTTCATACCCAAAATTAGAAAGAGCATTAAATACGGTTACTTTCTACAGAATACTTTAAAACTTTATGAGAAATGTCTGTATACAGGGCATGAGTAAAGAAAAAGACAAGTGCGTGTACAACACGCTGTGGGTGTTCTCCCTGAAGCGGCTGACGTGGTCGTGCGTGTACCGCAACGACTCGGTGGCGCCGTCAGAGCCCAGACCCAGGTTCGCTCACCAGCTCGTGTACGATCCCGTGAGGAAGGTAAGAGACAAACGGTCATAACAAAAAGTATACATTACAGAGTTTATTTCGTATTACACTGGATGGAACAACAGTATTACGTTTACGTATGAGAAACAGTATAAAATTCCTGAGGATATTGTTGTCTCGTCATTCAGACCGGACATATTCCTATACTCTAGACAGTTAAAGCGCGTGAACGCGGTAGAAGTGAGAGCGAGAGGTATAACAGCGACATCTCTCTCTAACCTACTTAAAGATCTTGGCCTCTCTAGAACTATCATCAGTACATTTCTAGAACGTACTTCAAAGGCGGCATTGGTAGGTTCATTCCAAATTTGGTTAGGTAGGGAGAGGAGCGCAACCAGTTGATGGTGAGCGTGAATGCGCATTTTCAAGAGGCCCCTTAAACCTACACTTGGGTCGCAAGTCTTATATACAAACATATATTCAATACAAACTATATTCATCTATAATATAAACTGTCTTTGAATGTCAAAATCGGTGAACAGCCCGCCAACCGAAAATTCGACACCATACTTTAAGTCTCTCTAGAATGATGACCTTACGAACTTCTTCCGTCGTTTCACATTACGCGGAACCAGAGGCTGTAACATGGTAACATTTCCTTTTCCACCACATACACGGTCACATCTCGGGCGTCCACTTTGTCGTCGATCTTCACGTCCGCTTCGTCTTCTTCATTCAGGTGCACTACCTGTTCGGCGGCAACCCCGGTCTCACGTCCAGCCCGCGCCTGCGCCTTGACGACCTGTGGGCGCTGAGGCTCGCTCGGGGCGACGCAGGGGGAGGCGTAGGGCGGGGCGGGGTGCGGGGGGCGGCGCGTGCGGCGCTGCGGGAGGCGCGCTACCGCGAACTGGCCGCCGCGCCCGGCTCCGGTCACGCCGCGCTACACTACCTACGCCACGGCCTCCGGGAGGTCACCGACCTCGCCGACCCGCTGCAGGTGGCGCACTTCCAGAGGCTGGCGACGGTGCTGTTCTCCGGCGGGACGAGCCCAGACGAGGACGACGAGGCGACCGGGGCGGGTGCGGGGGCCGGCGGCGTGGCGCTGGACGCGGCGCGCGTGCGCGTACTGCGGCGGCGGCGGGCGCTGGCGAGACGCGAGGCGCACCACGCGGACCTGCCGCGAGCACTCGCACTCGTGAGTAGCGCCGATAATCGACTACGTGATAATCAGTTGTTTACCTAACGCTACCGGACCACTCTCTCGCCGGCGAGGGCGAACGATAGATCCGGTGGCCATGTGAAATCCTTCGATCGTGCAGGTCCTCGGCACGGACGAGCCCCTGCTGGAGCCGACCCCCTTCGAGGACGAGTCCCCGTCCCCCGAGGCGGCGGAGGCGGGCGAGGAGGTGCGCGCGGACTCGTCGTGGGAGGCGCGGGCGGCGCGCGTGCGTCTGTACGACCGCCTGTGTCGGTACTTCCGGCCCTCCACCGCGCCGCCCGACCGCGACATACAGCACCTCGTCCATTTGTGATTCTATTAAACCGTAACCTCCTACAGTCCACGGCGAAAACCTCGTTTCACTTTTATTTGGAGGCGATACTCAGAAGTGCTCTCGATGCCACTTTTTGTCCTGTAAAGTGTACCTCTGAGTACGTCACGTACTGTAATAATAACTCGATACCGTTCTCGCGACTCGTAATTAATAACGTTGAATGTTGTATGAGATGACGACGTAATTTGACATTATTTCATGTTATGTGCTTGTTTACATTTTAACCGCTGCGCTATTTGTAACAAGAAGAACGTGTTATCTCCACGCGTTCAATTATCATTATATTATATGCTATGCTCCAAGTGAAAAATGAAGTACCTACATTTGATAAATGTAAAAAACTCTTGATCTAATATATTGATACTCGTTACTTGAACGTTAATAAAGACTACTTGCAAAAACTAAACTAAATGCTAACAACTAAAATAGCAGTTTATGACAGTTTGTCCCTCGACAGCCGTATATTTTATGTTACGTAGTAAGTAGTACTACATCACTTTCTATCTCATGAGTTAGTGTTCAAATAATTCTATATAAATTCAATCATCACGTACTGTCTGCTCATTAACGAGCTAACATACAAACTATCCCGTTTATAATTTTAGCAAGACGTACTTGTATAAAAGACATAATTGGATAAAAATAGTGTAATGGTCTTCATAACAGATCTTTAATATCATGTTTATTTCTTAAAACCCATGCGAGCTATACAATTAGCATGAATTCTAAATTTCTAATTATTATTTCTTAAGACGGTACATTTAAAAGATTTCTAATGTTGTATATAATTTTCAAACAAATTTATGTCGGGAACGTTTGCGCTTTATATATGTAGCGGTCTGGGGTTAACAATTAATTATCTAAAACTATACAAATATGAAATATTTCTGTATTATATACCTCATTTTAATTACAAACTCTTACTTGTTTTGTTAATATTAAAGACACTATCGTACTCGCACTGCCACAGACGTATCCTTAAAGACTAAATGTATGATTGAAATCGCTTTTAAGTACATATGTTGCTTTTGCGAAATAATGAAGTTTTTCAGATGGGGTCATACAATATGGGGCTAAATAAAATGATTTTATTTTCGTAATATAACATACATTCGTAAAAATTTGGATCAGAGACTGAATTGTTGATTCAATCAAAGTCTTTACCTGTATATTGCTCGACTGTTTTGGGCTGCATTTAATGTGCTTTATATATCGGTAAGTACGTGTTAACTAACAGTTTAAAATTGTCTAAGTAAGTATTGTAAAAACTAACATTGATTGTGGGAAAGTAACTTCAAAACAATAACTAGTTTATTAATATTGTAGACGACACTCGGTCGCGATTCATTAGTTGTACAGTTTAAATCATTCATATTGTAATCTGCTAGGTTCGTAAATATATTGTTTCTATATGTATTTAGTTTTAAAAATTGCTTTTGGTTATATATTTGGGGTGATAAGTCTTACATTTTATTAGCGAGGCTGTGTTTTTTTTAATGGATAATAAATTAATCTCATTTTATTAATAAATCAGTTTTTTATCTATATTGTGAGTTTCAAAGCTTTTACAGCTAATGATATTGTAAATATTATCAATAATATATTTTGTGTAGTTCCATGTAATTAATGTCAGTAATAAAGAACTGGTGTATTTTGTAAACATGTAAATATATTTTGTAAGTAATTAAAACCATTCATTGTCTACGAACTGTGATACCTATGAAATAGTCATCAAGTTAGTGGCTTCAGTCTTAAATTGTAGATGGATTGACGTATTTCGTGTAATTAAATGCATTAATATTATTTATCTTTTTTGTTTTCTTCATTCTCTAAATTGTCAAAATGTATTTTCGTACGTTAGGTTTAATAAAAGACATCTTTAAATATATCATTTAATATTCTCATACTTGATTCAATCAGTCATTGCGACAACACGGCGTGCCTTGAAAATAAATCAGCTCTGACATGATATGTTCCCGGCTGACTCGATCGATTTACGTTTCACGTGGAGATAACATATTAAATAACAATTTACGATGCTATTTGAAGCTCATGACACCTCATAAGACTCAAACGGCTTAAAGACATGTAATCTGGTGCTCGATTACCGCAACGAAATCACAAAGACGGCCATCTTGAAGAGTACGGTGCGTCCCGAGCGCGCGTTAAATCAACCGATGACAGTAGCGTGGGAACAATCATGCGTCCAGTTGTTGAACAATAACCTGGCAATACAATGTGGCAGGCATCTCATATACTTTCCATAATTAATAATTTAAAAAAAAGTTAATTTTCACTATGATATAAAATAATATCTATGCCTAGGCAAAATAAACGATCTAAAGTGTTACATAAACAGTATAAAGAAAATAATAATATTTGGTTAAATCGCTCATTAACACCACCACCGGCGAGTGGCAGCAGACATCGAGCGCTACTCACATACAGTCAACGGCTTAAGTAATATCTAACTAACTATGAAAAATAAATAAGTGTATAAATACAATATGTCAAGAGTATACAAAGAAAATAAGGTAAATATAACAACGTCAAAAATGAGAAGTTCTGAAATACGACAGTCGGTAGAGGGCGTGGTGCTCCTACGACCCACGGTAATGCGTTCAGCGCTGACTAGATACAAACAATACAGAAGAGATGTCTGCTGCTAAGCTACGAACAAAAATAATACTTGAAATAAAATATTATGCGCTATATCTAAATATCGGTAAGTTACCTTTAAGTACACGAAGAATGATCTAAGATATAAGCTAGCCAATTCATTAATCTAAAAACAATAAATGCAAGGCAATGGTCCTCGCTTAACGAGCTCTGGAATTTGTAATCGCTTCGAGCTCTCAAAACAATACAACAATTACGCTACATGAGTTAATATTGCAAAAGAGTCACTACGTTAACGGAGCTCCTCCATGACTACCAAGTAATAATATAGGGTTACGGTATCGTCTAGTCTACTCCTAAACCGGTAAAACATCTAGTAGGGCGAGCGCCCTCTACTTGGAACGGTCGAACTAGCCTAGGGCCCGCACGCTACGGGAGAGACGACTACGTCATCGACCGGTTTGACGACGTCGCGGGAAGCAAACATCACATCCAATAACAAAAACGATATCGTAAAACTTCAATAATCTCTTGTAAATTTTGTCTTATCAATAGTCGCCGGCCGCGCCCCGTGAGCAAATTTTGAGCAACTTAGGAACGTTAACGGTCTGAGGGCGGGACTCGGGCGCGGCCGGCCTGGACAGGGCTGGACGGAGGGGCTCGGGCTCCGGCGGCGGATCACATCCGCGGCGCCCCGGGGCTCCGGGCCGCGTCAACGAAACGAACACGGACAATACCAATATAACTAGAACGAGATGGACGAAAATAGACGGCGGAGGGCCACAACAACGCAACGAACGTAACTACACTCTAGAGAACAGATTACATAGTCTTTGCGCACTCAGTGGATGGACGATGATTTTTTTTATCCTTGGACGTTCTAAACATTCGTATCGAGTAAGGATCCTATCATTATGTACACACGGGCGAATCTCCAGATTCCATATTAAATATGTATATAATAAAAAATAACGTCAAACGGTCTCTTCCGGCCGTCCGAGCGTCGACACGATAAATAGTAAAATCTGGCTCCGACGGGGACGCCGCAACGAGATAAATTCATCTGCGATAAATACTTCAACGCCATTACAAAAATACACGTCAAACATCGGAAATGCAAAATATATAGGGAGAAATACAATACCAAAATATAGGTTCGGCCGGGACGATAAGGTACACGGATAGAGACCGCTCAGTTCACGAACACTCACACGCGAGACAAGGAGCGGAGCGCGCCGGGGCGAGTCCACTAAATAGAGTATCAAAGATTAAAGAATTCGGAAAATTGAAGGGCGGCATCGACCGCCCCCCTCCGGACGGCCGCCGCGGGGGGCGTGTCGAGGCGGCGCCGGCCCGCCCCGGGCGCGGGATGCGCTCTCGCATAACAATATTTCGATAAGTTTAATTCTTATAAAACGTATAAATAATTCGGTCGCCTAGACCGACAGTTATAAAGTTCAGGGGTAGTGGGGGGCGCGCGGGCGGGCCAGAAGCGCGCGCAGGGCCGCGGCGGCCGCCTTGAGCGCGCGCACCAGCCGCTAGAAGTCCCGCGGCCGCGCGCGAGCCGTGCCGCCCGCCTTGGGCACGCGTCGCGTGCGCATCTCGCGGTCCACCTGCAACAGAGTGGGGGTTAGGCTGGGTTCGGGCGGGGGTCGGGGCCGAGACACGGTCTGACCGACCGAGGGCGCCTCTCACCTCCAGCTCTTCGAGGCGCTGCGTAAGCGACAGCTTCTGCTGGACGGCGAGGCGCAGGAGCTGGTTGAGCGTCTTCTTCTCCTCCTCGGCGCTGGACATCGCCTGCGTGAGCTCGTCCACCTGCGTCACGTACTCCTCGCAGCGAGCCGCGAACATCGCGCGCAGACCTGGGACACGAGTTCATCGATACGATAGTCGACACATAGATGTCGTCGATAGGTGGTCAATAAATAAATATATAGAACTGACTGGAGAAAGTGGCGGCGTCCTCCTTGAGCAGACGCAGCTCGTTCCTCAGCTTGAGCATGGTCTCCGTGACGATGGTCTTCTCGGTCTCGTACTTGGACTTGAGATTGGTGAGCGCCACCTCGGCGGTGTTCTTGTTGGACTTGAGCACGGTCCGGAGCGCGGCGATCTGCTCCCTCTTGGTCGAGAGCAGGGACTTCAGTTTGATGACCTGTTCCTGCATCTCCGCCAACTCGGCACCGCGTTCTTCTGTTTCCATTACTGTAAGGTACAATTTGAATTTCAGCGCCGTGGAAGTGCCGTTTCCAAGTCTAATATGGCATAGTAACCTACATAAAGATTTTCAAAGCATAATCAAATAAATAATAATGTACTAACTATTAAAAAAATCATCTACTAATGTTTACTTACCTACGACTGAAGAGGCCAGTATTACACAGTACGTATTATCTTAAATATACTAACTACAACTAGTATATTATTCTAATATATTTTAATTTTTAATATTACATATTTCAGCGACCACTATCAAAAAGGACTATTGAATAGATACATATTGTGAAAAGTTATATTGTAATTAGTTAATTACAGTATAACTTTTCTATGTAACACGGATACAGTGATATTGAAATGATTCACCATCTCGAATCTTGTATTTAAAACAGGAAATAGAACAAGTAAGAAAAAAAAAATTAAAAAAAAAACATTGTTGAACATCACTGCACCCGAGTTACTTCAAAGAGATAATACATGTGACAATGTATTTTAAATTATAACTTAACTTTTCACATTATATATTGCAATATAAGAACTCCAGCTACCAGGCTGGCCCGCAAGGATTCCCTTACAGTAAAAATATCCTTAGAGTTTTTCTTATTTTGCGTAAAATTTGCTTTCTTAAAATACAAACTCTTTCCAAGCAATATTGAATGTTGCCACGCTAGGTGCAAGCTAGGTTTACTTGCGTATTTAAAGGGTAATGTCGGTGTGCTCTGGCAACAATTTGTAGATAATCTTGATATACTCATGTTACTGGCGTTATTAAATATTGTCCCGAGTGATTCTTTATCCACTTTAGATATAGTTTCAAAATAATTCGTTATTTCCTTAACAGATCGCCCGGTGCATTGAATTTGTCTATGGGTGTTAGATTGAACCAAGCATTCGTGTAAATTTCGTTTATGATCCATTATTTTTATGGCAATATTATTCATCCCTTTTTTTATTTTGATAGAGTTACAGGGTGTACTTCTAGACTTCAAGAAGGGATAGGACAGACACTCTATAAACATTAAAATTAAAATAGTTGATTGATACTACGATAAAACACTTAAGGAAGGTAGAAAGCTTTTACATTGTAACAAGATATTATTATTGAATATTTGTAACAAACATCTAGCGATCTCGTGAGTCGAGCGCAGTTTGTATATGAGTGCTCGTGTGCTAGGTTGATGCCTGTATCGCGAGTCGAGCGCAGTTTGTATATGAGTGCTCGTGTGCCAGGTTGATGCCTGTATCGCGAGTCGAGCGCAGTTTGTATATGAGTGCTCGTGTGCCAGGTTGATGCCTGTATCGCGAGTCGAGCGCAGTTTGTATATGAGTGCTCGTGTGCCAGGTTGATGCCTGTATCGTGAGTCGAGCGCAGTTTGTATATGAGTGCTCGTGTGCCAGGTTGATGCCTGTATCGCGAGTCGAGCGCAGTTTGTATATGAGTGCTCGTGTGCCAGGTTGATGCCTGTATCGTGAGTCGAGCGCAGTTTGTATATGAGTGCTCGTGTGCCAGGTTGATGCCTGTATCGCGAGTCGGGCGCAGTTTGTATATGAGTGCTCGTGTGCCAGGTTGATGCCTGTATCGCGAGTCGGGTGCATTTTGTATGTGAATGCTCCTACCAGGTTGGTGCCTGTGTCTGGAGTCGAGCGCGGTGTCGAGCGCAGCGCGCAAGTGCGTGAGCTGGTCGAGCAGCGTGTCTGCTGAGCGCGCCACGAGTCCAGCCACACGCAGTCCTTCCAGCTCGCCCGCCGCTAGCGCCAGCGCCTCGTCGTCGACGCCCCGTCCTGAGCCGTCTGAACCTGGCCGACACACGCCTTATAGTGGCCCCTCATATAATGTGAATTATATTTGTATCGAGGGTTAGAGTTTATTAATTACTCATTATATTTAAATAATTTTACAAGTTATAATAGATCATTTATTATTCACCGTCGTTGTGTCCGGCGTGCTCCAGCAGCAGGCGCTCGGGCTGCGTGCCGTTGACGGCGCACACGTGGTGGTAGAGCTGCGCCAGCATGTCGGCGGCGGACGCCAGCGCGGGCGCCGCCGACGACAGTGCGCGACCCGCACCTAGGATAGAGGTGGTTCATTATTTTTTCTATTAACTTTGGTGACAGCACGGATTATTAGAAACTTCCAAACTTTCTAACGAAGTTAGCATTGATTAAGTCTCATTTTTACTAGTACTATTACGTTGCCACGTTTTTGCTACATGGCTTATGTGCCGGTGAAGAAATATATTTTAAAGAACAAAACAATCAAAGTGCTAAACTAATTTTAAAACATTGAATGGGACACCAACCTCCGGCGAGGGTGCGCAACAGATCCGCGTCCGCCTGCAGGGCGGCGCAGCGTATCTCCGCGTCGGCCACCCTGTCGCTGAGCTGTGCGAGCTGCGCGCGCTGCAGCGCCGCCGGGGAGCCGTCCGCCACGGGCGCGTCCAGCTCGCGCAACGCCGCCAGCAGCGCCGCAAGCTCGCCTCCCGATACCCGCCACCATGTCAGCCACTTGGCCGCTCGGGCCGCCACACCGCCCTCCGCCTTATCGTCCTCCTACAGGGGAAGATCGTCAGAGTCTGTTCCCTCTCTCTAGCACTCCAATCGGTCAAAGAGTGTGTGTGTGTGATGCTAACCAGGGGCGCGCAGTCCCCGTGCAGCGCGTGCAGCGCCGCCACGCGCGACAGCAGGCGCGCCAGCCCCGCGCGCAGCACGCCCGCCGCCGCGCTCTCGCACTCCGCGCCCGACTGCGCCGCCCGCAGCGACGACGACAGCTGCGACTGCGGGACAACGACACCGTACAGATGACGGACCACTCCATGCGATGGGTACCGGTGATTTTACAACAGTAATACATTTAAATTAAACTGATTTTAACGGATTTCACACGGCGTATATTTTCATTTAAGTGTAAGACTTTTTAGAGACTATTTTTTGACGAAGAAATATTGATCACCAACACCTCATCTTAAAATTCAGTTAAACCGTATTTGTTTTATTTACGTTTTCATTGTGCGCCTGCTCGAGTTGCTTCTCGAGTCTCGAGATCTCGTGCAGGTGCACCTCGGAGAACAGGTCAGCGTGGTGGTCGGCCGCCAGCTCGCCGCCGGAGGCGCCCGCCTCGCCGTCGTCCTCGCCACCGTCGTCCGGCATGCCTGGGGAGGACACTTCGTTTGAATAAAATGTTTCAAAAACATATTGATGAGGTTCTAATATAATAAATTTAATGCAAACCTCGTATACTATACGCCAGATTGGTGATGTTGAACTGCGCCTCCCTGCTGAGATGCGCATCGAGTTCCTTCTTGGCCGCAAACTTGGCCTCGCGCTCCGCCTGCAGCGCTTCGAGCGCTTCCGTCAGCTGCCGTTCGGCGATGCGCCGCAGCGCTGCCGTTTCGTCGGCGGCGGCGCGTGCGTTCTCCGCCTCCTCACCCAATCGACGTACCTCATGTTTTAAACCCTCGTATTCTACCTGGGAATTCATGAAATAGGAGGTTTATATCTTTTAGTAAAAGGCATTGAATATGAAAGTGAAATGTCTACATACCTGTGAAGACCGTAATGCTGAAACCTGCTTCTGCAGCGATATATTCTCATCTTCTAAATCTCCAATGTCCAAAATCAACCGTTGCTCTCGTTGCCTCGCTTCCTTTAATTCGGCTCGTAGTGCAGCTCTTTCTGATTCTCTCGTGGCTTTGTCGGCTCCCAGCTCCGAGCTCTCGGCCAGTAGTCGGTCTCGCTCGCTCACCACTCTCTCTAACTCGTGACGTAACTATAAGCAATTGAGGTTAATTAATGTGACGAAAAGACTTTTATAATTAATCAAAATGTTTCTAAATTGGAGCTGTATATATTCGATTTTATTTTTATAATTTAAAGATAAAAATCTACTTGGAAGAAAATAAATATTTTCGAATAAACATTTCAGCAGAGCTTGAATAATATTTTCAGGCACAAAACCCTGCATTAGTTAAATTAAATTCGACACGGATCCGACAGATAGTACACCTATTTTTTATTTAGGTTACATTTTTTTCACCTAGCACTTAGTTGATTGGTGTCTAAGCGTGCCTAGGTGTGGCCAGGCGTGGTACAATGACATCTTTATTGAAGTTTGCTCGAATCCGCTGAATACGGTCAAGGGTGATGAATAATATTTCCCTGGTGGTTATAATGAATGTTTCCGTCGTTGAATAATGTAAAATTTTCTTTATGTATATTTTCATTTAATATTCAAATGATTTGCAAACGAGTCTCAAACCTCGTATACACAAAAGGACAGACATTTTTGAATAAAAATATCTGTATGTAATTACTTTTGTGTTACATTCTAGAAAGTTAACACGTAGTTGTGAATACTGATACAATAAATGACACCTATTATAAACGGACTATTGTATCATTCACTGAGATAGGTCAGATACCAAAGCAGCAGGGTGTGATCTTCATTTAACGTTTACACAAAATTTATAGGCCTATAAAGTTCAGACGCAGACGCTCATTTTGTTAAATTGGTAGACTTTTTAGAATAATTCAAGCAAATTATTTTATTAAAAAAAATATTATTAGTGATGCTATTATTTTCGACGATCTATTATTAAAAAATGAATTTCTGTCTTTCTCTTAAAGATAACGGCTTTCGAGTTTTTGAAAAACCAGACAAGCAACTTGAACATAACAATAATATGTATATTTTATATTTGTTTTTAAATCATTTTACCTCGATAAAAAACTCCATCGCGAAGACAAAAACGGTATCTTTAAAATTAACGATGCTGTTACATTACTGAAAAGATAAAAAGGAAACAATTGCTAACTACCCACTGTTCATGGTTACTATTGCGTTAGAAATTTAAGATATGAAGTCATAAAAATATTATTCGTTTAATTATAATAAAGAGCAATAGAATCTGAATATTGTATCAAATGTGATATTTTAATGGCCGTAATTGTTAGTAGCATTAAAAATAATTGGTAGGTACATACTTGAAGACGTACAAACACTCATATTGTCTGTTTGACTCATGCTTGCGATTGTATTGATAAGGGATTATAAATTACACATTTGTGTTATATTAGACTTAATTTTATCAATTTTTTAATACTATTATAATTTATTTACGATCTCACCATTTTTAATGGACGTTTTCCCGGGATTAAAACGCATTAAATTTTCAGATAAAATATGGATTGAATATATGAAACCGTTTTTTTGGATACACGTAAAAGTATATGACAAACAAAAACATTATATTATATTATAAGCGTAGAAGTAAATTTGGTGTTAACTTTTATACATATAATATATAATAACAGTTTGAGATTTCGTTAGTAATAGGCAGATGCAATTGGTTCTTTCTGTTATTGTTTAGTACACAAATAATATGCTTTAATTAGCCAACGTTTTTACACAACATTTATTGACACAGATTTACAGAGTTAACCAAGTGGCAGTTGACATTAGGTTAATGGAACATAAAGTTTGAATTTGAAAATACTAAGGTTTTACATCAATACTTCCTCTAAAACATTAGATATTTCAATTCATATAAAAGACGTAAACAAATTTGAAAACAATTTAGCTCATTCCCAGAGCAGAACGTAATTCAGCGACTCTCGTGCGTGGCAGCGGCTTTGTCAGGATGTCAGCGAGTTGTTGATTACTTGAAACATGTTGTTGATTACTTGAAACACTTTCTTTCGTTGCAGCAACCAAGCCATCATCCACGTACAGGACAACAATCAGTTTGACTTCACCAGAAATATGATAAAAAAGACATGGATCAGCTCCGCTCTGCACAAGACCGAACTTGAGTAGAAAATCCTTGAAACGGTTGTTCCAGCACCTTGGTGATTGTTTCAATCCGTAGAGACTTCTAATCAGCTTGCACACGAATCCGGAACCATCTTCAAAACCTTCAGGTTGATCCATGTAGAGTTCTTCGGTCAAAATACCGTTCAAAAATGCGGTTTTGACATCAAATTGGGCCAACTTCAGATGCTCCTTGGCAGCAATACTCAAAATTGCTCTGATGGTATCGAAACGAGCTACGGGACTGAAAGTTTCGTTATAATCAATACCTTTCCGTTGACTATATCCCTTTGCAACCAGTCGAGCTTTGTAACGACTGATCTTCCCTTCTGCATCTCGTTTAATGCGAAAGACCCAACGATTGGCGACTGTCTTCCTCCCTGCTGGTAACTTCGATAAAATCCAAGTTGAATTTTCTTCCAGCGAAGACATTTCTTCTTTCATCGCAGCTTCCCAGTGCACGTGATCAGCCGACGCCATGGCTTCTTTGTAGTCTCGAGGTTCGTCCAACTCAGCAAGATACATCTCAGTTAATCTTTTAGGTTTCTGAAGAGTTCTTCTATCTCGAAGACACCGTTGAGTGGTCTCTTTTATAGCTTTAGGGGTTTCATCAAACTCTTCAATTCGCGGTTCAGCAGCAACATCTTGATCATTTACTGGCGACACAAGATTCGGGACTCCAGGCACGTTCACAGCTTCAGGTAAGTTCAGGAATCTTGGAGACTCCGGGAGTTCAACGTTGTCTTCGATTTCTTCAGCAGCAACGGGAACACCTTCAACAAGATCCTTTTCTGGAGCCTTTTCAGGAAACAGCGCCAACACTTTAGAAGAGTGCTCCGGACCAAACACTACCTCTCGACTTCGAATCACCTTCCTTGTGTCCTTGATCCACACACGAAAACCATCAATGTCTTCTGAATACCCGACGAAAACTGCTTCGGTACCTTTAGCATCCCACTTTTTCCGATGTTCTTTAGGCACCATCACGTAGCAGACCGTTCCAAAGATATGGAACCTGTTCAGATGAACACTTTTCTCAACGAACAGTTCGTATGGAGTTTTGCCCTCCACAGAGCTTGGACCAGTTCGGTTAAGAACATACACCGCAGCGTTGACAGCTTCAGCCCACAGATACTTCGGTAGATCCTTGCTAACAAGCATGGTTCTTGCAAGATCTTCGATCGTCCTGTTGGACCGTTCAGCACAACCGTTTTGTTGAGGCGTATACGGGTTAGTAACCACCATCTTCGTTCCTTCAGACTTCATAAGATTTTGCATCGCCCCATTAACAAATTCTTTTCCTCCGTCACACTGGAACACCTTTACTGGTCGACCACGTTGATTCTTCACCAGCTGCAACATTTCTTTGACTTTGTCAATCACCTCAGCTTTCTTCTTCAAAAAGTAGACCAGACGAAATCTGGAGTAGTCACACGTGAAACAGACAAAGTATCTTGAACCAGCAATAGACTCCTGTTCCATTGGACCACAGACATCAGCATGGATCACTTCTCCTGGCTCGGAAGACCGCTGTTGACGTGACTTGAACGAATCTCGATGTTGCTTCCCTTCTACACAGGATCCACAAAACACGTCATCAGGTTTGACATCTATTCCGTGTTTCTTCAGTACCTGCACAACATGACGTTTATTCTGATGGCCTAAACGTTCATGCCAAACTTGAAGAGATTCCTTGGACGCCAGGTTAGCTTCAATCACACAGCACGTATCCGGTTCCTTGACTCTGAGCATCATCTTGAACAGCTGACCAGTTCGTACTCCTTGAGCCTTGATAACACCATTGAGCTGAAATTGACATCGATCCTTAGAAGAGGTAAAAGTCATACCTCTATCCAACGCACGTGTAACCGAAAACAGATTTCTTCGAGCATCAGGAACATACAGCACGTTTTCCATATGACAAGGAGTCCAACTTCCATTTACAAAAGCCTCGAAGTTGATAGTTCCTCTTCCCAGGGCACTCATCACCGAGTTGTTTCCGATATGAATTTCAGCTGGAATCGAGAAAGCCTCAAAGAACGAATACCACTCCTTCTTGAATGTCATATGATCTGTCGCACCAGAATCGATGATCCAAACGTCGTTCTTGGTTTCCGCACTGAAGACTTCGCTAACAAATGCTTGACCCTTACTTTCGTACGATGCATCGCTCTTCGACTCAGATTTCTTCTTCTTCTTCTTCTCTGTTGGACAATCTCTTCGGATATGACCGACTCCTTGACAACCGTAGCACTTGAATGTAGGCTTCTTTCCTTTCTGGGTGGACTTAACATCATCTTTGGCCTGTTTACCACCGTGTTGACTTCCACTTGCACCTTTGGATTGAAACTTCAACTTGGTTGCCATCAATGCCGATAAATTGTCCTCCTTTTCTTGCCGAAGCTTTCGTCTGTGCTCATCAGATGTCAAAACATTGATCAGGTTATCCAAAGTCTGTTGATCATCCGATCTGGCCCACCAGGCTTGTCTGAAACTTTCAAAACTATCAGGCAAAGTTTCCAGCAACTTGACCATCAACGCTGACTCATCGGGCTTGACTTTCAACTGCTGCATACGAAGAATCAATCCTTCAAACTTAGCTATATGGCTTACCATATCGTCTGCTAAATTCATGTCGAAACTGAAAAACTCAGTTTGCACTGAATGAACAGCTTGCTTGGTTTGTTGTTCATAAATACCGTGCAGTTTGGTCCACATCTGATGAGCGGTTTCACAGGCGACGATGAGGGTCATCACACTCGTATCAATTGTCTTGATAATAATTTGACAAGCTGCGCGATCTGCCTTATCCCAAATTTTCATCGCTGCTGTGTGAGCCGCAATTTGACCCGCCGTAGCATCAGCCACGAGCACCGGTTTAACTAACTCACCGATACTCACTTCATAGGCCCCATCAGTTGCACGCAATAAATTACGTACCATGAATTTCCAAATATTCCAGTTCTCCGAACCCTTCAACTTCTCAATACCTTGAAATTCCATGATTGTCAGTCACCAAAATTCCAGCAACTATCACCACCAGGTTACTTGACGAAATTGTTCCGGAAAACACTATTTGATTCTCTCAATCTTCGTTGAAAACGTTGGTCCAATCAAATTCAACCACGCTCTGCTACCATGTTATTGTTTAGTACACAAATAATATGCTTTAATTAGCCAACGTTTTTACACAACATTTATTGACACAGATTTACAGAGTTAACCAAGTGGCAGTTGACATTAGGTTAATGGAACATAAAGTTTGAATTTGAAAATACTAAGGTTTTACATCAATACTTTCCAACATATTGTAGGCGTATACTGGAAATAGGCATTCTCATTGCATAGAGGAGATAAGGAACAATATGACCTCTCCATAATGTATTCACTGAGTCAGGCGTAAACAATTCAGTTATATGCTTCGTGATAACAGAATTGACCTGATTGAGAAATTAGCAAAACTTCAACGATTAATTATTAAAAGCAAATCTTGTTATACAGTTTTGGAGTTTGTATATCGAGTAGAAAATGTATTCGTGTAAGGATTTATACTCCATTATAAAGGTAAGGTTCTTAATTTCAAACTTATTAATTGCTATTGGAAAATGTTTACGGAATTTAATTATAAACTTTGTGCATATGCAATCATAAATGCTAAGCAAGGCAACGTAATGTACAAAGTTTTGATGACATCAATTCTCTAGACGCGTGGAACAAACAGCTGTTCATTATAATGGCCCTAGGGCCGTTTCGTAGTCTGGAAATTTAAGTCAATTCCCAGACTATGAACTGAATAGTTAATATCAACTGGAACGTCAACATTTCTGTATATAATAAAACTTTAAATACAGTGTAGAGCTAACGTATTTTGTTATTGGCGAAATGCCAAAATAAATATCAACAATACTCCATTATCTATACAAACACTGGGCGAGTAACAGGAGATCACATCTGACAGCATCCATTAGAGAAAAACGGAAAATGGACAAGACACATATTATACACACAATACCTCTACAGCTTCACTCATTTTCAATGAATGACTGCAACATTCCGTAATCGAACTATATTAATCATTCCCGCATAAGTTCAAAAACACTTGCACTTTTATTCGTCTACTGTAGTTCGTCTACCGCATATCAAATACTTAACACCATCGAGTGGGGAACACGTGAATCAAGGCCGGACAAATAAAAGTATATTTCTGGAACAGTGTTATGGATTAACGTCTGCGCTTACGCCATTCCCGGCATTACATCACGCTCTTATAGATCTTTTTGTTCGCGCCTGTTACTCAAAAACTTATTCATAAATAATAAATCGCAGTTCACTCTTTGTTCAAACAAAATACTGATTGTGTTATTAATAAATATCGCACTGAAAAGTGTTTCAGTGTGTTCGAAAACGCCGTCCCGCATGTACTGATCGAGGACCCAGCGATGATTCACATCAATTGCTCTCGCTGTATAGGCAGAGCGCGAGCATTTCGTCAGATGTGTCTGGGGTTAGAGAGCACTAATAAGATAATGACTGTCTCTACATATTCTTATTGGCCACTTAACACATATACCCTCTATTTAAACGCGCATGAGTCACATTATAAACTGTAGTAGTCAAATTTGAAAGTATCTTCAAAATAATTTTAAGTTTTATAGCCGTCAATTTGGTTGTGCATAATTTAATACAGATTTGGTAAACAAAAAGTAATTTAAAATGTTTAAATTAAAACATTTTATAGCATGTATGATGTAAGCCAAAAGATACATCCACACCTAGTGGGACGCTTGAAGAAATCGTGTTGAAAAAGAAAATATAAAAATATAAAGAAAATAGTGTATTAAAATTAATTTATTAATTAAATAAAAGGTTACAATGTTTATCTCAAATGTAATTTAAACATTGTGGCTTCCTTGTTGTTTAAAATACAAAAGTCAGTGGTAATATTTACATCTTTACAACTTTACCCTCTTTGAGAAAGTTAAAAACGTTTAGAGATTAAATTGAAAGCAAAAAGAAACATGATTACAAAAATTTACTATAAACTCAGTACCCTAATGGACAAGACACCTTTGAAACAACTTAAACATCCATAAAATACATTGTTTAAGATATATTAAATTGTATGAAGAAGATCTTAATACAATGAGAATGGGAGGGTAGAACAAATTGACAGTGATTAAAATTTCATAGGGTTTCAATTTCATTCCACTTATGCAGGCCCCACTAATGACAGAGGGAAAGGGGAGTTCAGATTCTCACCATACAAATTAATTGAATAAACAATGTTGCTACAATAGATATGTTGATCTACTATTAAAATTTGGAACCACCAGAGTCTCAACTGGCCTGTATACAAACTGCAGTCAAGCTCTATCACCTAGTTAATATTAATTTCTTGTTAACCACCTAATATTTATATTATAATTTGTAATTATTTTTATTCAGATTTAAAATATATCTTTTTCAGTTATTAAAGAAAGGAAACTGATATGGCTGAAGGGTACAATTATTTCTTCAAATATTTATACTGATTACTTTTATATCTGAAACTTTTTTCTTCATATTAATGTAAAATAAAATACTATTATCTTCAATAGATTATTAAAGGAAAGTAGTATATGTTCACAAAATAAAGCATAATAATGACCATAAATGTGTTAGTGTTATTTCAAAATCTATTCATATTAATAATAATTACTGCAGGACTTGAGTTACAAGAATTATTTCTTATCTTATCTTGGACATATTATCTATAAATGCAGTTAACATTTTATTTTTTCTTTTGTACATAAATACTAGTTTAATGCACTTAATATATTCAAGTTGTTATAAAAAAAATATTAATTTAAAGTTAAATTAAATTATCAATTAAAAAAAAATAAAGTACAAAGCTTTTTATTCTTTTAAAACAACACTTTAAGATTTTTTATAAATAAAAAACTTCACAGCCATTATTTTTGTTCATAAATTTGTAAAAAGTAATTCTTAGTCTTTGGAATAGAACTAATTATATAAGAAATTGTTTTATTTTTAAATTAACATTAAATATAGTTAAAATGAATAAGAATAATAGTATAAGATTAACATTAAAAAATATATAAAAAAAAAGGTGGAACAGTACATTAATTTATTTCAATGCGTTTTGTAATTAATTCAGAGTTTATTGCTTTTTAATACAACAATATTAATTTAGTCCGTTCGCAGAATGTAATTAAATGGTATTTTATTTTATGTCTTAAAAAATTGAATATATGAGGGAAGTTGGATATTCATAAGATATAATATTTGTCTCACCTGTTTTGTTTCTCCTTCAAGTTCAATAATTTGTAATGTAAGTGAACTTTCCATAGCCGCAGACTCATTGAGGAGGGCATTTTCTTGTTCTATTCCACTTCTAGTGGTTACTTTTTGTGTTGTATCTAGTTTCATCAAGGCCTGAAAGTAACTTAAATTTAATATTTTGCACTATTATTTGTTAAGGTTTTTTTTATACTTATTAATGGGTTAGGATAATTCATAAAGCAATTACACACAGGAAACTTTTTCTGGGTAACAGTCTGTTAACATCTTTACAATAAAGTATATATTTTTTGAAGTAGAATTACAAGCCAATTAGAAGAATTTTAAAATTCAATTTAAAGTTACCGTTTGCAAGTTAATGTAGCCATTAAGGCATGAAAAGTGAAAATATTACGGTATGTAGGCCATCTAACCTCTTGTGTGATGTCCAGTTCATGCTTCGTGTTCTCGTATAAACTTTCCAGTTCATCACATCGCAGCTGGAGGGAACTCTTCTCCTCTAGCAGCACTAATCCAAGCTGCGCCGATTGAATCTTCTCGCTGCTGGCTTGGTCGAGCTCTCGGCTAAGCCTCTCGATCTCCGCCTTCAGCTCGGAAATCGATAAATCGTTACCTGCCGTCCCTGCCATCTTGTGACAGTTTTACGGCTTTCTGTCTAAATCTTCATAAACAAAGTAAATAATCTTAGAAAAACAACGTTAAAACGTGTAAAATCAATGTTTCTACATTCTCTCAACAAAAGTATAACGTCTTGACAGTTCGCTCAGTTCTGTAACTTTTTTTTGTCTTATGACTGTTGTAATTACTTTCATTGCAATGCATTCTAGTCTTTTTGCTGGAAATATTGAACGTCTTTAAAACTATGTCATGAATAAAGTTAAATTAATACTTTTTATTATAGTTATGTAATTATTTTTGGAAACTCATTTCAGTACTTTTTATAAATTTTCATATCACATTGTATACAACCATGTAGACCATAGAGAATGCGCTGCTCGAGAAGCCGCCAAAGTGGGTTGTTTTCAGTAATATTGGAACTGAGCCTATACGAACATTTATAATTAATATAACATTATTATTTACTACTAGATGGGCTTGAAATTTGAGCATATTACTATGGAGTGGATGATTACTTTACGTAATATATATAAAAGGTTCTTGAACTACAGAACAGACATATCAATAATATAAATATAAATAGCCAATCAATATAATCAACCAATAGTGCCGCCTAAATCTTAAATAACATTAATATAATTAATTATAGTAATACACAATGATTTTTGTCCAATTCTGTAGGTCACGTATTAATCATTATATTAGGTAAGAGGGAAAATAAAAAACAGTTGCATTAAGTTTGTTTTTATTAATAACATCAAACATCTATAATTTATATTTTATTAGGAAATTGTATGAAAATTCATCAAAATTTAATTGAGAATCGTTACAAATTTTACATACTCAGAATAATCAAAAATACCTTTAGCATTATTTTAATAATATAAGTAGTTTAATATTAGCACCTGTTATTAATGTTGTCGACGGTTTATATTTATTTACACAATTGACATTTCCAATAACATAAAATTATGATTAACTAAATTATTTCAAAAATGTAAATGAAGTATATATATTTTGTAATAACAATTACGTGTTTTTTTTATTAAATTTTAGTCATGAAACAATTTGGAATGTGCGATTGTGTTCACAGTGCAGAAAAAATAAACATTAAATATGTTATAAAGATTTGTAATGTGTATTATTATTTTACATTTAAAAAATATACTAGTAGTAGTGTTGCCACAGATAGTATGTTTAAACAGTTTTAATATCCTTAAAAGTATTATTAGATTTTGAAGATTCTTAAAATAAAAGTGTTAATAATAACTTATATAAAACGAATTTGAAATGATTAAATTTATTTAAAGGTTTGTACTAAATCATATTTTACTAAAGCAAAACAATGATCGTTGTAATTTTTATTATTATTTGGTTTGCTTTAAGCTTGGCACCTTAAATGGCGGGCATATTAATATTTCGGTGAGTTATTATGAAAGTATGATACTTAGGAGTTTATAATATTGAGCAAAATAATTTTAAATTATTATTCTATTTCCATGATCCCTGGCTTTTAACTGAACAGCTTAGCATCATACGTTATGTATCGAACAAACCTATTTCATATATATTCATAAGATTTACAAAATAATATTATTTTATTATAATTATAAAAACATGTATTTTATATATATATATATTTTATTAAGTCATTTATCCTGTTCTAGTTATTAAATTTTTATCCATTGTAATATCATAAAACTGGACATGCCTGAACCATATTATGGATCTTAAATATTTATACATATATATTCGCAGTATATAAAAAATCTATGAGGTCTGTTTGTTTGTGAATCAAACTACTTTTAGCTACTAATTATTAATAGTTGGGCTATATTTTAAAATAATATCATAACACATAGACAAGTAAATTGATTTGTGGTGGTATGAAAGGTACAGGCAAAACTAATAATAATATAAGGATACATGACTCAATGCATGTAATATGATAGAAACTTCCGAGACTAATATTATCTCATATAAAACCTACCAACAAACTACATATATTAATAATTGATACTACTTATTGCCCTATAATTTTCGAACTATTCAATTCAAGTTTGTAATTCTATATTAAGATTATTTATAAATTTACTAAAAAGTATTCACATCAATATCATCCGGGAAGACAATCATTTTTTCTCCAATCACAATATAAATTACTTATCAATAATATATATTACACAGATAATCACAATTTAGATAGTTTATGAGTAACTGTGGACAGAACATATTAATATTACATTTTGAGAGGACTTTGACAATATGTTATTAGTGAGTTAAAATAATAAAAATTAAACAGCTTCAATTATGAATTATTATTAAATTATAATTATATACGAATAAAATTAGACTAGAATTATTAAATGGAAAAAATAAATAATTAAAAAAATGCATCTTATAAATAGATTTTATGTCATAAAATATTTCATTATTTTAGTTTTGATCTTGATAATGTTTAAAATGCTAATATTTATCCATATATTATTAATTATTGTATAAAAATAAAAGGATGATATGATTTCATTGCTTGTTTTTGCCTCCACGTCAGATTTAGCATTATACTTGAATAGATCAATATATTTTTGCTAAATGGTTTGTTCTTATTAAAAAAAGAGAGTACATTTAACTACATCCTCTTTCTCTGTCGCACAAACATACTAAAGTGAAATTAATGTATAACTATTATATAACTACAGCCTTGATAAATGCGAATTACTCACCATTCATATACCCATAGTAAAACATATTTGTAACATAAGATGCTAATAGCAGAATTATGAAAAAAAAATTAAGACATTTTGAATTAAATTGAATTCTGTCCCAAATTTATTCATATTTTTTTAAACAACAATTAGAATTTTTACTTCATTTTGTACAATCATAAGAAAATAGCATAATAAAGATATTGGTATATACACAGATAACAGTTAATATTTAGTTAGTGGAAAAGGTTTATGTCGTAACAAATTATTTGCAAGACTCGTCTTATTGCACACTGTATTGTTTACATAATGGCACAATTTGACGTTGACTCCTCCCTCTGCGGCGTCGGTCGCAACGGAAGTCTGTTGATTTCCGGCTCTGGCATTGTAATGGGGGAGTCTTTTCTTACCGACTGTTTGGATATCTCCTGTGCCTTCTGAGGGGGAGGTAGCTTGGTTTCCTGTTTGAGCTCAGGGAGCGAGCTGGTGCTGGGTGTTCTCGCACGAGGGTTCACGGATACGCGGCGCTCACGAGCGGTGATGATCGATGTCAGGAATGGAATTTGGTTGCTGATTGCCATCATAAACGGTTTGTAGCCGACGCTGGAAATAAGAAAGGATAAATGTTTTTTTTTTCATATATATACTGTTTTAAAAAAAAAATACAGATTTTATTTATGATATCTTTCAAAGACCACAGTTGATCAATCAATAGAATCATGAAGCCAGTCGAATACTCTACATTATCCTTATACGTTTGAACAGAATTCACACCGAACGTTTGTCAGGTTCTATACACGACGGCCACTCGTCACTCGTCAGTCAGTTCAGTTTGGCTTAAGGCTGGGACCTTTCAGCCCTCGTGTCACTCCAGAGAGCCCAGACCAGTCGTAACATCAAATGTAAATGAAGTTACGATACAGTATCGGCACAGCGAGTAGTGTACGCACCACTCGGCGTCGCTCCAGGCACGCAGGTGTGCGAGCGCGTCCCGCAGGCGCCTGGCGGCCGCCGGCGTGACGTCAGCGCCGCGCGCCGCGTTGGCGCAGCGCAGCACGGCCAGCGCGTCGCGCAGCGCCACCGCCACCACCAACGACCACTCCACGCAGCTCGCCTCCGTCATCAGTTGCAGGAAGTACCTGCCGCCCAGATGGATGGATCCCGATAATACACACTATTTTAATTCAATATTATTTCAGTATAAAATTCGTGGAAAAATAAGAAAAAGAACAACTAACGAACAATTTGAAGAAATAAATATTAATGGTATTAATAAATCTATCAATTAACCATGGTATTAATAAATCTATCAATTACGCCCTCTACACTTAGGATACATCCGAGAACCCCATATTTGTATAACCTGAGCTGCACGTGCGCGGTGTGGTCTCCCCGCTCCGCCTGGTGGTGGTGAAGCCGCTCCATGAGCGCGGCGTACCTTCTCTCCTCCCCTGCCTCCCCCGCTCCCACTCCCGTCTCCCCGTCCTCACCCACCTCTTCCCCCCACGCAACCGCCCCACCCTCTGCCACGCTGCACTCGCCCACTGAGCTGTAAGTTATAATACGAATATTGGATTATGAAGCCGTAGTTTGGAATACTGTATTATTTCAAGTTGTTACTGATTTGATTTGATTCATTAGACTATTTGATTCATTTTTATGTGTTAGAATCAAAGAGTTATGTAATCCGTTAGCTTCAGGCATGAGCGCCGTATCGTCATCAGTGGTGCGGTGTACCTGAGCGGCGCGGGCGGCGGCGCTCGCAGCGACAGCGACACGTACCCGCTGTCACCGCACTGACTGCCCTCGCGCGGACCACAGGCTGCACATACATTTCATTATTACCTTAGATTAACTATATACTTTTAAATATATATGGAACGAAAATTTTATTTTATTTTAACACGGTCAGGGCTCGAATCAACGACCAGTGGGATAGCGTCCCGTCGCTGTACCAATTGAACTACTGTGTCGCTACCTGTCTTGATGGTCTTTATCAACATTTTGTAGAATTTTCGTTTTGATGTTTATCAATAAAAGTAAATAACTTTAACATGGCTGAATGTTTATAGACAATTTGACACTATTCATATATATATAACACAAGAGAGGCTCGAACCTCCGGGACGCCGTACCCGTTATTACAACTGGCTTACATATATACTTACATCAGTCTGAAATCAACACAAAGACAAATATTTCTACAGCTTATTTAAAGATCCATACAAAAATTACATATAGGATATATTAAAAAAAAATATATACAGATTTGGCTTCGTTTCAGACTTTTAAATATAGATTAAATCTATAATTATTTTGTAAGTATTTATGATAAACAAAATAACATTTGGAATTTGTTTTCTAATTACGCTATTTATAAAGAATTTAACAATTTTAGTTAAATATTGTGTAGTATATTTTTTACTTACTGGGTACAACACTGTTCTTTCTCTCCGCTATCTGTTCCTCGGTCAGCGTAGGGTAGGGCCAGTTGAAGTCTTCGTGGAGCCTCTTCAAACATAACACGGCGTTGTCAACCCTGGCGGCCCTCTCCTTCTCCCCGGCCAGCCAGGCCACCAGATGCAGGTCCAGGGCTGCGGCTAGACGCCCCAGGGACACTAGACGCGCCGTCGACAACAGGAGACGAGCGTGTCTCTGTATCATCATGTCGATAAAGAATTCCTCAGCCGTGCCAGTGAGGGACTCTCTGAAATTATATAAACGTATATACGATATAAGCTTAGGGAAGATTGACATATGGACTATTTTAAGCTATCTAAAATATCTACAATTGTGTATATGCCAGAGCCTACCTGTCGCTCCTGGCGGGCACGGACTTCTTCCTCTTGACGGCGGCGGTGGCGGTGGCGGTGGCGGTGGCGGTGGCGGCGGGGCGGCGGGTGGCGGCGGGCGGCGGGGCGGGCGCTGGGGGGGACGGCTCCCGCGGCGCCGCCGTCGTGCTGAAACTGCGCCCGCGACCTCCTGCCAGCTGGGGAAGGGACTCTGTTAGTCGTGTGTGTGTGTGTACGTACGACTGACACGGTGCGGAATAAAGTAACTTGATATAGGTTGTGTGGGTACATTATTCATGTTTGCATGTGTGCGTGAGTGTGTGCGTGTGTGTGTGTGTGTGTGTGTGTGGCCACACTCACCTGCATGCTGCCAAGTATGACAGACAGATCCTCGGCGTTGGGGCTGACGGCCTGCGACTGCACCACCTGACCGTACTTAGTCTGTACATTCATAGAATTTCTAGGCGAATCGACGTCATTGGGATCTGAAACACGAACAACTAACTAAGATTTTATATCATTAAATTATGAAAAAAAAATCTTTAAAGATATTCTAATTTTACAACTTTATTACGACGCGGTTTAAGCATGTCTATCATTACATTATAAATCTCTTACCATTGACTTACCACGGGTTGAAGAGATCGAAATAAATTATGTTACTAGAAAAGGAGGTAACTCTGGGGGTTTTTTTTCAGTAACAAACTAGTTCTTGGCAAATCAACGAACCATGCTATAAAGGTAGCGCTTTACAAATATCAATCTATCATCACTTAACAATTACATACATAAATTGTGTTTTTTCAATGAGCAAAGGTAAAGTCCTCCTTTCCTTTCCTTGTAGTCGGTTCCTTCATCCCTCCCCATTTCTGGAGGGCAGTAAATCATTTGCAACTATCATAACTATCTGTGCCATAACTTACCAGCAGATGTACTTTCTGCTCGTCTACCAAAGTTTTAAAAGTATGCATGTGACGTTACCGATGGCTCGCAGGAAGCGCACGAGGTCCCTGGCCAGGTCCCAGCGCGCGTGCTGCAGCGCCGTGTCCAGCAGCTGCGTGGCCAGCTGGCGACTCACCGACGAACTCTCCAGGTTCTAGTTACACGGTGCTCATTTCAAAGAAAGAACCAAAAAATCAAGTCATTCCATATCGTTTAGTCGATCATGGGACTACTTTGGTTAAAAAATTAAGTTCGTACCATTTAAAGTTCTTTTTTTAAAATTTTATTTCGTGTATATTGATAACTGATTATATAAAATGACTTTTGAATCATTTGTTCATTGTTCACTTTTTTATAGAATTTGAAGTTTAATATCTATTGTGCCTTACTTAGATGACAGCTCACATTTCAAAATTTTTTTAAAAATGTTTTTGTCTTTTTTACGAGTATGTACCTGTAGAATGATGAGGTAGGAGGCGGCGGTATCCAGCATGTTCCGCTGTAAGCATTCCTGGAAGAGCTCCTTGGGCTTCCCGGCAGCAGAGAACAGATACGGCCACAGAGCTATTTCAGTCTTTCTAGCGCACTGTACCACTGTCTGGAGAAAGAACGAAACAAATGAAGTTGTATAACTTCCTCGCTATTCACAAGAGTGCCAACTGTCAACTACCGTACCTGCAAGTAAACAGGGAACTCGTGAACGAACTCAATGACGCTGGGTAGTTGCGCGTCCGGGATGGGCTCCTTACTAGTGGCTTCTTCCTCCAGAACCTCGTGCAGCAGCAGCTCCAAGGAGTGCGGGAAGTAGGGCAGCTGGGCGCATGAGCGGGCGATCTCCCACGCGTGGTAACCCAGGTTGCGACGCAAGAGTTGACGCAGAATCTGGTGCAGGTAGACTTGGCTCTGGGAAATAATGAAAGACTCCAATTGCATGGTTCCCAAATGAGAGATGTACTCGCAGAAACACCGGTAAGGAATCTCCAATGAAACTCTATGCATTCCCGTAGGCCTATAGTGACTCACCGTTCTATTTATAACACAAAACGGCAACGAAAACACAGAATCTGAATCCGATGCATACAGCGTCGTGTCGTTTTCAGCTCCGAGAAGAATTGCGTCATCGAAAAGGATTGCTGGGAAAGAAGGTCACATTACACAGCCAGTACATCGTCTTCAGTTCTCAAACATAATTATTTATGCTACATTACATTAATCTTAAAAAAGAATTCAAATATATAATAGACAATTTACTCAGCGGGTATATGTCTAGATGGAAGGGCAGCATGATTCTCTTGGCCATGAAGGTGTGTCGCGAGGGGTCAGTGCGTCGTGTGGCCTCCCGTGGTATCAAGGGCAGCCACACGCGAGCCCCCAGCGCGCCACACCACAGCCACAGCGCCCGTGACAGTTGTGTCTGCGTGCCCGTGCCGCTACCGGACCACACGCTTTCCACGCATGATGCCAGCACCGTGGCCGGGAGACAGCTATAGGCCTATACAGTTATCAGGTTACTATGGGTCTAGAAATATTAGCACAAATAAATGTACAGAGAATGCTAAATTTATTTGTGTGGGAAAAGAGAGGGTAGGTCTGTGAGCAGAGTGACGGACAAACCTCGCACAGATCATGGGTTCGAGTCCTGCTCGTGGAGATGGATTTTCATTATATAATTAAAAATAAAATAACAATGTTTCCTTAATAGAAATTTATCCAGCAGTCTTCCTCAAACAGTAATAATTCAACAGACATGTTTAAAAAAGTGAAAATTACAACACAAATGTTTCCAAAAGGGCCGCAGTGTCCTTACTTCTTCAAACAATTGCATTGCGATATTCGAACGATGATTACTAAATCTCACTGGAACACTTTAATAGTATTATAATTTTACTATAATTTCTAGATAAATTATTGCGAATACCCTGTATGAATGTTACTTGTATATTTTCTGTGGTAATAACACAGCAATCGATATAATTACTGCCAACACTCGAAATACCTATAAGATATTATATAATATTTACCCGGCTGCATTCAAGTTAATATATCGGAATTTACCCTACTAGTTTCAAACTCATTCGGGGTTCTAATTCAGCTCGAAGCTTAAGGCTTCATGTTTTAAAAAAGTTTCAATATAAAAACCTATTAAACAATTGCATTGACAAATAATAAACACAAATTATATAAATTGATTTAACATTTATGTAATACTATTGAAATATAACACGAATGTAAACATTATATGCAAGAGTTCAAGTACAGAGGATGATTGTATAATACGACCTAATTATATAAATCCTTTACCACGGCCGAGTATAGTTTATTAGACTATTAGACTCGTAACCGTCGCATGCTTGGCTTAGTAGGTCCGCTAGCCCGACGTCCAACACGCACGCTATGCACACGTAACTGGACCATATCCCACAAAACATATTTATCACAATTTACTAACATTGCAACATCACCTCTACGCATCATTAAATCTTAAATTGTTCTCAATAGCTACAGAGCTATATTGTAGATTATAAATAATATATCTAACCTAAAATATAACACCAATTAAAATTGTTTCGGCTAGCAAACTTTAATGGAAATATTCCGGAATTTGGACGCATTATATGTTCGTTTTCTCCTACTGAAGGTTCTATGAAAATGAGGAAGACTGATGCAAGCCCTGGTAATATTGCCCTGGTCGTGCAGGCGTGAAACATTCAACATCCGTTAAAGAGAATCGAAGGTCTAAGTAAAACTATATATTGAACACTTTACTATTTATTAATCAGTGCGTTTTTGATATAGTGCTCGGCGTGTCTTTTAAAACATGGAGTATTTTGCGGCGGTTAGTGAATTGTTGATGTGTTAAGTAAATTGCCGAAGTGGATTAACTAATCTGATGAATCATTTACAGATAGCATTTTTACTAGCTCTCTCGGCTCTCACCAATGCCGATGGGTCTTTAGGAGGCCTTGTGGAGGAAGGTCTTGTGTATGCACCGGGCCATGCATCAGTAGATTATTATGTAAGCATTTGTAAAGATGAAAATATCAAATCGAGGGTAACAATTTTAAAATGTCCTGTTAATTTTTAGGCCTACCCGAGATATGCATTTGATTATGCAGTGCGGGACCCTCACACTGGTGACAACAAGGCGCAATGGGAAAAGAGGGACGGGGATGTCGTAATAGGTAGCTGATTCGTAACACTTTAAAATATCTAATAAGTAATAGAAATTGAAATGCTATTTTTTTTTAAATAGGTGCATATTCTCTAGTAGAACCCGACGGCAGTTTGCGTGTTGTGGAATATCGTGCAGATGACAAGACCGGTTTCAACGCAGTGGTCAAGCGCATCGGACCCAACATACACCCTATCCCCACTCCCATCTACAAAGCACCAATTCCATCGCTCGGATACAAGTCCTACCTGACACACCCTATCGGACCGGTGGCCGGGCTTGAGAAATTAGCCACTGCTCCTGTTTACAGCGGAGCATACAGCGGCAGTGCGACTTCTGGACAACTCTATAAGTCTATAGCACCCGCTATAGTCAAAGAAGTGGTTCCAATTTCCCCAATCGGCAAAATTATTGAGGCACCAGTTTCCGCTCCCACTCCTCTCTATGACGCTGAAATTATTCCCGAGCCTATATACAAACAACCAATTCTTCCTCTTTACAAGGTTCCAATTCCTGAGGTCCATATGTATAAGGCACCCATACTTAAAGAACCTTACGGCCTGCCAATATTACCACCAGTTTTGAAACAAGCACCACTGTTGAACCCACCACGTGAACCTATATATTCCTCATACCTGGGTAAGAGTGGATTAGGTGTACCTGGGCTTAGAAATCTGGAGCCAGTTGCTTTAGGAGGAATTGACTATAATATTTTAGGGAAAGGTCTGTTGGATTACAGAAGATTGATAGATAACAAGGCACCACTAGGATACAGAGGCCTTTCAGATTACAATACACCTTTGGTCTATAAAGGATATGCCGGTCCCGGATTGGGATATGGACTTTAAATTTTGATAAATATATATTTAAATAATATAGGACCAGTGTTAATGCCGTTATCTACGAATATGGATATTTTAAGGAATTAGATATGTAATATAGTTTGTGAAATACCTCGATTTATAAATAAAGCAATTGTCCAGTAAAACGTTATTTTCTTACCTGATATTATTTTAATCAAAGTGATATTCAAATACTAAATAATCAGTCATATGAAGGTTATATTAAGAATCAACCATTAGCACGGTCTTAATTACACGTTTAGAATGTTCATATAAGTAATAAATATGATAAAAAGTGGAATATTAATATGACAAAAAAGAAATCGACATATAAATAAAACAGCTGGAACAACAGACAGTTCTATTTATATACATATATATATATTCCTACATAATACATAGAGAGGTGGGGGTATGTGAGACTCGTGGTCTTTCATTAGTGGGTCATTAACAGCGTAAATAAAAGTGTTACGAAGATAATCCAGTAATTTCCAGTAAAACCATACATTTTCTTAAAATCCGAAATAAAAACGGTAGCTACCGTTAAGATTTCTATTATCTTACATAATTATGGACTTGAAACGAAATCACTGAAGACAAAATAATTGTTACCTGAAGCCAAAAAATATATATATATATATAAATTTAAATCTTTAATCTGAAATTATCACAAAATATAAAAGAATATGCTAACATATTTAAAGTACGCGACGGTGACAGAGTTAAAGGCGGTAACTCTTTACTACAGCCAGATGTTAAATTACGTAGATTGGAGTACTCTGCGAGCGACTAAACTAGATTGAATGTAATAGTCAAAAATATTGGATGCGATCAGTGCATCCAAAACTTTATGTTCCTTTATCCAATTCGAATTATAGGTTTGGTGCGGTTCAATTAGCAGTAGACCTGCCACAGGTCAAATTGAGATGGACTAACATGACAAACATTGTCACGATTATATATAAAAATATGAAAATGATTATTTATATAAAGAAATACTCGGTCGGATATCTCTACTACAAAGTATTGCAATAAGGAAACCTGTCTGTAAATAAAACAAATGAAAACGAAACCGACACCACCAGACTGAACCGACACGCCTCATGGGCTTAGAAATAATTAGTGCGATTTCAATTAGGCTCGAACCATTTACATATTAATTGTAAATGTCATTTAGGAAAAATTGTGAAAAGTGACGATACATTACGTCTTACGTAACATTTTACATACAACTGAAGAACGAGTTACTTTTAATAGGCTGTATAACAAATTATAATAGCAAAAAAAACGGACCAAATAAGCCGACCTAGAACTGGAGGGCTATCAGGAACCGGAGCGCGACCCGCCCGAATATAATTATCGTTGTATAAATAGCCGCGTGGTGTTGACACCCCTACAGTACACTTCGTTTGCTTGCTGGAATACATCGTCAATATGAAATCAATTTTGGTGGTAAATGTCGATAATTTTACGAGTTTCTTTTCGGTTCCGTGACCAAACAGCGTTAAAATGTAATATTTGTCCCTATGTTTAGATACTCTACTTCGTTGCAGTAGCGGCGGCTAACCACCCTAATCTATTATCATATTTGACTGTGGGAAGTATTGTGAGTATATTTAAATTGGTTATTATAAACGTGTCATCTGAATAGTCTATACTGCAAAATTAGAAGAATTTTCGAAAAAAGCCTTATAGATGTCCCCACCGTCCCGATAAAGACGAATATGTATAGAATTCTTAATTCCCCGACGCGGGTACACAGCGATACACTAGCTCAATTGGTAAAGCGACGGGACGATTTTCCAAACGTCGCTGGTTCGAATCCCTGCCCGTATCGGTTTATTTTTCATCAGTAATTTCATATAATTTTATATTACAGCCGAATTCAAATTATGAATTTAATTACGCGGTAAACGATCCATCGACCGGAGACAACAAGGCACAATGGGAGGTTCGTGAGGGCGAAGTCGTTCGAGGAGCTTACTCCCTAGTGGAACCTGACGGCAGCATAAGGATAGTGGAGTACACGGCTGACCCCGTCCGGGGATTCAATGCCGTGGTTAAGAAAGTTGGACCAAATGTCCATTCACAGCCTATTATAGCTCCAGTGGCCCCGGTAGTGGAAGTAGCCCCGGTGGTCAATATAGCACCGATACCAACCCCAAAACCGGTTGAACAATTAATCCCGATTGCTCCGATTTCTCCAATTGCTTACGAAAAGCCAATTTACGAACCGATAAAATACGAATACGGACCAATAATTGTCCCAAACGTAAAAGAACCGCCATACTTGAACTATCTCAACGCATATGCAGCCCCGGCCCCAGCCCCGTGGGTCAGTGTGAGCGGGAAGAGTTACGGGCCTAAAGGAAATATCATCCGCAGATGGGCGGTCGCTCCCATCACTAACGGTGAAAAGGTGACCATTAGAACAAAACATTAAATTATAAGCTATATTAAATTATAAGCTATATTAAAAATAAGCTATATAATAACTTCTGTATAGGTAACCCCATTAGTTACTCACGACTGGTGTATTCTTACATATAACAAATGTAATAAAACACTAGGTCTATAGAAGTTAGGACGATTGTAAATCCAGAACAATGAAGTGTACTTCAACTGTTTCTTGTAAATAATAAATGTTTATAAAGAATTTTTATTTTTTTTATTATAATTATCGTTTGCAGTTAAAATAAAGGTTAGGTTTGAATTTTCTAAAGATGCCTATTAGATAACAGCTCCGTCCCGATATGTATAGCATGCAATATACACCGAAGCGTTTAGCGACACGGTAGCTCAATTGGTAGAGCGACGGGACGGTTTCCCAGAGGTCACAGGTTGGAATATCTGCATCGGTTTATTTGACATTATGTATTTATTTAATACATAATGCAGGTCCCATATCATAGCACGCCCGTAGTCGTTTCATTAAATCATTGAACTGATTGTTTAATTAATTACAAGAAACCTTGAACTAGATATAAAATAAAGCGATACGTGAAAATAAACACAAATACAAATTAAAGTTAAATATAAATTATAACATTATGTACTGTTCATTTGGCTTTGATGAATTATCTAATTTGTATTTACGTATTTATAATGCTACAAATTGGGCGCAATAATGTACCTGATAATGTGTTTTTTTTTTGTTTTACCGATATATATAACGATATTTATGATTATATGAATATAGTTTTTAATGTAATATAATGTAGATATTTAATATTTTTTTGATTATATTTATAATGAAATGACTAAATGATAATAATGCTTGGAAGAGGATATTTATAAGTTTTTTTTTATTCATAGTTCGAACCAATACATCATGATACCATATCAGAAGTCCTCTTGCTGCCAAAAGTAGGAGCAGTGTAGTTATTGAACTGAGTCAGTCATCTCAGTACAATGACAACTCACCGGGTTGTTGTCTTCATCGACGTCGTACTCTTCTCTCTGGACCATCATCAGCTTCCCGCTCGCGTTGATGATCTGTACGACACATACTTAATGTGTTATTTAATCAATATATGTATAGAATATAAATTTATAGGTATAAAATCAAAAATATATTTAAACAAGAAGGCTCAATAGTTAGAGTCAAAGAGAGACGCAGTTTCAAGGCAGTAAGAGAAAAGTGAGTGATCCTGCAGGCGAACGAGACTGCTGCATGTAGTTAGATGACGGAGGTGGATGAGCGAGTTTCGAGAAGGAAGGGGGAAGGGGAAGATTGTCAAGAAGGGTTGCAATAGAAAGGCCAGGAGTGGTAGAGTGGAGGGGGAGGTTAGACCGTACCAGTGAGTCTGGCGCGGCGCGAGGCTGCTCCTGCAGGCGGCAGAGGGAGGCCTGCAGCACGCACGCCGGGTGCGACAGCGCCGACACGTCCACCGCCTGAACGCAGCGCACCTCCACCGACCCGTCTGCGGGAGGTCGTGACAGATTATTAACAATATACATATATATATAATATAACACAAAACGTCGCTGTTGGGACTCACTGTTGTCCATCCTGGTGAGCTCGTAGATGCTGACGAGGGCGTCGGCACTGAACACCACGAGCTGGTCGGCCAACACGTCCAGCGCCAGCAGCTGCGCCTGCGCGCGCACCACCCGCGCCAAGCGCGAGTCCAGCTTGGCGTCCCGCGGGTACAGGCGCAGTTCGTCGTGAGACGACGTCATGCTGTAGCAGCCTGAGTATTGCGAGGTCAGTACGTTAAGTTCGATGTTGGGAACTACCGCGGAGATGAGTTCATATACTGAATGATTCTTTTCAATTTTGTATATTTATACTTCAAAGACTCATTACGAAGTTTAAAAATCTAGATGTCAATAGTTTAATGTCATAACAACCGTATGACGTCGGCAGCTACTCTGATCCAATGACCACAGTAACGGAGAGAAACCACACAACTGAACAATTATATCAACTTTACGACCTCTTTTTTAATGATTTTTTTTTTTTTTTTTTGTTATCTGATGATAGAACTAAAAGCCAAACCCACCGGCAACGATATAATCTCTCCACCACAGCACGCCGGCCGTGACCACGAAGTCCCGCTCGTGCGCCTCGTTGCCGAACAGCTTCCAGCGGCGCGCCGCACAGCTGTAGTGCGCCAGCCCCGCGCGCCCCGCCACCGCCACGTGCTCGCCGCTGCCGTCCACCGCGCTGTACTGCGCTCACCACAAAGCCCCACAATTTACATTTTTTACTTTGACCACTCTAACTCTGAAGCCATCGATGTCTCATGAATATTAACGTTAAATAATTAGATATTTTAAAAAATACTCACTCTAAGCGGCCAATTACTAGCTATATAAGTAGCCGGTAGTTGAAGCACCATCCACTGTTTCCGACACTCATTGTCGTCCACGAACTCCTTATACTTCGCGCTGCTCTCGTACTCCAAGGGCTGCTCATTGCCATTCTCCTGGTACATGTCTGAATAATCAATCATTGAGATTTTCGTACGTCGAGTCAGATTATCTTCTAAATTGACGTACAATTTATCATCCGCTTGTAAATATAGGTGTTTTTGATTGCTCTGGAAATTAAAACAAATTAGATGTCCGAAAATACAAAATGTTCGTTTGTTATTTGTATATCGACTTACCATACAAGGATTCACACTTAGCGGGCTCTTGACGAAATCCATTTGTATTAAATTGGACTTAGATTCCTCTTCCACCTTTACCATCCACAACTGATAACCCTCTGTCGCCCATTCCTACAGCGAGTCGTATTAAAACTATTACTTATGTATATTCATTTTATTTTCATTATAAAGAATTTAATTTTTATTTGAACACGTATATTATGATATAATTTGCGCAAAGTTTAAAATAATTTAATATTAATTTCAATATTTTAAGAAACAACAAGTAGAGCTGAGTTTGTAACGCGTGAAGTCAAGGGACTAATACCAACCAACCAAGGAGTTTATAGAGATCAATGAAATTCTCTAAATTATAACTCTCAGAGGATAAATAGGGTCAAGTTCAAGAAAAAAAACATTTATTTTAATGAAGTTTTGACTGGACGTATAATACAGATTTAGTTACTATATGTATAGTCAAATATCATATGAAACATTGTCGCTATGGACCTCAACCACCTCTTGAGTCGCTGATCGGTCTGAGAATGAACCGTTATCTGAACCCAACAAGAAACCTAGTTTGCTCTGAACAACTAGACAATTTGCTCTCTAGTTTTTAAAGAAGAAGTAATTGGTATACTCTAAAGACTGACATTTAACTAGATGGCTCATACAGAACAGATAAAGTCGTTATTAATGTCGGACCTCACGGTAAACTATCCCAAATGATGTCTCACTCTTATACTTTTTAAATAGGATATGCTCAAGCCCGTTGCTTAGAGCATATGTATGATCAGATACTAAAGTCCTTCAACGGATAATTAATCAGAAATAGAAGTACTAAAACTCGTACTCACCATGCTGCAGACCACAAGTGGATTGTGTCGCGCGAGGTCCTGGCTCAGTCCGTAGTCCCAGGCCAGCGAACACGCCAGCAGCGCACCGAATGTGCTCCACACAGACACGCCCCCGCGCTCCCAACACGCACACACTGCGCGTCCGTCGCCCGACCATCTACACGCACATAAACATACAAACAAGTACATAACAGCGCGACGAACATGTTCCACACAGACACTCCCCCGCGCTCCCAGAACGCACAAACTGCGCGTCCGTCGCCCGGCACTGTTACACACATACACACAACAACACGCCGAACGTTTTCTACACAGACAACCATTCGCTTCCAGCACGCATACACCGTGACCGCATCAACCAACCGACAGACAGATACACACACTCACACCACATACATAGATACACACATACACACCAGCGCACAGAACGTACTCTACACAGCACAGCTCTACGATCTCAGCAGCCACACCGCGCGCCTCTCACAAGACAATTTATACATAAATACACATAGACACACCCACGCACACATATAAAGCAGCGCACTGAACGTCCTTTACGAGCCACATTCCCAACAAACACACACATATGAAACCATATATAACAGAAAATTATATAGTAGTAGATAATATTCTTTACTATTTTAGACTTGTTTGAAGATATCTATAAACAAATGTAGCCATGTAAAGTTTATATTTTTATTATTTAAAATTTAATGTAGACTTTTCCGTCTAATTGATTACAAAAAAGTATTCGGGAAATGGTTCATAGTATACATACACACCTAACACATACAAATAAAAATAATATAGCAGAAACTTGCTCAAAATGATTATAAAAATAAAAATGATAAATATACATTTTATGTATGCATCTTTTATAGTAATTAATATTCATATATATTTATTTATGTATATATCTATAATATGTGTATGATACTTTCATCTAAACTCTAATCTGTATTTCCTTCTTTATTGTACCGCCTCTGTCCGCCCATTGTAACATTTTTTGTGTTGGAACAATAAAGTTTAAAGTAAATAAATAGATATACCTCATACATTTAACTGGACCCGGGTCACCTGGGAAGTCCTTAGAACTAAGCAGCATGGTGTGAGATGGTTCCAAACCACCAGTCACTTCATCTATCGTAAATACGTCTATTTGAGAACTGAAAAAAAACAATAAATTATATACTTTATTATGATTATTCAATACAATATTTAAAATGAACTCACTTTCTTCTGCCAATAGCTATGAGTCTAAACTTGTGGTTAACTCGCACGCAGGTTGCGTCATCGATTCCTTGCGCCCAAATACCTTGCACTGCCTAAAATATAATACCATATTAGCTATTAGAACTATTAAAAAAAAATTAAATCAACTCTAGTTTTAATTCATTTCATTTAATAATGATGGTATGAAAACTATTTTATGAATGATTATTAAATATCTTTAGCATTAATTTGTCTCTAGCCAATAAAACCATTTCTTTGCTAACTTATAAATATAAGTTGTTAGAGCATGGACTGTATATTTATTTTTCCACAGAATATTTATGTACTTTAAACATTCAGCCAAATGTATTGTAAAAATGTCAAATCAGTCTTTACAAGTAGCCTACTGGCTATTAAATAGTTCAACAGGAACACTCATCATACTACTCTTTATGTTAGCCATAATCTTACCCTTAAATCCGTTGATATTAGTATCTTACATAAAAATAACCACGTTATTAAAAATATTAAAGATTTATTAATGATATTAATAAAAACTATATAAATTAATAATTAAACAGTAAGGCTATACTTACATTAGGGTCAAACTTAAGGTTAGGAGCGGTAAGATAAGCAGCTCTCCCATCATTTAAAGTAATTCCAAAACCACATACTAAGGGTGAGTACTCAATATCATTTACATGTGTATTGTCCTCTAGAATTGGTTCCGCTGAAATATTTATATAGAAGATAATAAACACTTAGGCCACTATCTAAACTCTACATTTTGGGTAGGGCTAAATATCATCATCCATCCACCCGTATCTCAATTATTTTGGGACAGTGCAATAGCTAAGAGCTATTACATTATACATTCTACATATATACATTCTTCTATAAAACATCATCTCAGTTGAGCTTCTTTTTTGCTATATGATTTATTTACCCCCCGTTTCTTATAAACATTAATATTTATACTTAAGACCCTTTCTTATAACCATCCAAACTCATACTTTGAACTCTTTCTTATAAATTATTACCATCTACATTCTTATTTTGGACTCTCACATGTAACATTCACATTTGTACTAAGACTAGGCAAAGTATATCATTAGAATATTTAGTACATATAAACATTTTTTTTTTCTTTACAATAAACAAACCTTTTGAAACCTGTTGATTAATGGAGAATGGTATCCGACCAAGGTCAAGACAGTAGTCTCTGTTCTGGCTGCCGTCCCAGCGATATCTCAAGAGATGAGCTCTTGTTGTGCACACAAGTATCTCTGTACCAGATATACAGCACATTCTGGTTATCTGTCCATCCCATACTAGGATCTCTTTAAACTGAAATACAATTACCAGATTTATAGAAAGATTTGCATTATACACTAATGTGTGTAAGGAAGGAAATTAAATTAGTGCATTATTATAAAAAGCAAATAAGTGTCACATAATCTTATCATATGCATTGCAACGACATTGGCAAGGCAATGACCTAATGCAACTTATTATCTATGTTGTATGGTAACTAAGAATTATATGAGAATTAGAACATTGGTCCAAATATTTTAAAATTCTGTTAATTTCGTTCATTATTTTAAGAAATATTCTTTATATTAACAACTTACTAAAGTGATTTTAAGTGATGGTATAACTTCCTTAACAAACAATTCTGCAGAGTCCCTTCTAAGGCTAGCTGTGGGTGGGTCACACTGTTGATAGGCTGTTTGTTCTCCTTGAGCTTCCACATTGTATAATATCAGGTGGCCTTCTGATGTCTAAAATTATAATTAAGGTGAAAAACTAAATACATTATTTCATAAAATATGCTAAACAACTAGTTTCTTATAAACATAAAATTATATACTACAGTCGCGTGCAAGTAAATCGACTCAAGCCTCAAGTGCGCATAAAAAGTGATATAACTTAAAAATGCCTTAATATACCTCTATATAATGTTTTACATAATTAAAGCCTAGTAATTGAGCTTTAAAATGGTGCAAGTTGCATGAAAATCGATTCAGTAGTTTAGTAAAAAAGGTTAATGCCAATGATAATGTAAAAAATGTTGAAAATTCATACAATTTCACAGTATGGGGCTATTGTGTTTAAATGAAACAAAATGCGCGTAAGATAAAAAATTTATTCGTGTCAATATTTGGTATTTCCTCCTCTAGCTCTGATCACTGTTCTCATGCGATTCTTCATCGACCTTATCAACTTTTTAATGGATGATTGTGGTATTCGACCCCACTCTTCTACCAACGCAGTCTTGAGCTCATTGATGTTTGTCGGAGCTGATTTCCTCGCTCTAACTTTCCTTTTGAGCTCGTCCCATATGTGCTCAATGGGATTTAAATCGGGGCTGAGCGGTGGCCAATGCATAGTGTGAATTCCAACTTCGTTCAGGAAATCACGTGTGGCCCGAGCAGTGTGACATCGGGCATTGTCATGCATCAAGATGAAATTTTCTCCAATAAAGCCTTGATAAGGGACAACTTGATCCAGTAGAACATTTTCAATGTAACGATCACTGGTCAGACCTCCTCCCCGGCCTCCCCCAGGAACGAAAACAAGCTCCGTTTTGCCTTCTAAGGAAATTCCGGCCCACATCATGCAAGATCCGCCACCATATGCAACGGTTTCCACAAAGCAGCACTGTGAAAACCGTTCACCGGGACGACGGTATACCCGACCTCTCCTGTCGCTGCCATGGAGACACATCCTCGTCTCATCTGTGAACAGGACTGACTGCCATTGCTCTATGCTCCAATCCAAATGCTCTCGAGCAAAGTGAAGCCGTGCTTGACGATGAGCTGTGGTCAACTTCGGGCCTGTAGCGGGTCTTTTCGGAGAAAGGTTAGCTTCTTTCAACCTTCTTCTAACTGTCCACTGACTGACAGTCACCCCGCGAACTTGACGTAGCTCCTGCTGCACATCTACGCCGGTAAGGTGTCGATTTCGGAGAGAGGTCGAGACCAAAAACCGGTCGTCACGCTCTGAGGTGCACCGGCGTCGGCTGGTATTAGGCCTCCGAGTGAAGGCACCAGTCTCTTGAAACTTTCTGTATACTCTCGAGACAGCGGACTGACTCATATTCAAACGACGAGCGACTTCTCGCTGGTTCAACCCTTCTTGCAATAGGGCAACGACTTGAGCGGCTTCCTCAGGTGTTGTATCCATAATTTTCTTCAAATGACGGCTTTAATTTGCAGAGATGTGTTCAGGTCAACGTCTAATGAGCGACTGATAAGAAAAAACGATTACAGAGGGTTTTTATAGGGGGTTGTGTCGCGCAAGTTGTGTATAGAGCGCAGAGCAGTTTACGGGAGGTTGCGTTCAGTTGCATTCTAAGTACAAGTGTTTATTTAAATTACTGATATTATGCTACCATTTGAAAGCCTAATTACTAGGCTTTAATTATGTAAAACATTATATAGAGGTAAAATAAGTAATTTTTTAGTTATATCACTTTTTATGCGCACTTGAGGCTTGAGTCGATTTACTTGCACGCGACTGTATATTAATGTAACATGTATTATTAGTTACAAATATACAAAAAATTTCATACTGATATGCATATCATTGAAGAATCTGGTTTCCATTCAATTCCAACATTTACTCCAAGTCTTTGTAGAGATTCAGGACTTCGTTTGTGATAAACTATTGGAACACTGGGCTGAAATGTAGTAATTATTTTTTATTTCTCTAATCCAAAATGATTTATATCGAAAATAATATGAATTACATTGTTGTAAATGTGTATACGTGTATATATTTTCTAATCTTAACACTTCAAATAAATATATTTTTAACTTATTTATTTTATCTACATTAAACTGAACCTAGGTGTGGGTTGGGTTTAGAGTTGGCTGGTTATTTTAGAATATTATGTTATATCCAATTGGTATTATGTAAATATTGACCATTTCTTTTTAAAACTTTAAAATTGTTCTCAGTTGTATGGATAAGAATGTTTATGAATTAATATTTTATTTTATATTTACCTTACAAAACCAGACGGCAAAACAGTCTTCAGTCAGCGAGGCAAACAAAACTTTGTCTCTATTCGCCACTATTTGCATAATTGATTGAGCATCGGTACCAAAGTTCTTCAGAACTTTGGGCCATCCTATTGGAAAATACATATTGGAATATTCTTATTTTTTCCTTCGAATTGAACTTATCTATTGAATTGCTAATGTCATGTTTGATTTGCTAAATTAATCCAAAATACAAAATTATGTATTTCGTCAACAGTGTCTACATAGTCAACATTAATTCAATTGTCAAATGTCAATGTCATTTGTCAAGTCCTACATCGGAATTTTTTACTTTTTTCTGACTATGACTATGAACTTAGCAAAAGTTCAATAATAACACTTTTGATAAGTTTGATACTATACTGAAGAGGTACACAACATTTCAAGTGAATTAATAAAATATGCTGATAGCCTGCCCTGATATCTCAATATGTGAAGTTGGCGCAGTATATGAATCACATAGATCTTTACATTTTAATATATTACAAAGATATGGCAAAACTTTTTAGGACATGCCGACGGCTTAAAATCAACGTTCTTTTGAAATGCGTGTTGATAGATTTATCGAAACCTTTCGGATAATTTATGTAAGAATACGTTTTTGTCTCTTATGGAACGCTAGTGAAAATATGGTGCGGTTCAATGCTAAGCAGAGACCACACGATAAATCTCAATTACCAAATATTTATTTTACCTATAATTTATTATTTTATATATTATTAATTTTAGTACGTACTTTATTTAAAGATTTTCATTGCTTGTCTTTAAAAAAATACATAATATTAATTTGGGGCTCGGAATCTTCCAAATTGAAATAACTTATTTAAGCGAATTGACTGCAAAACAAATGAAAAAATTATTCAATTATTTAATTATAATTATAATCAAGTGCACTATAGCTTATATTATACTAAATGCTACATGCACTTTTTAAATTATACTAATATTTGAAATAAAAATACTAGAATCTAAAGCTATGAAGCCAGTGTTGTGTATGAAAAAAAAAAATTGGCGAAGATAGTTGCTAACAAATCAACAAAAATAACTAATCTTGCTAAGATTTATTGTACTTTGTTGTAGGATTAAACATAAATAAAAACAGTGTTAAGCATTTCAATATAATAATGTATTTTAAACGGAGTTGTTGTCATTGCAATAATGGAAGAACTTGATCTCAACACCAACAACTTATGTACAACAGAGGACGCATTTGAAGAGTTTCAGTCAGGTGCAATGTACGAAGAAGACGAATTTATTACACTTTCAGACATAGTATCACCTCCACATAATAATCCAGATGTAAACGTGGTCTTTCACGATGATCCTATTGATGAAGTATCCTTGTCAATACAAGATGAGAAAACGGTAAACAACATTAACATACCTCCTTATGACCAAAATGAGGTCTTTGCTGTTCATTCTCAAACGAAAGATCAAAATAACAAGGATAAAACACGTACATCAAAAAGAAGAGGCCGCAAAAAGAAAGGAAGCTATGAAAATAGTGATGTTCAACAAACCCAATGTCAAATTGATCTAAAGCCAACAAAACCTAAGAGACAGAGTAGAAAAAGTATCATAGCATCAGATACAAATGATCTGAAGTATGTTGAGGAATGTGTCATTGAAGAACCAAAATGTGCCATCCCTGTGGTAGGTAAGGTGAATAAATCTGCTAATAAGGCTAAAAGAAAATCTCGTAATTCTCGAAAAGAAATAGAGGAACATGTTAAAAAACAAGGTAAGCAGGCAAAACAGTCAACAAAAAGAAATCGTAAGGAATCAATACCTGAGGACATAAATAGACAAATAAGTAGTACCATTGAGGACAGTAATATTAGCACAACAATTATAACAGGTGATAATAAAAAAAATAAACATAAAACAGGAAGAAAAAAACAAAACATATCTTGCCCAAATCCTGTTGCAAGTGATATAGAAGTTCCAGCCAAAAAGTCTGAAATTAAATCTGTAATTCCATCAAAAAAACAAAACAATGAACTGGAAAATTCCATCCCAATAATGCCATTGTATGATGAAACTAACAAAGAGGCACAAGTAGATGATAAACTTACTTTGACAATTAAAAAAACAGTAAAGAATAGTATAGTTTCAAAAAAAGTTAAAAATTGTAATTCAGATGAAGATATAGAAGATTTACCCTTAAGTAATTTAAGTAAAAAGACCGAAAATGGCTTAAACAAAAACGTTGACACAAAAACACTTAAAACTAAGAATGTACAATGTACAACACTTGAAAGTAGGAATTCCACAGATTTAAATACTCATTCCAAAAATAACACTTCAAACGGTAGAGAGAAAATTGTAAGGAAACGGGGCAGACCTAAAAAAAATTCTGATAACTCACATGCAAAACCTGACCTGGAAGTCAAGAAATTAACTAGTGAGACCACTGAGAAATTGGATAGCATCAATGATTTAAGCCCTCAGGAAGATCTAAACAAATTTGATAAACCTGAAATAATTTCTAAACCCATAATAACATCTGAACCTAAGATATTTGATGATGATGAACCACAGCTTCCAGACTCTTATGAGAAAATCGATATAAGCACAGAGAGTAATTCTCAATTTAAAAGAAATTCAAAAAAAAAAATAATACCTGATTTTGAGTATAATGTTGACAGTGTTGTAAAGAATGATAATGTAAGAACAGATGATATGCCAAAATTGCATGAAGATCCCGAAAACTTTGACACGGAAGACTCTTCAAGAAGACCTGTACGGCGTAGAGTTTTAAAGAATTGGAACTATGATGAAGGATCAGATGAAGATCCTTATGCTAATATTGAATCCTCAGATGATGAACCAAGAAGAAGAAAAAAGGGTGGGAGGTGTTATTCTGATGATGAATATTTTCCTGGTGATAAGAGGCAGTTGACAGAGTCTGAGAGTGATATTGCTTTGGATGAAGATCTTGGCCTTGGGAATAGACCACAGATAAAGAAAAAAAGGAGGATATCTAACCTTGCAATAAGTAATAAAAGTTCAAAAAAGAAGGGCAGAAAAAGTGATGCTGAAAGTATCTGCACAACAGAAAAGACCAATACAGATTCAGGGGATGTCGATTTTGAAGATTGTGGAGACTCATCAATTGTTAAAGGAAATGATGGGCAGTTAACACCTACTAAATCTACAAACGATTCCCAAAAATGGGGTAAAACAAATGAATTTGAGAACTTTATTGCTAAAATTGTTCAAGGAACAGATATTAAAATAAGCAAAAAATCTGTTGATGATTTAAAAACTACTTTACAAATTCCAGTAATTGAAGCTACAGAAGCTAAGAAAAATATACACAAATCTGCACAAACAGTTACTGTTAACACCAAAGCAGCTTGTGTCCAAACAGATACTGCATATGAAATTCCTATGAAAGACCAAGTTCCACTGACAGGGGAACAGTCAGAAAAAGCTTGTGATTTCTTATCAAGCATAGTTCAAACAACTGCAGAGCTAGGACAACTTATGACACAAAAATCAGAGGACTTTATAAACAAAAAGATTAATACTAAATATGTGACAGATACATTTAAAATGGATTACTGTGTGAAGAAATCATTTCTTTTATTTAAACTCGCTAAACATAATTTGGTTCAAATGGAAGAAGATTTATCAAAACAATATGAAGAATTTTTAAGGGAAAATAATTTAATACAGCACAGACAGGAACCAAAAATTATTGCATCTACGTCCAAAGCCAGTGACAGTGACTGTGAAATTGTGGAAGAGCCAGTTAAAAAAAAGACTCCGCCTAAAGCTCAAAAGCCAGCTTTTAATCCGAAAACTGTTTTTCTTAATAAGGAATTATCAATAAAAATTGCAAAAAAAACAACTGAAGAACCAGCTCCTAAAAAGAAACTTAACATAAAAGGAAGGCATAGTGTCTGGATCAATGATTCAATATTGGTAAAAAAAGTAAAACCTAATCAGTCTTTTTTAGCCCAGGACAGCCGAAATAAAAAACCACCTGATAGTAAGATTACTTTGGAAGAGGTAAATCAGTTTTTTAAGATGTACGAACGTCAAAAGGCACTTTCCATTTGTGCTCCATTTATTAAAACTGAGTGGTCTGGTAGGGAGAGAATATATATGTGCAATTATTTTGTTGACAGTACAACAGATTTTCCAGAAAAGACAATAATCATGCAAAATGAAAATGTGGTAACAGAAGTTACTTTTGTAGAGCATGATTCAAACCATGTCATTGGTAGAGCTAAATCTGAAGAGTCAATTGAATTGTGTCCTGAACCATTATCTTTGCTCTGTACTAAAATAGTACTGAATTGTCTTCATCCTAAACAATTTAATAATAATAAAATTTCAACTCAAAATGTTATTAACCAACGTGAACACGTAAAAACACATTTACGAAGTCTGACAAATAATGATGTTGAAGAAAGACATTTTATAATTAGTGATATAAATAAAAATATAATATGTTTAAAACCAAATATTAATGCATCTACATATGTCCAGCCTCTTAAAACTCTTTGTTTTAAAAGAGTCATAGAGTTAATGAACAGTGCACATTTTAATGATGGTAAACCCAAGCTGACATCAGGCCATGTAAATAATATAATAAAAGTGAAGAAAAATGATGAACAAATCAAACCTTTGCTTTCTCTACTTTCTTTATGTGTAAAAGCCATACGGGAAACCCAAAAAGAAAATTTGACTCCAAGTATAAAGTCTGAACCCAAATCTTTAAAAAGCATATCACTTTTTAAAGTACAAACTCTCATAAATGGAAATATTATTACGAATAACGCTAGTTTAAAACGAAAATGTTACAATGTAGAAACTTTACTTCAGCTGTGCATACATTTGACAAATACCACATCATATAGAAATAGTATTACAAAAAATACTGGCTTAGAACACAAAAAAAACAATGCAAAAAATATACTTCAGTTGCAAAAATGCATAGGTGCTACAAATATATCAAATGGAAATAGTATTACGAATAGTACTGGTGTAGAACGAAAATGTTGCAAAGTAAATACTATATTTCAGTGGTGCATAGACGGGCCAAATGTCTCATATGGGAATAGTTTTATAAATAATACTAGTTTAGAACCAAAATGGTGCAACGTAAAAAGTCTACTTCAGTTGTGCATAGATGCGATAAAAATCACATCATATGAAAATAGTATTGTGAATAATACAGGCTTAGAACAAAAATGCTACAACGCAAAAACTCTGCGTCATTTGTGCGTAGACGCTGGAAGTATCTCATCATATGAAAGTAGTATTACAAATAATGCTAGTTTAAAACAAAAATGTTACAACGTTAAAACACTACGTCAGTTGTGCCTAGAAGTGCCAAAGATATCACCACATGGAAACAGTAATACTAATAATGCTAGCCTAGAACAAAAAAAATATAATGTAGAAACTTTACTTCAGTTGTGCAAAAACTCTACTAATAACTCAATATATTTAAATAAACCAAATAACATAGCTGGTGGTAAGCCTATCTTGGAACAAAATAATCCTCAAGTCCGTTCTGTTCTGACCTTAAAATCAATATGTCACAATAAAATAGCTGAATTAAGTACTAAAAGGTATAAGCATCAATGTTTGTTGCAAGAAATCAAATCTGAAAAGAATACATTAAATTTCAGTATTAATAATGTAGATACAGTATCAGATGATGTATTCTTAGATGATGCAAGTGGCAATGACCTCGGTGAAAACTATGTTGAATCATCATACAATGAAGAACTACATGATTATTCGGATGTAGATTATGGAACCAGTTACAACGACCTCGGTGAAGATGATAACAATTGGGTGTCGCAAGTTCAGATGCAGGAATTACGATCATGCTTGGACACGACACGTGACATCAATATTGAAGATAAAATAATGGGAATTAATGAGAACAAAGGTCAAGATTCAATTGTTCAGATTAAACTTGAGCCTAAAGATTATCAGTCCGAAAGTGTGGATTCATCAAACATAAAAACAGAACCAGTGGATGAACATGAATATATGGGAGAAAGTAGTAATTATTCATCAATAAACATAATCACTAAACAAGAAGTAGATATTGATGAATCGGAAGTTAGAAAAGAGGCTATATGTCGACAGGGTAGTAACAGTTATGATGAAGAATTTTTTGAATCCTTTGTTAGTACAAACAAAATGATTGCTGCCTTAAATAACAATGGAAGTAAGAGCGATGGAATTTTTAGTCAAAGTTCCCAGCGCGTCCGTAGACAACACGAACCAGACTTAGAAGTTGAAACTGACGTTTTATCAGATACCATGAATTTACTAGTGCCCCAGAATGTTGAAACGAAGGATAGACTTATGGAAAGCTCTCAAGAAGAATATGATGAAAATAATAAAAAAATTGATAAAAAGAAATCTGAAAAACGTAAATGTAAATCTAAAAAGATTAATAAAGATTTACCAAATAAAGGAAAAATGTTACAAAAAAATGAAGTAACAGTATCAACGAGAAAAATTAGAGAAAAGATTAAACAAGCACATGATAAATCTGAACCATCAGACTCGGAATCCGACTGTTTCAAATTGAATTTAAAAATAGATAAAGAAAAAAGTACAGAAAATAAATCTAATGATGTGTCACATACAAAACGAAAAGAAGAAGAAGAAAAGGTAATACAATGTAGTGATGTCGATTCTACGGAATTAATTACTGAAAACAAATTTAATGTTACACTAGAAAATAATAAAAAATATAAAGAACACGATGAAGACAACACGGAAAGTCTCACAGATGAAGGGTCGCCTTCATCTGTAATTGATTTTAATGAACCGGTTGAAATTTTGGAATGCGAGCCAACATTGCCCATATTTGACGATTTATTTCACCAAGAGCCTGAACAAGAACAATATAGAAAAAAATACACTTCTGATACATCTTACGTGGATCGACACGGATGGAAATGTTACCCCATTGACAAGGAAGATGACAAAATTTATGCACACGCACACATAGAACTAGACAAATTACCTTCGCCCTTTATCGAAACGTACTTTCAATATCAAGATGGGACAGACAAAACAATGGAGGACCTAGAAATTGACAAGTAAGTTTTTAATGTTTATTAATTTTGTTTGCCAATTTTATTTACATTTAAATGTTATAAAACCAAATTCCATTTAAATGTTTCAGATTAACAAATCACCAATCGCTTCAAAACACAACATCAAAAGAAGTTAATGATTTAAGCGAAAGTATACCAAGGATACTAAAAGAGGAAACTAAAGTACCAGATACTTCGGAAGTTACTGAATTAAATGAAAAGCAGCTGACAAAAGAAAATCCCGACGAATTTTCTTCATTTGAACAAGAAACTAAATCAAATGTAGACAAAAATATTCCTACTGTAGGTGCAAGGAAATCGTGTGTTTTACATTTATACCAAAAGCTTCAAAAGCCACTTAGATTTATATACAATTTGGTTTTCCAGATACCAGTGACAAGTCCTGAAAATCACGTTGAAAAAAAATTACTTCTGAGTGACAGTGATACAGATAAGGTCGATGTTAAAACTGAATCTACAGAAATAAAAATAGAAAAATTGGTAGAACAAACTTATAAAACAAGGTTTGGACGAACAGTCAGACACAAAGTAGAGAAGGCTGAGTTAGAGGAGGACGACTTCATGCTTACAGCTGATAAAATGATGAATAAAGAACTAGCTCTGTTGCATGCTCCCGTCCACCTAAGAGATAAAGAAGAGGATGGGAAAGAGCTCATATATAAATCACACATTAAAAATGCTCAGGTAACAAGACAGGCTATTTATATAAACATGACTAAACAATTTTCAACTCATTTGTCTCACTCACTCACTCATTTATTCATTCATTCACTCACACTATTAATTTTAATTTTTTTTTCTTTCAAGAAAAATGCTTCTAAAGGTCACACTACTCGATATCGAATTAAAACAGATGATGATTCATCTTCGGAAGAGGAAAAGCAGTGGTTCACTACAAAAGAAAAGCTTCTTAAAAGATTATTAAAAAAGAACGAAGATACAAAGTAGGTATTTTAAGGGAAAGTGAAATCCCCACGGCATCACGAGATTCCTTTTTAAAAGTACCGTTGTGATGCGACACACACTTGTCCTCTAGTCTTTAAGCTTAGTAGAATAAAGACGCGCCTTGCACGGACGGTTTCTACAGTAGTTAAGAGCTTGGAATATTTGTGATTTTCTTAACTTAACTTTATAGTTTAAATACTATAAGTTATGTTTCAGTTCCTATTTAACACCAATATAAGCGAAAACAACAGTGATTTTTTGTGTTATAATTGTTAATAATATGAGAAATAAATTAGCTACAGGTTAAAAATAACAAGTTTCAGGTAGAATAGGTTCTTGAAGGTTTCTTATTCTAATTCTGTTTTAAATGAGCAATACTCAGAGGAAAAATCGTGTAAAACCTATTTTTATCAGAAGTTTTTAATTAGAGCCCATATTTTTTTCGCAAAAATGCAAGCCATCGAATTATACTCACACAAGTGCATTGTTCTTTTATGTGTGCGCGCATTCAAAAATGGCGGTTGATAATATAAATAGGCAGGGTGTTAATTTTTAGTATTTTTATTTATAAGTTTATTATTATATTTGATATGAGATCTATAAGAAATAAACTAAATATATATAATTTAGTTTATTTCTTATAGATGCACCTAAGTCCTAATACATAATGATAATACCTCTAAATTTATATGTTCTACGAGTCCGTGTCCTCTTTCAAAGATCAACAGCCATTTCCAGACGATGTGAAGACAGGTTTCATCAATATCGGTTCAGCCGTTTTGAGCTGAAATACATAAACAATGACACATTGACAATGATATACTTTTTCATTTTATATAAATTTTCATCAATATCAATATATTATAATGTGTCCGGTTTCAAGTACCGAAATAACATTAACATCCGGTCTTGAAGTTGTTTCAAATTTCAAGATAAGCGGGTCTCAAAAGGTTTTAGCGCCAATTACACATCTGATCTCCAAAACATTCGAATAAAAAAAAGGTTATGAAATGGGTGCTTCAGTAACGTTATGTAATTGAAATCTCAAATTTTGTACAATAATAACGGCCATGAGTGCTTTCCATGGTATACTCGTATTGTGCCATTTCGACTTCATTTCGAATTTAATTTAACTGAATAAAGGTTGTTATAGGTAAAATTATTTTTCGTGACATGTGTCATATTCATTCACTCTTTTTACGTGTTAATAAAAGCTTGATTATTAACACGTAAAAAGAGGAATGTTATAATTCTAAGTTAGGTAGGTTTAAGGTATGTCTCTGACTGTGGCATCGTAGCTCCTAAACTTTTTTTTTTTTGTTTTAATAGTATCTTAATAAATCGGTAACCGCTAGGTAATAAAATAAAATCATTCAAATTTAATAAAGTGAACGGAAAAATCGACGTACGAATAGAGACTTTCTTTTTACGATTTTTATTTATAAATCGTAATCAAAATTACAAACATCGAATATGAAAAAAAAAAATACATCTGAGTGGGTGCAACTTATTCATAGAATGTATTTGTACATTATATGGAAGACAAGCTAAACCAACCAAAACCAAGTGATTTAGAAGCTTTAGTTTGTCGTTAAATCGAGTGACGTTACATTTACACTTATTAATATAATTATCGACACTTAATATTGTAACTGCTTTTAAAAAAACAATAATTATACAGTATAGATGATGCAAAGCGGGCTAAGATCGTAAGCGAATTCATAGAGAAGCGTGGCGAGCTGCCGGAGCCGAGGCAACGAGCACGCGCGCGACCGCGCTGCAAGAGCAACAGGACCGTCATGGAAAGACGCAAGCAGATAAAGTAATGTACCGATATTTCTGATTCAATTTAATCACTGAATATTGAATACTAACATATACAATTTTCAGAATATTGTCCAGAGAGCTGTTCGGTGACGACACTGTATATTCAAAAAAATATTCACCAGCAAATACAAGCAAAGGACGACGGAACATAAGAAAGGTTAAAATTATTTTATAGTAGTGTAGACATAGTATGAACAGAGTGAAATATACTTAGTCTGGCCATAAATCATGGCCATATTACACTTAATAATAAAGTGGCAATTATAAAAATATATTTCTATAAAAGTAGTTTGTATTTTAAGGTGATAGACAAGAAGTCGTTGGCTCGCAGCACTGTAGTAGCCAATATGGAAGAATTCGAGCGCAAAAGAAGATTGACACTTCGTCAAGCACAGCTCGTGAGTCACTTGTTACAGCCATCAACATTCAAACAATATCCATCTACATGTAACGATATGTAATTAAATTGCGACTAAATCTTTATATAGCATAAAAAGATTTAGTCGCAATTTAATTACTTTGAATGACCTTAATTCCATTTAAAAATTCAAATGCCAATTACAAGTAAAAAATTTGGTAAAGTAGTCAAGTTCTTTCATTAATGTGTGATAACTATCAGATCTTTGTGCAAATACTACGTATAGTTTTAGTGTTATTTTATTTGTTAAATATTAATAATACATGATTGTTTTTTTATATTACTTCAGAGGGAGGACTTGGGCTGTGAGGAAGGCGTCAACGTGGTGGTTATTAACGACGAGCTGTGTTTGGAGTATGACTTCGAGGAAAAGCGGCCAGTTGTTAGCGTGCATCAGTTCTTCACCAAGGTCATGAAAGCTCATCAGGTATGTTTTATGTTATGTTTCAATCTCGATTACAGGTCGATCAGAAGTCTTAAAACCACGCTTATCTGTTACAGTATGAAGGCGTGAAGTTTATGTGGGACGCATGCTTCGAGAGCTTGTCCCTGGCAAGCGGAGGTGACGCGGGTGGAGGCTGCATCCTCGCGCACTGCATGGGACTCGGCAAAACGCTGCAGGTGCTGGCGCTGCTGCACACGGTACGTACATTCACACAAATATACTGCTGCACACGGTACGTACACTCACACAAATATACTGCTGCACACGGTGCGTACACTCACACAAATATACTGCTGCACACGGTACGTACACTGACACAAATATACTGCTGCACACGGTACGTACACTCACACAAATATACTGCTGCACACGGTACGTACACTCACACAAATATACTGCTGCACACGGTACGTACACTCACACAAATATACTGCTGCACACGGTGTGTACACTCACACAAATATACTGCTGCACACGGTACGTACACTCACACAAATATACTGCTGCACACGGTGTGTACACTCACACAAATATACTGCTGCACACGGTACGTACACTCACACAAATATACTGCTGCACACGGTACGTACACTCACACAAATATACTGCTGCACACGGTGTGTACACTCACACAAATATACTGCTGCACACGGTACGTACACTCACACAAATATACTGCTGCACACGGTACGTACACTCACACAAATATACTGCTGCACACGGTGTGTACACTCACACAAATATACTGCTGCACACGGTACGTACACTCACACAAATATACTGCTGCACACGGTGTGTACACTCACACAAATATACTGCTGCACACGGTACGTACACTCACACAAATATACTGCTGCACACGGTACGTACACTCACACAAATATACTGCTGCACACGGTACGTACACTCACACAAATATACTGCTGCACACGGTGTGTACACTCACACAAATATACTGCTGCACACGGTGCGTACACTCACACAAATATACTGCTGCACACGGTGCGTACACTCACACAAATATACTGCTGCACACGGTGCGTACACTCACACAAATATACTGCTGCACACGGGACGTGTTGCAATTCATTTATATTGTTGGTTTCTTGGCAGGTACTGACTCACCCACAAGTGGGCATGCGGCGCGTGTTGGTGTGCTGTCCGCTGTCCACTGTACTCAACTGGGTCGACGAGATACACAAGTGGATAGGACCCGTCACCAACCACATTAAGGTACTATAGATTCTTCTATGTACCTCATGTTTCGTTATTTTACTGGACTATCGTTAACACTCGTTAATATTTTCAAGCATCGAAGCGTTAAAAGGAAACTGCAGGTACATTTGGAACTTTGGATTATATATATTAATACAAACTTGTACTTAGATCATTTTTATCTTTGCGTAGGTATTCGAATTGTCAAAACTGAAGAAAACTTACGAACGCGCGTACCAGTTGGAAGACTGGTACAACGGTGGGGGAATTTTTATAATCGGTTACGAGTTATTCAGAAGTCTTAGTACTTTAGACCCCGTTCTTGACTGCGTCAGGCCTACGATCGTGAACAAGATCCGTACGGCCTTATTGGACCCCGGGCCGGACATTATAGTGTGTGATGAAGGGCATTTGTTGAAGAACGACTGCTCCGTTCTGGCCGTGGCAATGAGCCGAGTGGTGACCAAACGACGAATCATGCTGACGGGAACGCCGATGCAAAATAATCTAAGAGAATATTACTGCATGGTGAATTTTGTGAAACCAAACTTACTGGGGTCGTATTCAGAATACTCTAATCGGTGAGGAATTTTGTGATATTTTCTTCTGTTTTTGTAATTTATATATTAATTATATTTTAATTCTAGATTTGAAAATCCGATCATGAACGGACAACACAGAGATTCAAGGGAAGAGGATATCAAACTGATGAAAGCTCGAACTCATATTCTACATAAAGTCCTGGAAGGGTGTCTTCAACGTCAAGAAGCCTCCGTGCTCTATCCGTATCTGCCAAAGAAATACGAATACACCGTCTTCATATCATTGACGAAATGCCAATGGGAACTTTATAAACATTATCTGACACATTATATTAACGCTAAGGAAAATAAGACGAGCGTGTTGAGAGACTTCCACGTCTTGCAGAAGATCTGGACTCACCCGCTGGTCTTAAATAACTTCATGATGAAGACTCGCGGTGACGAAAAGGAATCTAAAACGAAAGGTTGCAATATTTTATTTATTTATATTAACAACTAGTGTATATTCGAATCGTTAAAAAACCCTAACCCCTGCGTTTCGCTCCTCAGCGGAGAAGCTGGACGATGACTTGGAGGAGGCGCCGGAGCAGGCGTTTCCGTCGGCGGCGGCGTGGTGGGCGGCCACAGACCACCAACACATGCTGCACCAGCTCGACTCCTCCTACAAGTTCCTCGTGGTGTTCCAGCTCCTGCACGAGTGCGTTGAGCTCGGGGATAAAGTGTAAGCTTGGAGCGTTCAGTTACTCGTTTACGGTCAACAAGTGACGCCTCGCTCTTGTTGCTATTGTTTATTATATTATCCTTTTTTTAAATATGTTTTTATGATTTAATGTTAAATTTTTGTGGAGGTTTCCACGCTAAATCACTATATACATTGTCCATTCTGTATTTGTACAGTTGACGTTGCTAGATACAGAGTCACTTTCAAGTAAGTTCAAGTTTTCAATGAACAATATGTAACAGTGTTCTCTGGTCCAGGCTAATATTCTCCACGTCGCTATACGCGATGGACGCGCTGGAGTTTTTTCTTAATCGTGAGAACAAATGGACCCTGGGAAGAGAGTACTACCGGCTGGATGGGTCCGTGCCTGCCGAAGTACGGCAGAAGTGGTGCCGGGAGTTCAACGCCCCCCAGAATACTAGCACCAAGTGAGTACTGTCACCAGCAGTGGAGTGACATCAGTCAATAAATACTGCAGTTAACATAAAGTACACAATACTAAAACGAACACAATATAATGGTGGAAAGTACAAGATTCAATTAAAGGACTGTCACTTATAACCGTTGTTTTTAAAATGCATACTCTATTATTTAGCACTATATTTTTTTTAAATAAAAATTTCAAACTCACTTTTCAAACTTTCAATCACTTTTTAAACAGTGATTTTATATGACAGTATTCCGTGCTTCCCCAGGTTGTTCTTGATCTCAACGCGAGCAGGGTCCCTGGGGCTAAACATGACGGCAGCTAACCGCGTCATCATCCTGGACACCTCGTGGAACCCCGCACACGACATACAGAGCATCTTCAGAGTCTACCGCTTCGGACAGAAGAAGGACTGCTACATATATAGACTTGTGGCTATGGCAAGTTAGATTATAAACATTTTATATAATTATAATAAACAAAGTAGTCTTTATACGAAGAAGAGTTATAACTCTTATAACAGAATATATTCTGTTACAATTATTATTTGACATGACACACAGGGCACCATGGAACAGAAAATTTACGAACGGTCGGTGACGAAGCAGGCGGTGGCGTGTCGAGTCGTCGACGAACAGCAGATCGATAGACACTACAACATGGCCGAGCTCTCGGAACTCTACAGGTCGGACAGCTTTATTGAGAAAACAAATGAATATTAAAAAAACATACTTACATCGTTACTCATGGTTATAGATATAGCAGTAATACATTTATATTATATACAATTTGACTACTCGATTTGACAACTACGAAAATAACTCGCACACTAGATACAAGCTCGCAAACAAACAAAGATATTTTTTTTAAGTCTCATCATCTCGCAAAAACAAAGAACCACAAAAAGAATTATCACCATGTGGAAAATTGTACAGCGTCTCGGCAGTCAAGGCCCCAGCACTCCCTCGGGCGAGTGGTGGTGGTGGTCGTGAGAACTGTCGATGAATGAAGATAATTATGGCTCCAGACTGGACGAGGAGGGGTCGGGCGTGAGCGCGGGGCTGGCGGCGGGCGTGCGGGACGCGGCCCTGCTGCGCGTGGCGGCGGGCGCGCCGGGGGGCGGAGGCCTGCACGCCGTGCACGAGCACGACTCGCTGCTGCGGGGCTCCAGCGAGAGCGTGCTGCCCGAGCACGAGCGGAACGCGGCCTGGATGCAGTTCCAGCAGGAGCATGCCACTACGCGTAGGTTTCCCGTTCTCGTTGTAACTTTGATTATGCAGATTATGACTTGTGTGTGCAGCACCTGAATGTTGGCATTGAAAATATTACATGTAATTTTATGTAAATCTCATCTCTTCTCTGTTTCTAATAGTTAATTTTTATTATTTTATAAATGTTCGTTATACGATTTAACGATCCCGTCCATATTTTTCAGATATACGAAACTTCGAAATAAATGTTTCAAAACAATCCGTGGAGGATGTTAAAGCTGGAATGAAAACGGAAAAAGTAAAACCAGAAAAAGAAAGTGAAACTAATACCGACGACACGACCACTAAAGGAATAAAAAAATATAAGAGAAAATCAAAAAACAAAAATATTGAACCGGAACCACAACCGTCGACCAGCCAGCCAGACTTGAACCCGGCCGTCGAAGAAAGTATGATAAAGGCTATAATGAATATTTTGATCAAACACAAGTTCCACACGACTAAGACTCCAGGTGAGATATCCGCCTTAATGATGAATGTGCGCGATGTCGTAGCGCAAGCTCCTAAACGAAATCTAAATGACGTGGACCCGTTGACCGAAAGCATCGCTCGCGTGCTACTTGAGAGGGAAAATATAGCATTCCCAGAAGTCAAAACTGAACACACTGACAATTATGATGACCATTCATTAGAATCTGATGACGACACTGATACCGCGTCGTCGGAAATGGGTTTCCAGGAAAGAAAGCGACGAAGATACCGTAGGGACTCAGATGAAGAGTATCTGCCCGATACGAGGAAACGAAAATCATCAGCCAAGACCAGGAAATCCAATGAATCTGCTAGCAGTGACAGTCATCATGTTGCCCTCGACGGCACCGACGGTACAAATATAATTTCTAATACAGAAGTGTTAGATAAAGAGCCAGCAGTTAATACTTTAGAGCAGTCAGAAACTTTGAGTATAAAACAATCTGAATCAAATGACAACTTAAGAGTAGATGAAAAGACCAGCAAACATAGTAATAAGAAAGTAAAAATTTCTAAAGGCGATGTAAAAAAAGAAAAACAGAGTAATGAATATTATGAAATAATAGAAAACGAACCTTTAAACAAGAACACAGAAATTATTTCCAATCAAGAAGTGTTAGAAAAAGAACCAGTGGTTATTAGTTCAAAGAAATCAGAAACAATCAGTAAGAAACCATCCAATTCAAATGATATCGTAAGAGATGAAATCACGTGCAAACAGAGTGTCAAGAAAATTAAAATTGGTAAAAAGTATGTAAAAAAAGAAAAAAAGGGAAGTAACATTTATGAAACAGCGGAAAACGAACTATTAGACGATGGTACAGAAATTATTTCTAGTAAAGAAGAATTAAACCAGGAGCCAGTGGTAATTAGTCTACAGAAATCAGAAACTTTCAGTAAAATACCATCTGAATCAAATAATATCGTAAAAATAGACGAAAGTACGCGCAAACAGAGTAAAAAGAAATATAGAATGACTAAAAACGATGTAAAAAAAAATAAACAACGAAGTAACATTTACGAAACAGTAGAGATCGAACCTTTAAACGATAGTACAGAAAATATTTCTAGTAAAGAAGAGTTAGAAGAAGAGCTAGTGGTTATTAGTCTAAAGAAATCAGAAATCATAAGTAAAAAACCTTCTGAAACAAATCATATCGCAGAAATAGATGAAGAAACTTGCAAAAGAAATATTAACAAATTTATAATAGTTAAAAACAACGTAAAGAAAGATAAACAGCGAAGTAGCACTTATAAAACGGTAAAACGGGGATCATTAAACGAGCGTAGCGAAATTATTTTTAGTGAAGACACGTTAGAAACAGAGCCAATGGTTCTAAGTTCAAAGAAATCAGAAATATTCAGTAAAAAACCATCTGAATCAAATAACATCGTAGAAATAGATGAAGATACGTGCGAACAACCAAAAGAACAGACAAGTAACATTTACGACGACATAAAAAAAGACTCATCAAACGAATGTATCGAAGTCAGTGATAATTGTGAAACTGATGACGTGGCGGAGGAGGCTCCGGTACAGCCACCAGAGAGCGAAAGCATCTGTCTCAGCGACGATGATGAGCCCGTCATTGCAGAACCGCCGCCTCTCAACAGAAAAGAAATAGCCGACGTTGAAACAGCAAAGATTAAAGAAACGATTCCATTACACAAATCCGTGTTGACAAATAAGAATTTCATCAAACTAGTGGCTCATACGTATCTTATTGGCAACCCTATGCTGGATGAAGACGCGGCGGTGCTGGCGGCCCAGTACAGCACCTTGAAGGCGCTGAAGGAAGTACAGGCCACGGGCAAGAACCTCACTTCAGGACCCATGCACGACATAGCGATGAAAGTAAGTGTTGGACGCTTTTTAATTGACCGTGTTGATATTTGAACAGCGTTTAGTGTCCATTCGCAACTTCCGTTTATATTATACGATTTTTGGGATCCTGAGCAAGTTGATAAAAGATATTGTTTGGTTCGTTGACTAACAACAAAGAGAGGCAAATATATACAAGGCAAGTTACACATATAAAACGGGAAATAATTATTAAATCTAACATGTTGTTCTTGTCAGGTTTTAGGAAAAGATCTGATGAAGAGATTGTTTGTCGCTAATCCGAACAAGTCCACCGCGGAGAGGATGCTACTGGAAACAGAAAATTTACAAAACAAGACAATGAACGATATGTTATTGGAAAATTCTAAACTACAAAAGTCTGTAGGTACTGAAGTTAATAAGAAATCAGAACCAGAAACAAAAATTACATGCAAACGAAAATTAGGCGGCCCACGTAAAGAGACAACTGACGAAGACAATCAAAGAGCTGCGCCGTCTACATCTAACTGTCCAGGGACTATATCGCCCGAAACAACTAATGCGAAGGTTGTCCCCGTCGGCATGTGAGTAAGATTTTAATCTTTAGAGATTTTGTACTTCTAAAAATTTTGTTTTTTTTAAAAGCCTTACGGTGTCGAGTTTTAGATTAAATCAAAGAATTTTCTTTAGTCCCTCGAAACTGTAAAAACATTTTTTTCTAAAATATTATCAAATGTTTTATAGGTTATATAGTTTTTATCATCATCGTTTCATGCGCTTGCGCACATTTCTCAGTATGCAAAAACTACTTCCTCCATTATCTTCTCGAACGCATTGAGCGAATCTTCTGACTGAAAATTTGAGTTGGTGTTTAAAATGTGGTAGACGAAAACATCGATTCGCCGGTACATTACCACCCATTGACTAAATTGTGCCGCAGTAAGTCGTGTTCGGACGATGCGTGTGTGATGTGGTGTGCGATGTAGCCGTATATCGGAGTTGGTTCTTAACAAACAGCTGTTATTGACAGCAAAAACTTCTATCAAGCATTTTGTAGTGTACCTCTCGATTAAAGGAACTTTGGTTCTTTAAGGGATGTGACACCACATACCCCTTTTATAAAAATAAACTGGCCATCCATAATTTTCTAGCGCTATTTGATCGTTTTGCTTTCCTAGCGTTCCAGTTTGCTAGACTTTGGTTCAATTTGAAACAGCCAGCAACATTGTTGACGTTTTGTTTTTAGTTTATAATTGGATAAATCCAAGATTCGTTGCCTGTTATGATATCACAAACACGGCGAGAAGAACCTGCTTTGATTTGATCAATCGTGTCATGGCACCATTCCGCGCGGGCCTACCTCGGTGAGGTTATGAAGTACCCAACGATAAACAGTCCTCCTTAAATTGCTGTGTAAAATATCTTGAACACTTCCAGTCCAATCTGCAGGTAGTGCTGAATCTTCTCGTTTATGATTCGTCGGTTTTGTTTAATAAATTTTCTTCGACAAAGACTATCACGAGCTCGGACTGGTTTTTAATTTTTTTTTTGCTACGATAATTTAAAATGTTTTTCTTTTCAGTTTCAAAGGTCCCGTGGTTCCAACAAGCCAGCAACCGTCGATTGAAGAATGCATACTCCCCGATGACGACGAGGTCATAATAACAGTCTCCCCTCTTCCCTCTCCGGTGGGGGTGCACCTCGCTCGACGGAACTCCAAACAGTTGGTCGTCAACAATGTTTCATCCAAAGAGAGCAGCGGAGGAGAGCAGGGAGGAGGATACGTTCAGGAACTAGTGCCAATAGCCTCCGTATCGGCCGCCTCGCGAACTACCGCTCCCTCTACAACCGTCAGCATTAAACCCGCCAAAGCTACCTTGCCAAGTAAAATTGAAAACACTAGTCATAATGAAAATATAACAAATATACAAAATGTGTCTAAACCTGATGTCAAGGTTAATAAAAACGTTATTAAAAACGCGTTGCCGGCTTGCCACGTCACCATATGTTTGTCAAGCGATGAAGAAGATATTCCTAGTGTTGTTAGTGACGACAATTTCAATAATACCATTAAATCTGATTCTCGTACTTTGGTTATCAGTACTTTAGTTAAAAACAATGGGAAAAATAGCAATGAAAATAACGATGATAACATAATTGTACCGGTAGAAAGCGTCAATACGTCATCGTCGCTCACACCCACAACTGCAGCCAAAACTCGTAGTTTTTCCGCGGATGAACGAAAAAAAGTAATAAAAGAAATGAATGCTACAAAACCATCTGAAAGAAAATGCAAGCCGGGAGATATAATTCGTATAAATGAATCGGGCAAGGTGGAAATTTTAAAAAGAATTACAGGAGCAGAAATAGCTTCTCAATCAAAAATAACTAAACTAAAAGACGACAACAGGAGTGAAAATAACGTCAAGAAGTTAAATCCCCCGGTAGTTGCTTATCCACCTTCTAAGGACAAGTTAACAAAGAGTGTATCGGAAACAGCAACTTTATTGAAGGAGGACAAACGAACAGACGTCCCTTCTACAAGTAAACAACAGAATAATCAAGATAACCTCTCAGTGCTTAAAAATGTCATTCATATACCTGCTTTCAAATATGATAAGACGACTCCTAAACCGCCAGTAGAATCCCTTCAAACTCCGTTACCATCACCTAAGCAGGCAACGGTAATCACAAACTTTCCAAGTCCAAAGATACTGGAGGCCAAACCCGTTATCACTTTGAAAAATCCACAGCAAGTTATAATAAATAACGATAAACAAACAATCGTAAAGAAGAAAATGCTCCCCTCGAAACCAGTCTCGACAATAAAAGCCAGTGATGTTCAGAAGGTCAGAAGCGATGCCATCAAAGAAGTCGTTATTGACTTAACGGAGTCTCAACACGTCCAGATTAACAAGCCAAGTGTTTCAGCACCCTTGAATGAGCACATCGTAGTATCCGACTGTTTCAAAGACACAGGAACTAACAAAGTCAGCTCAGTGGTGAGCGAACACAAAAATCATGCTGTACTTACTACAGGGTGTGTATTATTTATAAATTATGTAATAAATAATATTTATATTAATCCATTATTAGTTGTCAATGTTGTTTCTTAAGCTGTTTAAATTTATTGTTGTAACTGGCGTATCACATATCACAGCTTTGGAACGCAATTTAATAATATCTTAAAATAACTATAATAATGAAAAAAATCGAATCGAATCGATTTCAGGGAACTGAACCCGCGACCTCTGGGAAACCGTCCAGAGGTCGCGGGATCAAATCCCTTTCTTTCGAAGCTTTTAAAATTTTAAATAAATATAGTACGCTATACATGTTTACACATATTTCCAAACATTAAAATATATTCTTGACTAATAATTAGTTATACTTAAATGTAAATCTTTTTTATTTATTTTGTAGAGGAATGCTTTGTTTTAAATAGCTGCTGGTTTAAGAATACTGAAGTCATATATGTCAATTCATCAATTCTTTTTTTATATATATGAACGAATGAATGTTTTGTTCTATTTTTAGAAAATCAGTGAGTAAAGTATCACCAAAGTCCTCGACTTGGTCGTCGACGGTTCAGTCCCCGAGCGACTCGAAGCGCTCCTCGCCCTGGAGCGAAAGCGCCCAGTCTAAGAAGCTTAAAACTGAATCTAAAAGTGAGTATTTCCATACATATAATATGAGTCATGAGGCCAAATATAATAAAATAATTATAAGATATTTGTTTTGTTTTGTGTTCTCACATCACGCAAAAACTATTCGTTGGATTTTATTTTAATTTGGTGTGGTCGCAACTTATTTAATGCTTTTCACTTTCAAAAATTCTCTAATTTTCAAGTTAAACCACAAATGCTTGTTTGATTTTTAAAATGTAACGAAAAAATATATATGCGTATTACTTATTATTTGAGAAAATTAGATGATGTGATGAAAGCATATAATTATAATAATTAAAAAAACAAACACATTTTTTTAGATATGGTAACACTTTACTTTTACTTTTCAGCAAAAATGGCACTCAGCGATTTTAATCTCGACGATTTCGATGACATCATCGAATTGGAATAGATGTTAAGTGTAGAGTTAGAAGATTTGATTTTATTATAAAAATAATTTGAAGAAGAAATTTATGTTGCGAGATTTTTTTAACAGAATGGTTGTATAATTTTCCTCAATTGTGATACTAAATGTTTTATTTTAAGTTATCAGAAGTATTGTTTACGTGCCGACTGCTTTTCATAAAATAGGTAAGTTGTAAGTAATTAAAGTAAGTTATAGGTGTCGTTCTTTCTGTGTCGAGCTAACGGTGTTAGAATGTGATTCTATTCTAGTTGATAAAATAGTAATAAATATTATTAAAATATCCTGGACAAGGCAGCATCAATGTAGGACTCGTGTTAATTTAAGATGACGTCTTCGACATACGACCGAATAATATAATATACAGTCCCTAGATAATATTACGTTGTAGTGAAGCATATTTGAGTACAAAAGTCAGATGACTCGAAGTACTCTTTAATTATACTTAAAATTTATTAAATTAACGATAAGTAATAAAAAATACAATCTCTTGTAACATGTAGCAAGCTTGTTAAATGATTTCATTTTATCATATTGTATTGAAAATGTATGGATCTTATTAATATTACATTATCTTTAAAGTAATTAAAGATGTCCTAAAAATTGTGTTTTATTTAAAATCTATATCAATAGTTAAGATAGAAATAATAAGATATATTTACTTCAATGATATATTCTCTTACATTATAACAAATAATTATATTAAAATAATTTATGTTCTTAAACTATGTATATTTAAAGCTTCTATATAATATATTATATAATAAACCAATGAAGTATCGTGACCAGTCAATTTATCACTTAATGATTATTAGCTTACTTTTAGATATTTGATTTCTATACAAAATATAAATGTTCCTGTTTTTTAAAGAAATATTTTAAAAGTAATGTTTAATGCTATTTGATTTCTTTCAATATTATAATAATCTTATATAGTTTATCGAAAATATGTTAATTTGGAGATCAGTCAGATGAATTAAAATACTATTGATCTTATAGCTCAGTAAGAAAATATATGAAATACTTAATATAAATGAATTTTAAAAAAAAGAAGTAAAAAAATATTTAAAATGTTAATACAATAGACATTCTAGATATACTTCTAGAATTCTATGAACATCACATGATAGAATTAAGACAAGAGTATGAATTCTAATATGTTAAGTGTTGATGTTACGTTTTAGAAAACTTTTTCATAATTGACTTAATACTTTTATGGTTAAAAATAAGGATATAATTTATGTTTTCGTCATGTTACGTACATATTAGAAATAGCAATGTAAATAAAGTGCATATTTCATTTTATATATAAATTAAATCAGTATAACTATTTTTGGTTGTTTTACAACATTAGGGCGATGAGCTAATGTTGTAATAAGTTTTTTCCATTTACAAATAATATTACATAACTAAGAGAAACTGACTTGATAATTATACAATAAATTGTTTTCTCTTTTTCATTGCATTGTGAGTTATTATATGGCCAAGTATTGGTCCAAAGGCCATTGTTTAAGTTTGATCAAATTTGTTGGCCAGCCAATTAGAACTTTATTATTAATATAGAACTTTATATAAAATATGTAGGGAATATAGTCTAATGGTTGTTTTAACCATGATAAGGTGGCTGTTAAAAAAAATATAAACGCTCAAAAGTCCCAACTTCGTCTAAATACATAGTAACAGAGGGTTTATTTATACTGGAGTCACCGCGGTGTCACGCGCGAAAGTCTGCTGCGGTTAAACGAGCAAATGTCACTGAGAAGAGCACCTCGAGAATTGCCAGCAGTGCCAGCGGTGCCTACATCAGTGGTGCCGCCATTGGTAGTGTTGCCAGTAGAGGGAGTATTGCTGGTGTTGCCAGTGTTTGGACTTGAGTCTGCATGGTACGAACTGTTTGCACTCGTGTCGTTAGCTGGTGATAAAAATATAATGAATATTATTGAATGTAACAATCAAAGTTTTTATTTATTTCAAGTTGGCATTACGCTTATGAAAGAAACTTCAAGACTCAGTAGAAGCAAAATTACAATAGTAGATGCTTAGACAAATCTGACAAGAAACATTTTGCATTAATATTTATAAATGCTGGTAAATATTTGAAGTACAATGCAATATAATGATGTATGTAGTTTATTAGTCCGTACACGACACTTTTCGACAAGTTGAATATACACAAGTGACGGCACGATATTACTGTATCTATGGTATAAGGCTGTAACTCACGCGTGCGGTCGGAGGCGGCGCTGGCGCTGCGCGACGCCTCCGCCAGCGACGAGCTGGACTTCCACTCGCCAGAGCGCTTCTTCTGCACATAATAATTAATAAATCAAACTTTTTCTATGTGTAAAAATTTCATTTTAGATGAGTTATTTTTTTCTATAGACTAGTTGTGGCCCGCGACTCTCTACGTGTCTCGTCTCTACTATGGAAAAATAGCATGTTTTTGTCAACCTACATCTCAATAATGTCTGTCTATATCAACCCTGAAGGTCTACTCAAAATGTGATGTGTATTTTTAAAATATTACATTAATATAAATTCTTTAAATAAGTAACATGTTACCGCTCGCTTTTTCTGCTTCTTCATCTCTTCCTCTGAATTAAGAATTTCTTGAATCCTCACTTCCCTCCTTGTACTCCGCACCTACATTCATTGTTGAGGAAAAATAAATAAATGTGCAAAAATTAAAATGCAAAAAATAAGATAGATATCTTTTCGTTCGACTAAATTTATTAAAGTGATACTTTGATCATATTATTATATTAAATACAAATTTATCTGTGACTTCCAAAACGAGGTTTCCATAAAATATAAATATCTACAATAATTATTTTTTATTAATGTTTGACATATATCAAAACATACCAATTTCTGATCACTTTTTATCCTTCCCTCCACAACACTCACAGCTGTCTTGATCGGTTCCTTGATATTTAATGGAAATTTCAAATGCGGTCGTCTGTCACACCGCGGCGTCAGACCGTTGAGTGTGGCGCGTGTGAAGAACGGGTGACGTAACAGGGTGTCTAATGTTGGGATTTCGTGTTTACATGTCGCGCTTGATAAACATAGCCTAAGGACTGATTCTGTGGAATTTTAAAAGGATATATCATTTCTAGATATATGATGTAAGTAATACAAAATTAAACTATACTTAAAAAACCTAAACTACACAAAACTAAACAAAAATAATTTAATTAGTCTACCCAAATCGTGTGAGACTCCATCTTGATAAATATCACAGTAATACTGTTCTAATGGCGTCGCGAACGCCATCTCGTACACCATCCGTCCAAAACAATACACGTCTACGGATTCCATAGAACTAGCTCTCTTTAATTCCAGGATATAGGGTCGGTTCACACTGGGGACACCCAGCAGGAAGTTCTCGATATCCAATAATAATGCTGTCTGGTTTTCTATAGTTACGTTACCAGTGTGTATGTGACCTGACATGTAGATATACCATGAAAATCAGAAAATAATTTAGAAGCAAAGATCAGGTTTTATTTATTTCGACCTTAAATTGTGTATATATTTAAATTACTTACCATGTGGTAAACCCTTGTCATGTAAAAACTTCAGTGCTTGTAAAATTTGGTAGCCATAATGGGATATCTGTCCATTAGTGAAAGGTTTTCTTACTTTAGGGTTGCCATATTTAGCTAGATAATTCTTATTATACTCAGTTCCATATAAAAGATCTCTTATACTCCCATTCTCGTATATCCTTCTAACTACATATGCTCCTGTTTCCAGCGTGTGCATTGTTAGCATATCTGCTATGTAGGGATGCTGGAAAAAGAATATTTAGATTTTAAATTATATTTATAAAAGTGAGGGCACACCAAGGAGTTTATAATAATTTATAATTTAATAGACCTTGAACATTTTATCAGATGAATTAATAGTTTATATCCACGATATATTTAAATGCACCGGAAATTTAATATGATAATTTCAAAACCATTTATTTATGTAATTGATTAATTATTAATTTAAAACCCTTTAATGAAATGTGATAAGCAGAACCTGCAGAATAATATAGTAACAAATAAAAAGAAAATATATAGTAGGTATATTACCAACATCAAGGTCAATATTATAATAATAAAAGTAACCTTTGAACTATGTATAAACATGTAAGCCTAAGTTAAGCTCATTTAAAAATAGGAACAAAAGATCTTAGCAGAATTGTTAATAAAATTAATACAAAAAACCATTGAGGTTGGCATACCATAGTGTAACTAATAATAATGTCGTAAAACTTACAGATATATTCTGCAAGCTTCTAAAAGCAGTTTGCAGGTCCTTAGCATGCAGACTATAATCCGGTCCGTAACTTTGATATGATAGTAAACAGTTTGTCCCACCCTCGGATTCATTGACCTGGAATGATAAGAGAAATGTACATGAACATTTAGAAATTAATTGTATTTTTATTAATAATATTAATTGATCAATGCATCATTGAGATCATTAACTTTGAACATAACCCATTTTCAAGATTATTACAGTAATTTTCTATCTTTAGAAAGTCAAGCATACAATAACTAGATTGATCTATAATTACAGTTAAACTACAAAAATGACTTGATATGATGATAGATCGCTTATTACTGGCAGTCAAAAATCAGATGAATTTGTAGCAACAAATAATATAATAATTTGAGGGTATCTTTTTTATTAAATGCTCAAATTTGAAAACTTGTGTGGCACTTTATATTTTATTATAATGTAAGGGATTTTACTCAGAACTCACTAAAAAGTAATGTTTCCTTATCCTCCAACCAATATCTGGTAGTGGTGATTTTAACTCATACTGTCCATCTCCTCTTAGGGCTATTGAAACGGTCTGTAAAGCTTGTTCTGTAAGTAATATTAAAATATTAAAATAAAGCAACATGATGACATATTTAATAATAATTTCAATTATAATAATTATATCTTCTACTATTAGTAATATTTTAAAGGATCAATTGTTTTATAAATATCTAAATGTCTTAATGTATTTATAATATAATATTAGACTTATAAAAATTACCTGCAATAGATGGTGAGTAATTGTGAGGATCCAAAAAACTTCTAACTGGAAATGAGAGACCCAACAGCTGGTGTCTTAAAACTTCATTTATATAATTCTACAAGAAACAAAAGAATAAAATAAAAATATTAGAGGATGTTAAAACCTTAGGTAGGTAACCTACCTTCATTTGTACTAATGTATTTAAAAACAAATTACATTCTTATTGATAATATAGTCTAATTTATGTTCATAAAAAAAATGCTAATTCAATTATTATTAGAATAACATGTGACACATTTAAATAGCCTTGGCCTAATTCCACTCTAAAGTTCAATATTATATATTTGGTTATGTAAAATGTAAAAGGAAATCATGGGACCAACAAATATACATTTCAAACATTAATAACACTTGTTCAAACCAGCTATAAGCTATAAATATATGTGGAGTTTTTACAACTGCTTTTTCCTGTTTTATATGCAGTTCCTCAGACCACTATCAATTTTCAATAAATCCAAAAGAACAATTAATCATAACATACCTGTAGAGCTATTTGTCGTTCCGCAATAAATGATGGTTGCATGTTACCAATTAGTTTCTTTGGTGGAATAGGTAGATCAATGTTAGCTTGTTGCAGGTTTGAATTCAAAGCTGCAAAATCCCTGTATCTTCGTGACACTGACCTTCTGTTGTTTTTATCTGGACCTCTTTGAACTCGTAAAATGTATTCCTGAAACCCAAATAATGTAAAAGAAGTTAAAACTGTTTTTATAATTAGGGCCGACTATGGAAAACTCTTACAGTATGTTTATTAATATTTTGAGCATTTTCCAAAATACATTCCAGTTTGTCAGTATCATCTATTCGAATTTTTGTTTCAGAAGATCTTTCAAAAATCGCCATCACAACAAATAAAGCTTAAAGTTTTAATTAATATCACACAGCAAGCAATAAACATTTTGTTATCACTTGAGAACTAATGTCAAACGTCAATGCTCAGCTGACAAAATCTGACAATAATTATTACAGTGTTTACTGTGCATAGAATGCTTTCAGAAATCAAACTATAACAAAAAATTCAACTAGGATGTTAGGAACCTGAATGGTGTATCACAAAAAAAAACGATTAATAATTTAAAGTGACCTCATGACTGACTGGACACTCGCAGAATTCGAAATTTCGAGATTGCCATATTATTAAAAAGAAGAAGAACTAGGATGATTTTCCACCATATTTTCCATTGCCTTATTAATAGAATAAGATTCACAAAATATTACAATGCCTATAATAAGAATTCTGATATTTTATTGATAAAAATACTCATCTTCAATTTACAGAGTATAATATCACTTCCTACTTTTTCGGTTCAGAAAATTATATATGATATAATTAAAAGAATACACCGTTTTACGTTATGTTAAGTATAAAAAATATTCTAAAATAAGATTAAGAAATTATAATTATCTAAAAAATTGTTATCTATAATTTTAATTCTTTTGAAATTTAATATGATATGATGACTCCTTTTTTCTTGTCAACTTTTAAGACGAATCTGCAGAAGAGTTCAACCATAGACAATAATCGATTGGTGTCATTTCCTGTAATATCGCAACGAGTCGCGAGCGGAGTGTTAACACGGCCTTTTATCTACCATTTAATTCGAATAACTGTGAAATATGTCTCTGATCTCCGCTCGTTTGGCCTCTTCGGTGGCCAGGCGCTTGCCCAATGCCGCTACGCAGGTATTTATATTATATTTTAGTACGAATTAGTTATCATGTTAACTAATTCATCCGGCTATCATGTTCATATCACCTTTGATTCCTGGGTCTAAGTTACAAGAAATATACTTATCTACCTTGTAATGCCCTTTGTAAAATAAATCTTAACAGGGCTGTATCGAATTGGTCGAAATAATAAGTATGGGAAGTTATTTATCTCATCGGTGAAATAGCGTTATGTAATAGAGGACGATCAGTCTTCTGTCAAAAAGCATGTCCATTTTATCACACGGTGTACTGATAGAGTCAAACTTCCTCGCACATGCAATACTAATCTTATAATTTATATAAATAACCGCAATTTTCTGAAGTTACTTGGTTATGTTGTCGATAGGTTTCGAAGGTCGCCGTGCCCGCAGTGGCAGTGGCTGCGCGCAAACTCCATATCTCATGCACTCAAAGAGCTGCCGAAATCTCCCAAATCTTGGAGGAGAGAATCCTCGGTGCTGCACCCAAGGTAAAATTTTACCACATTCATGTTACATAAACTTGACATGTCTATGTTGGTACTACCTATTTATAACCCTTTACATTTTATGTTATTATCTTTGCTGTATCTTATAATTTTACAAGTTTGTGAACTTAAAATAATTACATAATATTTAATTTATATGCTGTCAAATAAACATCAGCTGTTTTGTGTTTACTTATAGTTATATTCACTATTTGTTTTTTTTTATTAAGAGGAAATTGTGTTTAACGATAATTTTATCTGTAACTTGATTTGAATTAAATACATATATATTTTTATATAATTTAAAGTATAACATCATATTACATACTATAAATCTGTAAAAATGTGAATGATGTTGTTGTCCATTATAGGCCGATTTAGAAGAGACTGGCCGTGTGTTGAGCATCGGTGACGGTATTGCCCGTGTGTATGGTCTCAAAAACATCCAGGCCGAGGAGATGGTGGAATTCTCCTCCGGCCTTAAGGTTTGTATTTATAATATTTAAGCAGCTGAGAATTTAGTACTAAAGTCATGTTAACTTTAATTATATTCTAAACCTCTTACATTTGAAATGAAAATTTATTAGAATATACTTTTTAAAACAATTTTATTTGACACTTACAGATAATTAAAATTCTGAAAATGTTGATCATCTAAAATTGTTTGTAGTAATGGTAATAGTTTTTTATTAATAAAAAAATACTGAAAATAGTTATAGAAACATTAATTTACATTTTTGATTAGATAAAAATAACCTAATACCCAACTTCACCACCAGGGTATGGCTCTCAACTTGGAGCCCGACAATGTTGGTGTGGTAGTGTTTGGTAACGACAAGCTGATCAAGGAAGGTGACATTGTTAAGCGTACTGGTGCCATTGTAGACGTGCCAGTCGGCGAGCAGTTGCTCGGTCGCGTAGTTGACGCTTTGGGTAATGCTATTGATGGCAAGGGACCCGTCGACACCAAGTCGCGTATGCGTGTTGGTATTAAAGCCCCCGGTATCATTCCTCGTGTATCTGTAAGGGAGCCTATGCAGACTGGTGAGTTGTGCAGCTTGTAGTTAATTATGTTTTTATTAATTATAATAGAATTAGAAAGAATTTAGAATTATTAGAAAGTTTACATAATCATACATAAAAGATCTTGAACATGTACAATAGGTATCAAGGCCGTCGACTCCCTCGTACCTATCGGTCGTGGACAGCGTGAGCTGATCATTGGAGACCGTCAAACCGGCAAGACCGCTCTGGCTATTGACACCATCATCAACCAACAGCGCTTCAACAAGGGCGAAGATGAGAAGAAGAAGCTGTACTGCATTTATGTTGCCATTGGACAGAAGAGATCCACTGTCGCCCAGATTGTAAAAAGGCTGACTGATGCTGGTAAACCATTTCTATGACATGTATTTTATTTTTTACACATTTATAGCAGCATACAAACTCCTATTTCAAATAATTCGTCCTTCCAAGGTGCCATCAATTACACAATCATCGTGTCTGCCACGGCCTCTGATGCCGCTCCTCTGCAATACCTGGCGCCCTACTCCGGTTGCGCTATGGGAGAGTTCTTCCGTGACAACGGCAAGCACGCGCTTATCATCTACGACGATCTGTCCAAGCAGGCTGTTGCCTACCGTCAGGTATGTGCTTAAAAACCCATAGCTAATGTCTTCAATACAAAATATAAATTTGAATACATTAACTATAATATTATATATATTTGTCTGTATAGATGTCCCTGCTGCTGCGTCGTCCTCCCGGTCGTGAGGCTTACCCTGGTGACGTGTTCTACCTCCACTCCCGTCTGCTCGAGCGTGCGGCTAAGATGTACGTATATAAATTTTACGTAATAATTAACCTGATATTTCCCATATTGCTTTAAATAATTGTTTTAATACGTAGGTCCGACAAAATGGGCGGAGGCTCGCTCACAGCTCTTCCCGTAATTGAGACCCAGGCTGGTGATGTGTCTGCCTACATTCCCACCAACGTGATCTCCATCACTGACGGACAGATCTTCTTGGAAACTGAGCTCTTCTACAAGGGTATCCGACCGGCTATTAACGTCGGTTTGTCTGTGTCGCGTGTAGGATCCGCCGCCCAGACAAAGGCCATGAAACAGGTTTGATTTTATTTTGATCATATATTTTTTAACCTTCTACGCTTTTCTTATAACATATTATACTGAAAGTTTTGCAAACGAGTTACATTAAATCGAACTCTTTGTAATTAAAAGGTAGCTGGTTCCATGAAACTGGAGTTGGCTCAGTACCGTGAGGTGGCTGCTTTTGCTCAGTTCGGTTCTGACTTGGACGCTGCAACCCAGCAGTTGCTCAACCGTGGTATGCGTCTGACTGAGCTGCTCAAGCAGGGCCAGTATGTGCCCATGGCTATTGAGGAACAGGTGAGATTGTGAAATCATTCAAATATTTGATTTTTAATTTATTGAACGAATGAATTTCCCAGAGTCATTTTCACATGTCATGTTATTTATGAGGTTTTCTCGTTTAGGTTGCTATCATCTACTGTGGTGTACGTGGACATCTTGACAAGCTGGACCCAACTAAGATCACTGCTTTCGAGAAGGAGTTCACCCAGCACATCAAAACCAGCCACCAGGGTCTGCTCTCCACCATTGCCAAGGACGGACAGATCACTCCCGAATCTGATGCTTCATTGAAGAAGATTGTCTCAGAATTCCTTGCAACCTTCCAAGCGCAGTAAGGCATAAAATTGCCAATTAGATTGTACATGCAATTCCAGTGCTCTTTTTTTGTACAATCTTGAGTATTTAAGTGACCACTAAAGGAAGCATTCTGCTCTAAAACTGAATACTTCCGTTAGTGGTAGCAGTAGTGTATCATTCATATGGACCGTATTAAAAGTGAATACAATCATGGAATGTATTTATCTCTTGGAGTCAGCAGTGGTTATATATAAATATTAAAATTATTAATCAAATGTGGTTTTTATTTTTATACTACCTATCTCAAACGCACTCTTTTCAACACCAGAACCAGGCGTGACAATTCACCGCCAAACAGTCCATTCCAAATAATTCCCACTTTTCGAGATGTATCCGTGTCGACAACGAGCCAACTTGGCCCTCTTGGGATATCACCTACTTCGTCACAAAACTTTGGATCATAATGGATTTGAATCATAATTGGAGCATCTTGGAGTTCAATGCCCATTTCACTCCAAGATGCTTGGTGTTTTGACTAAGGTGAAGCAATACTTCGCACCATGAGACTTCTATTTATACAGTCCGGACATTATGAAGTAATGAGTTTGTTTTAATTTTTTTCATAAAACTGATAATCATGCAGTATATGAAATGAACGAATTTGAAACATGTAAATGATACCTTTTCGAGATTTGGTATCTTTAATGTTATTGCAAAAATATGGTAAGTAAATGTCTTAACTCATAGTAAAGGGGACGAAGGCAACATATATTAGGTTTATTAGGAAAATGTTAGTATTTTAAGTAAAACACGGCTAACATGTTTATTGAGAAATTCAATCACCAATCTAGGTTGTGATTTTTTTTTCTATACAATCTCTCTATATTCGAAAGTGAGAAACATTGACAAAGAGTTTTATTTTCACATGCATCAAGTCGGGTAATAACCCGTCTTCTCATTTGTTAGAGCAACGGGAATGGTATTACAAAGATCGCCGGTTTAAGTCGTGCCTGTCTTGATTTTTCATTTTATATTAATAAATAATCCTGATACTCATTAAACAATCAAGAAAGTATATGCTTAACAGAAAAATCAACCTAGTAATCATGAAAAGAAAGTCGGATATACTTCCTGTTACTTTTAGCGGTTATTTAATTCATCAATATACCTTGGAGGTATATGTTTTAATGAAGGCTCACCACTCAAAGACGGATTCATATTATTTAAACTAGTAATAAGTTAATAATTTGACACGAAGTTAGTCTATTTTTTATTTCAAATATCCCATCCAAAGTTTATTCGATAATAATGACCACTTATGATTAAAAAAATAAGGTTACATTTATAATATGAGACTATCGTTGACTTATTGGATAAAACCTTCGAAACATATTTTAGAAAAGATGACTATTTAAGTATTTTACTTGAGAATGTGATGTGAATATGTAAGGTATAAAATGTTTCTGGAATTGAAACCCCTGTTTCTTATTTTTTACAAGTATCCAAAAGGGTTAAAAGGAAAAAAAAGAAAACAATGCTAAATTTAAAATAATCTGTGGTGTTACATTCTGTGAAGGGTGACGTTAACCTACTTTTAGTGTCAGTGTTAGTTTCATTTAGACAATTTATTCTTGATCTTTGACAAACCGCAAACTTCAAAAACGCGTGTAGAGTTTTCAAATTTGCGATTATATTTTTAAAATTATAATTCTGAATACTACACACCTGTAGGAGTAAATAATTTCAAACTAAATATGACTTCGAAATAAGTTAGATTCATAGTAATAAATCTTCTTTCAGACCCCAATATAATAATTACAATGGAGTTTTTCGAAAAAGCGCACGTTGTTAAGGGCCAAGAAGACTTATCGAGTCAATCTAAAGAAAATGTAAAGAAACAATTAAAACAAATGTTACATGGCTATAAACAAAGTGACATTAATTTAATAAAAAATTCTGCGGTTGATCAAAATAAGTATGAGAATGATTCTACATCAGTTAGTGGATATTCTGATTTAAATTTGACGAGTTCTAGTGATGAATCTCACTTATCACCTAAACAGGACTTAAATGATGAAGATATCAATTTATCTAATAACACTGACCTCAGTAGTCGAGGTAAAGTTGTTTCTAGAGAGGCATTTGATTGTAAAGTAAATGAGGATGTAGATTCCATTATTGGTGAATTCAATTCAGACTCGACAGAATTGTCTTCCTTGAAGGACAGTGAGGCCTCAATAGTAAGTAGTATGCTTGAATCAATAAGTGAATCAAATAGTTCTGAGGCCTTTGATGCAGATGGTGAATTAGCTGCTAAGATTCTTAGAAAGCTAGCTATAAATAATGCTAAGAACAAAAAACTGAAAAGAAAACATGAAGCTGAAATCAATGAGTGCAGTATATCAGAAGAAGATAATAGTAGATTGAAGTCAGTTAAAAAGCAAGAAAACCGGCCATTGATAATTGAAGAATATTTTATTGAAAAACCTTCACAACCATTGATAAATGAAGAATATTTAATTGAAAAACCTTCTGTATGTAATTGTGGTACTGAGAAAAATTCATACTCTTTTTCACCACCTTATGTGTCCATAACAGCATCAGATGTTTCACTCCAGAGCTTCAATGATATTTTAGGCGATTATAAACATCGCACTGTAAATAATATTAAAGCAAATCATAATATTGCAATTAAGGCAATTAATAATGATTTTACTGTGGAGGAAAATATGAGTGTCGACATTCAAACTGAAGCAGAAGTTGGAAGTCTCACTCCAGAGCCTTCACTGAGTAATGATATAGAAGAAATAATCAATCTCGATTCAACTATAGAATCACAAGAAACTATAACTGATATACATTTGAATGATACTTTACAATCTGAGCCAGTAAGTGATGGAGAATCATCCACAAATGAAGATTATTACAGGGTTTTAGACACATACAAATTGTATTATGGTCATAAATGCTGCATCATCATATTAAAGCACCCTACGGAGTTGTTCATCCAGGGTAAAGTTTCAATTAGAGTTTTGGATGGTTCTGTTGATATATTTGGATACACACCTAAAAATGAAACTTGTGATCTTTATGCTCCTTTTTATAGTTTTGCTCAATCTATAAAAACAGTTGATAAAGAAAATGATTTCTCGGGGTTATTTGGGAAATTGACTGCAGCTGGCCTCTCTGTATCAGAAGCTGAGGATATAGTTATTACTATTGGAGATCAGGATGGAGTTATCCTTTTTAAGCCATTAGTTAACAAATGTATGGATTTTGTGGAAAACAATTTCAAAACCACAAATTTATTTGTGAACTCTATAAAAAGTGTTGAGCCTTTTTTCACAAAAGCAACAAATACTTTAAATTGTTCGCTTTTCTCGATTCGGCCAGATAGATGCTTTAAAGTTAATCCCAGCTGGAAGCAGACTGTTACTCATTCCGAAGGTATCTTAAAAAAACATAAATTATATACTTATATGTTTATCAGAAACAAATTATGTATATATTTTTAATTTCCTATTTTCAGAAAAACAAAGTCGTGGAATTATTTGCGGTGGCAAAGGCACAGGAAAGTCTACATTCCTCAGATACCAAGTGAATAAACTAATTTCCAAAGGACCAATTTTAGTTGTGGATCTGGATCCTGGGCAGTGTGAATTCACTGTGGCCGGCAGTATATCAGCCACTGTAGTCACAGAACCTCTATTTGGACCAAACTTTACACACCTGACAAAACCAGACATGTGTGTATTTAAAACTTATTTTAATAGTCATCTATTAAAAAACTGTAGTAAATTTAAATTTATCTTTATTTAAATCCATCATTTTGTATATTTTGCTATAACGGTGTTTAAAAGAGTCAGCACTTATATAAAATTAAATAATATGCAAGTTAAATTTCTAAAACTGTTTACTTTAAAATTTTTTTATAGTTTGAAAATATCTATAAACATGTATAGCTATGTGAAGCTTATTCAAATTTTAATAAATATAGAATGAACAATAAACCTATATGGGAGGGATTCCCATATAGGTTTCATTCAGCTCCCTGCCCATATTGGTTTATTTTTCATTCTATGTTTATTAATATTAAGACATTGATAGGTCTTCGTTACAATAGATATTGGTTACAATCTGATTTTATTTCAGAATGTTAAATATCGGTATGATCAATACAATGGAAAATGCAAAACGCTATGTTTCTGCGCTGCAGCAGCTTATAACTCTCTGCCGCAACAATGATGCTTACACGGACATGCCGTGGATCATCAACACTATGGGAATGACAAATTTCTTAGGACTCAAGTTTATTACGCTGATCATTATTCTTACCCAGCCTACGTACCTTCTGCAGTACGAGTCCAAGAACTCAAAACGAAGATTCGAAACCTTCTTAAGGCCTCATAATGTTAAACTTTTATATCAAGACTATGAAAATGATCCATTGTTTAGAAATATTTCGTTCCCAGAAGGCTTGGAATATTTATTTGTAGTTGCTAATGAAGCAGACAGCGTATTGAAAAATGGCTATGCCTTATCACCTAAAGACGAAAGATTCTTGAGCTTTTTGGCGTATTTTAGTCAACTGTTTAAGATTTATGGAGAAAAAAGCTTGCTGGCAATAACACCCTATCAGTGAGTATCTAATATTTATACACAAAAACCCAACCTTTCTTATATTAAAATCGTTATGTTGTATTAAATACAATTATGTCATTAAAAATGTTAGATTTGAAATTGTTGTTAGAAACAACAGTCATTATTTACTGATTTATAGATTCATTGAGTAAATTGATTTATATAAAAAAATCCTCATCGTATATTTTACCTTATACCGCAATAACTGTGTCAGCTACCTTGACCTATATTTATATAAACTTAGACTTGTTTACTTGAGTGGTTATTTATGTTTGATACAAATACTAACTAGGCGTGCTTGCGAGTTCATTTCATGTACACGCGACCCTCAAAGTATTCAGTTCTAATCAAAAAACATTTAAAACAAAAAAAACGTATGTCAAGTGTTTCAATATGCTTGACCGCTCTCGAGGAAACTTTCATCTTGAGTTATGGGGTTGTTCCATGGCCCATGTTGCGAGTTATGTCTCCATCGCAACGCGCCGGCAATTATAGAATACGAATCCTAAATTATTTGAGAAATGGACGCTCTATGGAAGCTCTAATAAATATATAAAAATTACTGAAGCTTTATCCCCTAAGCCACTGTTCTTTCTGACTCCGTCAATTAATGCTAAAACGTACTAAAACCTATATATTATGAAGTAACATAATTCATTAATCAAATTAGTTAATAGTGAACAGAAAGGGGTTATTATAAAACCTAAGGTTAACCAACCCTATAAAGCACGCAGTATGACTCTACTTATAATATAAACCAGTTCGGATGTAGCCCGCTGTTTGCACCACGTCACGTCTTTTATAATTCATGACGCATCGCTGCTAATGATGTCACGGCGTCGCACTAGCACCATACGCTTATTGAAGTGACTTCTCAAAACGATTAAAAATTATTGTGGTAAATAAAAAGAAGTTATCTTTTATTATTAGTAGAATATTACAACGCAGCTGCATTATAGCTTATTCTCAACCCTTTTGGACCGCAATTTTTTAATTTTATTTTTATTTTAGTAATAAGCGATACGAATATTACGTATATAAACTTTAATAATTAAGAAACATTTATAGACCGTATTTTTATGACGGCACTTCCACTATTAAGAATGAACTATGAAGGGCTTTGCATAGAAACCGCTCGTAGAATGCAACAGGTGCTTGTGTACTTATAGTAAGCGACAAACATCAATGGAGGAACGAGACCATATGATTTTAATTATTTGTCAACGCTAAAACCTACTACACTGAACATTTATGAATTTTGTGTTACTAATATCAATAATGTCGGCATCTAGAATTGAATGACTCAAGCGTTTGACGGTCAATTCCTTATCATTATTCAATCTTTATCTCGTCAGGTTCCCAGAATAATGTTTATAAATTTCCGAATTCCTTAAATGTGTCGCATTGAATACCTGTTTTGATATTGTTTCCAATATTAGGTTGTTATTACTTAAGAGAAATCTTATTTTGTAAATTATGACTAACATTTCCATTTCCAGTAACAAATGACACATAACTAAACTACGTTTTCTTCCAGGGTTAATTTAAAGGATATTACCATCGTTTCTAATGTAATAGTGAAAGAAGAGTATATCACAAAAGTGATCAATGGACAAGTCGTAGCACTGTGTCAGTTCGCGAGACAATGCGATAGTCGGGTGTTTACATTAGCCGATAAACCATTGCTGTGTCACGGACACGGTGAGAATGCCCATTGTTTCATTATTTATTATGCATTATGTACCATATACCTATACTTTTTTTCTTCAAACATAGATAAAAAATATTTTTTTCAAGTTTTTTGTAAATAAATTGTTGTCTGCCTTGAATTTTATTGTATATAGATTAACTTATCAGTGAAGAATGTAATATTTGATCAATTAAATGATTATCAAAGATAAAATTAAGTTATGAGCAAAATAAATATACTTATATGAATAATAAAATTTTCCACATCATTAATAAGATCATAACAATATTTTATTGATATACAGTTCATAGAAAAAATTCAAACAACCTATACTTGTAAAGCATTATCTTGTTTCAAGTTAAACCACCCAGTGAGTCAGAGATGATGTAACTTGACAAAGTACATCATTAACATCATATTTGTTTTATCATAATAAGTGCTATAATGTGCTTGATTTACTGATAGTGCAAATACAATGCAGTATATGTTGTACTTGCAGGTATTGTTCGAGGAATTGATTGGGAAAAGGAGGTTATATATGTGATAACACCAGTGGAAGGAAGTTTGTTAGCAAGTGTGGACACTTTGTTGTATGTGGATTGGAGTCCTGAGTCAATGGGGCAGGAGGCGCATCTGCCGACTGGCACGTGCGTCCCCTACCGCACTACCGCACAAAACACACAGAGACAACTTATGTCCACACCACGCAGAAGATTCAACCCTCTGCAGCTCATCAAGATGACAAGGAATTCCTAAAGTGAAAGCTCGATAAATTAGTTAATAAATTTGTAATTGGAATAGATCCAAAATATCTTAAATTATAAAAGGAAGTCTAATTATGTTAATTCATGTATATTTGAAAGATAATTTTGTACTTACAATACTAATAAAACATAACATAGATGATTGAATTTAACTTAAATATCTTCCCATCCTAGAAACCTTTGATTTATAAATGCTGTATTAAATTTTTATAAAAGTCAAAAAGTCTAGAAAAGAATTGTTAAAACATGGGGTTCTTTAATTACTAATAAATTATATTAGCATGCAATATAACCATATGGAAGTTAAAATTTCACACAAACAATAGATTACAATTAAACTGCCTTAAACAATAAGAATCAGAATGAATGTCTCAGAGACGAGTCTAGCTGACAGGCACTTTAAGCTGAGTCAGAATGGGGCCTGCGCTCCATGTCAAATAAACATCCTACATAATTTATACATCACTATTTTATTGAAAAAATTAAAATACAAAATACCAAAACTAAACAATATAGTCTTGCTGAGACGACACCGGTCGAGGAATTTATATGTTGAAGAAATGCTACTTGATTATATAACATGATAGTATAGCACGAAAATTCCAGTGGATCCAACAAGATGAGGAACCATGTTCGCCCCGACTACATTTGTTAAGGCAATTAATTACGCTTATTCTTTATAGATATTCTATAAAATATACAAGTACCAATTGTGAAAGTATAGCCACACGAATACTGAGTGGGTGTGCGTGCTACGCGGGCCGCGACATCGCGTCAGCTGTCAGTATCGGAAGGAAGCACTGTGTGGCCGACGTCGCGACTGCTGCAGAGTTCGAGTCGTATCAAACGTAAGTTTTCAGGCAGTATGCGAACGATTCATAAATCAGAGTTCTTCCGACAACAGCACAATTACAGCAGACTACACCTAGTCTTCTTCTTCTTCTTAACTTGTAACGCGGCGCGAGTCGCCGTCTCGAATACCTCACGCACGCCTTCCTTGCTCTTAGCGGAGCATTCAAGGTAAGCGAATGCGTTAATCTTCTCAGCCATAGCGCGACCCTCTTGAGGCTTAACAGGCTCCTGCTTCATCTTACGCAGTTCATTGATAGTGGCCGGATCATTGCGAAGATCCTTCTTATTGCCCACTAAGATAATAGGCACATTGGGACAGAAGTGTTTGACTTCTGGTGTCCACTTCTCCGGGATGTTCTCGAGCGAGTCCGGCGAGTCCACCGAGAAGCACATGAGGATTACATCGGTATCGGGATAGGAGAGTGGCCTGAGTCGATCATAATCTTCTTGGCCAGCAGTATCCCATAGGGCTAACTCCACCTGTTTGCCGTCAACTTCGATGTCGGCGACGTAGTTTTCGAACACTGTCGGCACATACACTTCCGGGAACTGATCTTTGCTAAATACGATCAACAGGCATGTTTTACCGCAAGCACCATCACCAACAATCACTAATTTTTTGCGTATCGCAGCCATCGGTCCTGAAAAAGAATACAACGCAAATAATTATGATGAGCGTCAACGCCTTTCATGACTTATAAATATGGCCGCCGTATAGGAATATGGGAAGGGAGTAGTCAGACAAGCCCTCAAATGTGAATAAGCACCTGAACTAGCGGAAGAAGAACAGCACCACCACATAGTACCCTCACATGCGAGGGTGGTTATTTAGTATATTTTGTAGATACCTGAAGATTCTGGCTAATTTCTGCAGAATATTGACCTATCGACACTTTTATTCGTCTTTGCTCATCACAAGCACTTTCGTTTCGTTCGTAAGACAGTATTGCAACATAACAAAATGTTTATGGTTGTTACTTTTTTTAATAAATACAAACAATAAAAGAAATTATTTTTTTAATTTAAACTTAATCATTCTTATCGAATTCTAAAGTAAGAATTAGCACTTTAAATGATTTAATATTTATCAAAACGCAAGATGCCATATTTTGTACTAGAAATAAATTATTATAGATTTTCAAATAAAACAATATTCATTTCACTAAAAGATAAATAATATGCTTTTTTATATATAAGAAGACATCAACTATTTGTTTCCTACTATAAATTTTAAATTTTATTTGGCCAAGTTTGAAGATATAAAAAAATACTTGTATGAACAGTGGGAAGCTAGGTTTGAAGGGGTTAAGATTCTTGGCAATACAATATTATATACATCCTACCGATATCGTAAACATATCTTTATAATATTTTAAAGAATTCGGGTTATAGCATTTAAGAGATGAGAGGCCATTAGGGGGTTGATGAATTGAAAAAAAATATATATTAAAACGATAAGTATTTGGTTTGATTTTGAAAGCCGTTTAATTGAAATTTAAAGCGTACACAGACAATGCTATTCTTATGGTTATTCTCTGTCTACGGTGTAATGTACGATAAAGCACGACTTGTCAAAACAATTCTGTGCCTCGTCAGTAAGAATATAAAACGCGCGCAGATGATAAAGAGGACACACACATAAAATCGTAATATAGCAATGAAACAGGTAAGGCCTCCATAAATATCAAAAAACAACTCCGTTGAGGTTCAGTGATAATCTCAGATTTTTATCAGTCTTTTCTCAGATTTATGAAAAAAATGTTAGTGGCTTTGATAGTAAAAATATAATTGTAGTTTAAAAAAAAAAAAAATAATAATGAATTTGAATATCTTAATTTTTATAAATAAAATGAAACTACTGAAATGAAAAAAATTGAACGTCTCGGGGGCTCTTTATGTACATATTTTAATGGTATTGGTATAGCTATAGTGTAGCGTGGGTTTTAGACGTTTGGGGTGGAGGCCAAATACAATACTTCAAAATTACTAAGCGATTCTGAAACTCGTGATTTGAAAACTCAAGCTTTATTTTCATAAAGTTTTGAAATACATATAGGCAAGTTCTAGGCATTTATTAAATAATCTCTTAACCATAGACTACTAAGAGAACACGAATAGTGAATACACACGTCTCTTATTATTAGTAAACAATTCTAACACTTACAACGTTTTAATTATTATTGTTCTTTGAAAATTATACAGAACAAATGTATGTGAAATTAGTATGTTACAGGTCTATATGTCTAATAGTTATAAATTATCGCTAATTTATAACTATTAGTTTTTCTTTAGGAAGCATCCATAACATGACTTTTGTAAAGCGAATTAGTTGGCAGTCATTTTGTTTTTCATTCACGAATTTTTTTAGGTAATTCTAATTGCAGTTCTTTTTCTGGTATCCATGATATCTCTTTTTTTACGTTTTAAATCTATCATGTAATTAAAAACGTATGATCATTTTGACTATGACCATGGTAATTAAATGTTTCAACAATATGAAACAGCGTTGCCAAGCATACCGATTTTGTGTGGACGTCTCGATTTTTTCGTTCGTTCTCGAATTTTTCGATACCACTGCGCAGAAGTGGTGCCACTTCTTTAAACTCTATAAAAACATTTTATATTGCTTTTATGAGTGAAGACTATTGAATAAATTGATAAGTAATACAAGATTCTACTACTAGTACTACTTTTTTTCCTGTCCCGCTTGTCGGCGAACAAATCCCGTTTTTATCTCAATATGTTTAAAAATCTGTCTTTCGAGGGGTTTCGTTTTAACGAAACCATACAAAATGAAATTAGTTTCACTTTAGGCCACGTTATGTTTACTACCACCGACATGGTTGAAAAGGACAAGGTCAGGGCCCGGTCACAGAGTACTATAAGTACTATAATGCCCGTGTTTGCCTAAAGGCCAAATTACATTATACGATCTGAACCACTCTATATCAACTGGTCTAAATAACATCGCAAAGGGAAATGGCTGTTAGTGAGTTAGTGCTTCTCTCTGATTGGTGGAGACGCCTTTTGACTATACGTCAAGTTCAAATCGTATAATGTTATTTGACCATAAGGTAGTGCTCTACGCGTAAGATATGACTATGAATAAGATGTAAAATTCTATAGGAATTATTACCTTCGAACTTGAGTGTGAAGGACTATCTACTGCTAATATGTACGCTATTTTCAGTGAAAATGATTGCCTAATAGATACAAAAATCTTTTATTCCTCTAACATGTTAATGTAATAGTGTTCTAACCCTGGAAGTGATAATTAAACTTATTATTCCATTGCGAATGCGTTATTTTTAAAATTGTGTACAACTAACATTCCAAATAAACTTTACAATATACATAATAATATTGCAAAATATTTACTTTTATTGTTTTTTCGGTTTAACTAATACTTTGCAGGATTTAATCCGCCTATTGTGATTTTAATAATATCACAATATGTATAATGGACTCTTTTAGTAAAATTACAATTATTTTACTTTTGAAATACTCGTAAGTCAGATTTCTTTAATTTTGTAATATTTCAACAAAACTTCTTAAAACAATGATCGTTTTTAAAAGTTCACTGGAGTCCAATGCACTTTTTGACAATTTAGTAAAAATTACTGTATATAAGTAAAGACTTGTTGTGTATTGGATTGGATGCTTTTTGTATATTGTAGGAAAATCAAGTGAGCAGAAAAAAACAACATACGTAATAAATCCCCATTTTATTAAAAAAATACATTATTGTACACTTAGTTCCAAATAGCAAATAATATAACAGTGTAAAAATAATATTAAAATAGCACGAAAAAACTTATTTAAATACACGTTTGACAATAACATTTTTAAGACCTAAAAGCATAAAGATGCATGATAAAAGCAAAAAGATATTCTACCCTTGTCATTTCTTTTTCATCTGTAAATCCTTTATCAATAAATACATAATAAAAATAATCTTTATATATTATTTTATGATTACTTTTTATTCACATAAATATATTTATTATCAAGTGCCTGGCAAGCATCATTATAGGTATACTGTTGCACCGTTATACCCTTACTATATAAACATATAATTTATATACACATGGCATTTCAAATAGAAAATAGTTAATAAATGCAGTTTCAGAATGTGCTCAAAATGTAAAGATTTTATATATATCTATTTTGGTAAAGTTGAAAATTAAAAGGTTTTGACTATTTTCATTTGTGCTGATTTTGCGTGAAATATGTTCAAAGTGAGTAAACACTACAATATAATATAAAAAATATAACAGACTATATAAATATTTTCCCATTATTAAACTTTTATCACATTTGTATCACTGCAGCAGTCTGGTCTTAGAGTTCCTCAGAAGCCATCTGTAAAAAACATCGTAAGGTATATTATATTTATTTTAAGTTACTTTTTATTTATTAGCATAATCTGTCCAACTTGTCATCAAAAATACATTCGAAATGTCAGTTCTGAATTGTGACAGTCAGGAGAGAAAGAGACAACTATAGAGCTGAATACTTTAAATTAATAATGTATTCAGCTCTATAGTACTCTATAGTACCACAAATAATATATGCAATTTTTGTTTGTAAATCCCAGCTAAGTATATATTTTTTGGCATAAAATTAATCTCTCAGGTATTTTTTTATATGTTAATACTTATCTGAAAAGGATGAGCTTTGTTTTGAATTCTATTTTAGGTATTTGTATTAATTAGACTTTTAATGCGATGTGAGAACTATTGAAAAAATATTAATCTTACATTTTTTAATGTTAATTTTGCTATCATTATTAGTTTTAAAATAAAACAAAAAATGATTTATTTTATAAATTTTATATTTTTACTCCTTGTAACATAAATGTTTGATACAACTTTTAAATATAATACCTTTAGTAGAAATAACATAGAAATCATTATATTTAATTTAACAAAACCACTATCTTATTTCGTGCTTTTTTGTACATAAATATTAATGGTAGGTTAATTTTTTATTATAATATAGATTTTGAGTTATTGAGACATGGAATAATAACACATACATTTATTATATATTAATACGTGAACGAAAAAGGTACGATATTAAGAATACTTGTGCGATAACCATTTGAGTGCGTTTAAAAAAATATATATTCGAAAAAATGGTTTTATAACCTAATAAAAGATTAAAAGAAAAATAAAATTAATCTCATATATACTAATCTGATTTATTTAAAAATATTAAGATAAGCCTTATCATTTTAATATCCAATCCACAGTGCACTACTTGACCCTAAAAAAATGACGACTAAAAGTTTTCACCAATGAGATGGTAGCACCAGCTAACAGCGTTTTGACGATGCTATTAGTACGCTAGTTGACTCAGCACTTAGTAAATTGGATAATGAAATGGTTGCTTCATTTATACTGAATGTCCCCAAAATCACTTCTTTACCTTTTGCCACGTGGCAATGCCGTACGCGATACCGGCCCCGAGCGCGAAGGCGAGCACGTGAGGGAGGTACTTGAAGGAGGGGAGATTCCTCTTCTTCATGAGGGCCGAGATGAGGGCCAGCTTACCATCTGTGTAAGGAGGGTAGCGACCTCTGTGAAAGAAAAAGGTAAATAAAGAATAATATTCTTGAAATTATTAAAATAATAATGATTTGACAGAACTATTAGAACGTGATTTCATGTCATAACGATTTATTGTCATATTATACACCAAGAGGCTGGGATTAGAGAAAAAATTAGTATTTTTATTATTAATCAGTCTTCAAGAAACGGGCCTTTAGCAACTTATGAATGATTTTTGCTAGTGATGAAAATCTCTGTCTCATATGTCTTGTCTATGACTTTGGCCTGGGTTTTAATTGCAGCTTATGTACAAATATATAATAATTAACATTATTTATCATTAATTATTTTATATGTAAATGTTTAATTTAAACTTACGATCCAAGTTTCTCTCCTAAGGCAGCAAAGTTTCTTACTAGACAGCTCTTCTTATGGGTGAATGTGTCAAAAGAAGTCTTACCGTGGTAAGCTCCTATACCACTGTTGCCTACACCGCCGAATGGCAACGTGTCAACTGGAATTCAGACTTTATTATAATAGCCATTGGGTTACTTTTGTTTTTATTAGTTCCAAACTATGTGCAAGGAAAATAATGTTAATTTTACTAATAGAATCGAAAATAAAGATAAGCAGTTAAAGCACTAAAGTGTATTCAAATACATATAATACATTATTAGACAAAAATAAAGGTTTGCAGAAAAGAAACACGGCTACAGAAAATAATGATTAAAAATAAATATCGTGGAAATGTTAAAACTTTGACCTGTAAATCAATATAATAACATATTATAAAATTTATGCAATACTAAAAAAAAGTCCCAAATAAAAATCATTCTCAATTGTTTAAAACAATCCTATACATGTATTACTATGAAAAAATAATATTGAAATAATTCAATAAGAACACAACGAAAAGAATTCATCAACTCCACAAGTATTTGAAGTCAATATATCAAAAATACCAAGGGTAGGAAAATGATTTAAGACCAGTACCCCTACTACGAGTTTTGACGTTACGTAACGTCGATAGTTTTTGAGCAGTCACGGAATGACTTCCACGATTAAACATAAACTCGTTTCGTGACTGCTGCGAAAACTATCAACATCTCGTAACGTAGTAAAAACCCGTAGTAGAGGATACTGCTATTGCAATATTTTACATTAGAAATAATTGTGTTTATTCTTCATATATACCTCCCATTTGCATGACAGTATCGTTAACGCAAACTCCACCGCTGCTGGTGTTCTCGAGTATCTTCCTTGATACGTCCTTGTCTGTTGTGAACACGTACAGCACCAACGGTTTTTCCCTATAGATATCCACCACCATATTACAGTACAGTTCTATGTTACATATATTTAATTAAATATTTTCTATCTAGAATATATTGTCCAGCACCATATACCACCACCATTTTCAAAGCGTATGCTCCAAGGATGCTAAAGATTTTGATACCTTCCACCAAATCCGTATTAGTATACACCATGTCATAGATATTAGATTATATTTATTTGAAAAAACTCTTATACTTTGACATCGTGTATATTAACGAAGTTGAAATGTTACCAACGAGAGTTATATACGACAGTACTTCGCAAAACTTTTCACTGTAATTATTATTCTTACAACGATATAAATAATTATTTAACTGTATATTTACAAGTATAACAGTGGTTTTATATATATTATACTGAATATCCCCAACTTTATAAAAATAAAACCATATTTTTATAAAGTTGGGGATATACTATACCGAATATCCCCAACTTTTCTAAAATAACAGTGGAAAGTTTTTCGAAATAGACGTCTGTTTTATAGATTATAACGAGATTCCACAACCATCTAAAACATGAGTCTCCCTATCTTACCGCCGTAAAACATGATTGTGTCGTTGACACACACACTGCCTGACCGAGTCTGTTGCGTGAACAGATCTCGTATGTTGCTTTGCACGCTGAACAGGTATAGTACTAATGGGTGCTCCCTGAAACGCCGTGGATGAATTATGGGGCGAAATATCTTCATTAGTAATACTTTTATAGTTCAAAATGGTCTATGATTGTTTTAATTTGATGTTAAAAATATTCGCCTCATAATTTAGCGTTATTGTATGTTAAGTGATGCCTTTTAACCTTTGATTGATCACTCCAAACTCTCACTCAGCAAAACTCGTTGATGCCATGAACAGAAACCAAACTTTAAAATAAGCCTTAACAGTATCACGTAAGGTTGATTTTTGAATACTAAAGCAATCCTTTAACAATGCATTGTATGCTTATTATGTTCCTTGAAACCCATTTGTCCATAACATGGACTGACAAACGAATTATTTAATGGACTGAAATTCGTTCAGTTAGTTAAGCCAAACAAAAATAATCCATTGTTTAGGACGGCAACACTAATTTTATTCTTACCTGTCATTAATAAATTTAATGGCTTCATACGCGTTTTCAACGGGGACAATTGGTAGAATTGGCCCAAATATTTCGTCTTTCATGATTTCATCATTAGCGTTGACATTGGCCAGTAGTGTTGGGGCGATGTATTTCTCTTGTGCGTCATATCGCCCTCCAATAACCACTTTTTCTTTGCTCGCATCCACTAATGCTTGCAGACGGCTTGAATTATAACATGAAAAGTCATTAAATATAAATAATACTGATGTAAAAATTATTTATATATTTTATAATAAATTAATGTTATGCGTAACTTTTATTTCCCTCGGAAATTTTATTGATTTCTGTGTTACGTCTATAATATGCGTTATTACATCGTTTATAACCCATAAAAATTAAATGAGTAAAATGAAACTTGGAAAAAGAACTTAATTAAAATGCAAAATACGAGACATAAGTTTAAAAAAAATAATAATATAAAAACTGGCCGAATCAGACATAAACGCGTTCACAAACAGCGCGAACGAGGGGGCAAATATCAACTTGTCACATGTTATTAAATAAGTCGTCCCTAGACTTAATCCTGTTAGAAAGAAATAAAAGCACCAACGGAATATAATACTGTTTAAAGATAAAAACGAATCAATTACATAATATAATAAGAGTTTAAGATATTAATTAAAACATTAATTTCGTATCTTTAGCAGTATAGAATATGACTACTATATATTTACTTATTTAATTCTTTATTGCACAGTATAAAAAAAATGCACAAAAGGCAGGCTTAATACGACAAACACATTCTCTACCAGCCAACCTTAGGGTTCGTGAGAGAGCCTTGGTACGTGTGCAAACATTAAAGAAACAAAATAAAAAAAAAACAAAAATCACAAGAATTACACAATTCTAAAACACAAAAAAAGCTACAGAAATATACTTATAATAAAACATAAGGAAACTATGATATTTCTTATTAGATTTACACGTACTCAAATCACCATCCAAACTCTTGTATATAATAAATTGAAATTTACCTGAAATGTCTATTATTAATAATCCTGCACAGGTCCGTAGATTTCTGAGGGTCTTCTCCATAAAATTCCCGTAATACATTTTTAGCGGCATTAATAAATTTATCTTGAACCGCCTTCGAGCACAGTATGTAGTCTGGTGCGATACAGGTTTGCCCCGCGTTTATAAATTTGCCCCAAAGTATCCGTCTAGCTGTGATTTCCATATCTACTGTATTGTCGATGTATACAGGGCTGTACAACATATTCAAAATTAGAACGGTCGGTTTCGGTGAAATATAAAAAAAAAACTTATACTGTCAACGAGTTGTTATTGGCTGCCTGTTACATTATCGACCAATCAGAAAGGATTGCTTATTTTTTATTTAGTTACTACTATTTGTTAGTTATTCTACTTTTACATAATCAAAAGTAATCTTTTTATCAATAAACCAACTTCATGTGACAAAAAAAAAAAGAAACTTCAGAAAAACAGTAATAATATCCAATTATCAAATAAGCTGATTGGTCTTATTATTCAATTAGTAGATTTGTATCAAATTTCAGTTCCTTGAAAATGTAGGAATGTAGGCGGGATTACGCATAATTTAATTTAACTATATTTAAAAATATATATATATTATAATATTATTTTTACAGATATATAAATATTTTTGGCAATCCTTACCTCTTCCCTCCTAACTCCAATGTGACAGGAGTTAGATTTTTAGTAGCCGCAGCGTACACTATCTTACCGACACTAGTACCGCCAGTATAGAAGATGTAGTCGAACCTTTGCTTTAGTAGTTCAGTAGTTTCTTCAGCAGCGCCCTCTACGAGGAGTATTGCGTCCTGGTGTTTGGATGTATGGATTGTATGATGGAGTTATTAAACCAAATTCAAAGGTAATTTTAAGTGTCAATTTAAAGTAAGGTTACTTATAAATAGTTTTTTTTCAATTTATAAGAATCCGCTATATCTATTTAAATACCGAAACTTGTTATAAAATAAAATATTTTATAATGTTTTACAGGCAAAAAGAAAAGAATACGTACATTATCCAAATATTTAGGTATAGTTTCAGCCATGAATTTGGTACTAGCTTCCGCTAGTTCACTAGGCTTGAGAATCACAGCGTTACCAGCAGCGATGGCACTAGCCAGCGGCAGCAAGAGGAGCTGGAGTGGGTAGTTCCACGCGCCAATTATAAGAACCACGCCGTAAGGGTCGTTGTAAATAAGCACGTCGTCTAACATGTTTACTAGACCTTTTGATGGCTGGAAGATAATTACAATGATTTTGATTATATATTTGTATGTTAAGTTTACATTCTATATAAATATTGAGTGAAAAATTAATCCATTTGGACAGGATTCGAGCACGCGACATTTAAAACGGAAGCCGTCCCGTCGCTATACAAATTGGTACTGTATCGCTACTAGATTCGATAAATTAAGCATTGTCTATATTTTTATCGGGACAGAGGCGACATCTTTTTCTCTTGAATGTTTTAATTGTTAAAAAATAATAATAATATAAGTATCATATATTATATTAATTGTTAAAGGTACTTATTTATAATGAGAATACGGATTTTCTATCCAACTTGTACTTTGTACGGTAACAAGGTAAACATCGTTCTGACTTGGCAATTATGAAACCAACAACAACGGAGTGTTTACATTTAATAATTACTTCAATGATTCCATTTCAAATAACAATGCATTTGTGCGGTTAAAGAATGATTTGAACAAACTTACTTATAAAAATGTATATTTTACAAAATGGTTGAAAGAAATATATAATGTAAATTCATTTACACATATCATTTACGTTTTTTAAGTGGAATATTTGTAATTTGTAATTATATAATATATATATGGCTGTAAAAGTTTGTACTCATGTTAAATATATTGTAATTTTGCCCGACATAAGAACTCCAATTGGGGTCAAGCAAGTCGCGTCATATATATTTTTAATTGAAATGAGTGTAATGGTAAAATACATTATACGCTATAAAGCGCTAACTGAATAACAGTCATTTCACTATGCAATGCTATTTAGACCTTTTTATTGGAGATAGAGTGGCTCAGAGCGTATAATATAATTTGGCCAAAACGCTAACATGTCTGCAGCGAGGTTACCCTCCGTTATACTTAGTTGGTTTAATATTTGAATAATTTACACAAACTGGTTTTAAGAATCGTTGTTGTGTCAAAATTTTATCTGAGATTGCGATTATTTTTAGACAGATTCATCAAATATTGAGATTAATTTGAGAATTACATTCAATAATGGACAAATTACAAACCTGGTCATAGTGAGTCAATAGTTAGTCTTTCACAGGTTTACGTAGATTTAGTACGATCCCTAATACAATTGGAAGTTAAAGAGGCTTTATCAGTATTACAAAAATATATAAGAGCAGAAATATCTACGTTGCGCAATACTTTACAGTTTCTTAGCGATAAATATGATATACCGATTTTAAAAGATGAAGCGTTAATTAAATCCTAAGAAGTCGTTAAACCGGATTTATTAACGATAGTAACTCTAACGATATACGATTTATTAACGATAGTAACTAAAGTAGATGACTGGAGCTCGGCGTTCTAACATCGAAATAAACGGAATACCCCCCTCCCCCCTTCCGAGACCTGTAGTATTTGATAAAACCCCCCGAGTTTTCACGTAGTAATTCAGAAAAAGATACTAAAAAGATATATTTTGGCTCACGTTTTCGGTTGCCCGTCATGGCGCTTGCCGCGTGCATTCTTATAAGTGAAAAAAAATTAACTAAGTGACTAAACCTAAGAAAACTGACCAAGCGTTGTATTTTCAAAAACTCCCTCCCCCCAATACGGGTCACGTAGTATTATACACATTTCCTAATGTGTATTTCAATGTACATAACAATTTTCTTTCTGACTCAGCGTCAAAAACCTTCAACTCATTCGCTTCCTTCATCGATATAAAAAAAAACAACTTAGCATGATTGCGAGAAAAAATAACTCAGCAGAGTAATAAATGTTCTTTCGTAACCGTATAAATTTTATTAGTTTTTATAATATAATTCTTCGTAAAACAAAAAATCTTTTATGGATAAATTATTATAAATATGGATAAATTCTGATTTACATAAAGATAAGATGAAGATTAAAAAATATATTTTACATAATAATTTTCCTTTGCATACATTTATTAAAGAATGAATAGAAGTCGCGTATGGTAGTATAAATAAATTGTTTATAAATAATGACAGATCATCTCTCTCTTGTCAAGAATGTAGCTGAATTGTAATTCTGATTGATTTTATTATTGTATAAATAGATGAAGTTTTATTAAAAACTGTAATTCTCTTCTTTTTTGTCTATTATTCAGTTGGTAATTGTTGTTTCTGGCCGTGTTGATTTACCACGAACATAAAAATATAAAATTACTGATGTTTCTGAATCTTTTTTCAAAATGTTAATATTTGTATTATATCAATATCGGGAGCTGCTTATGGTTAAGTGTTATATTGTTCGTCTATTTGTTATTTTATTGACTTATAATACCGTTTAATACAAAATAAATAAATGTGAAAATTCCACAGGCATGACTCGAAACACCAACAGTCGGGATAAAAAAATAAATAATTAAATAATCAGGGATAATGAACAAGTAAACAAACTAAAATAAGAAAATATGAGATTATGTCATAATTCATTATACTTTATATATGACGGTTTGATAATTTTAATCGTATGGTTGTTAAGGTCAATGAATCATACGTTTTTAATATTAAGTTGAAGGTGGTTTGGTTTTTAACTTTGAATATTTTTAGAATGTTAAAATACGTCATACGTATATACAAGGTGTACGTTTTTTTTGCTGTAACATATCACATAAACATGTTATTGATAAATATCCTAACATGTAAATAACGACATGTAGAAATAGAGTAAATAAAGAATTTCTGTTCGCTGTATGGAGTTTGATAAGTAAATAAACGAAATGATAACTCGTCTTTAAATAACTTTGATAATGATTGGTCAGTGTACAGAATATAAAGTATTCATAATATATTATGTGTTTATTTTTATATTATATAAACAATAAGGATAACCTCAAACTAAAGTTTAGATATGAGATGCTGTAAGGTTAATATATCAAAAATACATAATATTTTGAAATTAAAGTACCACGAAAACCTCACGGGTTTATCTGTGGGTATAGTGAGTCATTCAGAAAAGTAGTTAGAAAATGAGTAAGACAAGTAAAGAAAAAATATTTTAAGCTAAAAATTATAAAACAGTTTGCAGAAGTCTGACATACCTTCTCGGGCTTGACCCAGTCATCCAAGCAGTGGATGGTGTTTTTAATATCATTCACGAGATAATCGACTTCAAGTAAAATTGCCTCAGTTTTGCTTCTCCTTAAATCTTTTACTAGTGCCTCTATCATAGCACTGCGGTTCTCTTCGTACATCCTCAAAAGATTTTTTAATTGTTTCTTTCTCCATTCTATAGACCTGGTAACTCCGCTGTCGTATGTGTCTCTGGCTTTATTAACCACCTGCAAAAAATATATAATGAACAAATAATGAAAAATAAAAGACATAATGAACAAATAATGAAAAATAAAAGACATAATGAACAAATAATGAAAAATAAAAGACATAATGAACTAATAATTAAAAGAATTCATATCTAAAATCAAAACAAGTCTGTCTCAATATCTCTTTATCACGATTAGGTAATCTAATTTTAATTCAATTATTAAATATTAAATTCTCAAACGAATACATTTCGCATTATATATTTCAGGTCAAATATTTAGAAACAGTTACAAAGTACTTCGATGCTTCGATGATTAATACGTTCTTATCACTGTAATATCACAATGTTAGTGCACTTTGGAACAATATAGTAATTGTTGGTGCACTTAGTAACAGTAAATTAATAAATTTCTTTTGGACTTTACTTTTTTTAGCTTTGTTTAACAAAGGTCAATGTCCAAGGTCGTTATTATGATTAGATATTTATAATCCCTGATAGAATAACCCAAATTAAGTTTCTAGGCGAATATAATTAATAATTATATTGGAATCGTTAAAAATAAATGGTAATTAATTCACAGCAATTAAATATGCTAACACTGAAGCCGATAGTAAAAACGAAAGTCATTTTGTGCATTAAAAGGAATATGTTTTTTATCTTCAGACTGATTAACTACTTATTGTATCTCGGTTTTTTTCATTACCCAATTTACAGCGCACTACTCACCCCAATAAATAGTGACTAAAAGTATCCACCAATCAGCTGGGAACGCTAGCCCACTAACAGCCTTTTCACAATACGATATTTGTACCCTAGTTGACCTATGTCTCGATAAGTTAGATAATGAAATGGCTAATGCTTTCTATTTATCAACTAGCTGTAGCCGACGACATCATCAATGAAACAAAGGATGGACGAAGGAACAAAATGATATAATATTCCAACTTACCTCTGCCATATTGACAGGCTTGGGTTTATTGTTAGATAAATTGCCTGAAACAAAGTAAAAATATATTAATTATTATACTACAAAATGCTATTCGTTATTTGTTAAAAATAAAGTTTGTTTGTTCGTTTACTTTTATGTGAAATAAATCTTGATGATATATAAATTAATTGTATACTTTAAAAAATTACTCCACTTAAAAGTCAAAGATAATATTTAAAAAATTATGACACATACATAATCTGAAATTAGATGTAAAATGTTACATCACCTAACTTAAAATGATAAGGAGATAGCAGATTGAAAGAACATGTTTTAAAAATAACCATCTTTAAGTAGAAGCATATTCTAACTTTGGTAGTTTGTTGTAAGTGTTACTAACTGTCTGCTGTTTCATGCTGTGTACTAATTAAACGATAACGAGTGCTTGATTGTGACTGCTTCACTATCACCTATCACAACCAATAACTCGTTTCGTGACTGTTCAAAAACTATCAACGATTTGTAACGTCTATATTCGTAATAAGGGTACTGTTCTTTGACCTCATGCCCCTCTCCAACTCAAATAATTTGTCACTCATGGTTATGAGTGACAAATTATTTGTTGTAAACTAGTGATGGTAGGTGGTTACCTACCATCACTAGTTACATTAACAAAACGGCGTTAGGAATGTTTTAATGCACTGTCATTATTGAGTTTTTACCTAAAAATGAGACTATAAACTAACATCATACCAAATGGTATTAAAATTGGTTCCCATAGATTTTGTATTTTATTGAAGACATACTAGATAAACCAGTCAACTTTAAGTTCGGTACTAAGTAATTAGCCCAAAGCTGTGTGTTGTTGTAACCCTGGTGTTGTACCTACACAATATGATGGATGAAACAAACAAAAATAGTCAAATTTGTGAACATAATTAGTGTGATATTATTATATGTATAGATTACTCTGATCTCCAAAGTATTAAAATCTGTTTACCAATAGCAATAGAGGCCGTCCTACCTCTAAGCAGATATTCACATGCGCCTTAGTGTTAGTGAATTTTAAACTGAAATAACTAAAATTGAGGAAAACGCTCCAAACTCTACAAACACTCTTAAAATTGTTGATCTTATTTTTAAACACTAACACATGCTTTAAATTAAGAGAGATTGAAAGTGTTAAAACTAAAAATAAAGTAAAGAAATCCATTAAATGTATGCAAAAGTTCTGACATAAATGCAATTGATTTCTAAACATTGATTTAAAATCTGAGAACTGAGACAGGTTCTTGTCATGCCTGATACTAAATACTTAAAAAAGTTTATAACTATATCAAAATATAGTCTTTATGTATTATATTTATTTTTTGTTACTGTCATGAATCTGAAATTGCTGATAAAAGGTAATTCTGGTACTAATTAGTAATTAATCAGATTTAGTTTCATAAATACTTTGGACTTGTTATAAACATTTCAAAGTTTAAAGATAATTATGAACTCCATGTAATGAATTTTGTGATATGTTTTAGTAGTGTGTACTTTTGATTGCAACTTTCCAAGTGTTTTTCGAAAAAAACAAGATAGCAACAAACTTACTTCTTCTCTTTCATTATTTATTAGGATAAAACAAGCTTATGATTTTGCGACCTTGGACTCTTACTACAATGACTGTCCGTTTTAAAATCATATGTGGACTTTAACAACAACATATATCTGTGAACTTTCTACTTTATAAATATAAATTTAAAGAAAGTGTATTTTTAATACCGTTCTGTAAAAAGAAGAACTATATAAAGACATGACACAAAGACATATAATAATGTATTATACAATAAAATATGCTTCTTTATACTTCAGTTATTCTTTAGTAGAGCTTTAGAGAGTTATTTTGATTATCTACTTTTTACTTATGTTGTGTTTTGAGACAAAGGAAATGCAAAGAAATTTTAATATCAACTTACCAAATGTCATTTTGAGAAATACACGAGTTTTACTTTAGTATATTTAGATGTGTATTAATATTTACATAAAGTTTAAAATATCTACACAAAACACACTTATTCCATGCAGCTCAATAGTCAGACTGAAAATCTTTGACCAACTTCAGACTTGTAAAAATGTCTTTCCGACGTTTGCTGTCATATTAGATATGTCACAAATGATGTTGTTTTTAAAGTTCGCCAAGAGGCAGGCAAATATTTAGAGCCATACAGCTTAACAAACATTAAATGTATATGATAACCCAACGTTAACCATTCGCAGTGTGAGTTTGACAACACATTCAGACTCCAGTTACTTCCCTTGCGAGATTAGTACAGAAAATTGTGAAATTTACTAACAAATTATTTTTGGTTTAATATATAAACACCAAGAAATTTTAATAAAAATTGCACATCTGTATAGTTTCATTAAATTTGAAAGTATAGGATAGTTTTTATATCTGAATTTACTTCTATACCATTCCACCAAATGGCATTATAAAGGTATGTGCTGACTGGATTCAGTAAGTATCCAATAGATGACGCTTTGTTAAAAAGTACAAACGTTTCATGTAAGCTAAAATTTAATAAGATAATCGACCACATGTTGCTGAGGATAAAGATAGCTGATAAATAAAATTAAAAAAAAATGTTTTTAGAAACCATACCGGGGATTTCAGAGAAAGTTATTATTAAGTATCTTGCCTGCCAGAATCGTAAGTTGTGATAAAAGATCATATCTATCTAGCGTTTTTAGAAACTAATTATGAGAATTAAACCTTTACTATTCACTGACATATTTTTAGGCTATAAGCAGGTAGGTGTATCACGTATTCAGTGGTATAACTGTTATCTAACTATCATTAACCATTTTCTTTATTTTAAAATATTTAACAGAAATATGACATATCTTGTAGTTCTGTGTGGATAGAACGAGAGGCATATTTTACCCGAATGGATGAGCAGTAAAGTAGGAAAACAAAATAAATACATCTTGGTTGGTTTTCGTACATACTCTATTGTGACCAAATCAAAGGCCCTTCTTACGGCATATGCAATCATCACACAAAATCATCAACTGTACTTCTTTATATTCTCTCCCTTTTAGCGGAAACTATAACCCTGATTTAATCAGATTTTTTAATATCTCTTTATAAATTGTTTCTATATATTTTATAACTTTAAAAACAAAAGGAAAATATGAGAAATGTCATTTATTACTTTTTTATATTTAAACTTTCGTGAACCATAACTATTATATTTATATTTACCAGGCTGTATTCACGTAGAAATTAAACTAAAAAACCAAACCAAACCAGTGGTCCAGGGTTCAAACCACATCAGTACTGTCTCACAATATTGATCCACTCCCAGACTTGTCAAGTCCAGCTTGGCCTTGTCCTTCAGGTGATCGTGAACCTAAGAATTATTCTAAATATTGATTCCTATGACACTTACGGGTACCAGGGGTAGTTGTATTCTTACCCGGAACCCCTATATATGTATATAGATTTAATAATTTTTTACTGTTTAGTGTACAAGTTTAGTGTTTAGTGTGAAGCACATGAAACTGATGCTTGTTTAACCCAAGTAAAAAAAATATTGATGGACTGGTTTTAAAATCCACAGTCCCATATAAGATGCGAAGTCTATTGAGCAGCGCCATCTGTGTTAATTAATTAGTACTAATATCTTAGATTTTTTGTTATATGTCAATATTGCATTGTATATTGTGCTCATTCTTATCACTAATAATACAGTACGTTATTTTCCTACTAAATCGATTGCTAATTATCACGCCCTTAAAGTATGTCTACTATGTATATATTAGGCTTATAACGCAATTGAGTATACCGTCATCTATTGGTGGATAGCAAAATTTGTTTGTCATTTAAGTTTGGTTGGTTTTTTAGTCTTTAAAAAGTAAACGTCATAAAAACTCAAAATAAATTTATCTTCAAGACTTAGATATTTTTTTCAAGTGTACGTCCCATGTAATTTTACTACGATACCGCAATTGCCTAAATATAAGCTAAACTTACTTATTTTGCTATAGTACGCTGACATCGGCCCCACAACGAATTCGTACATGGCATTTCCACTGGTTTTCTCTATTCTGTGGTTAAAGCAATATGCCTTTTTAATTAGCTCATAGATTTTAAAGAAGTACAATATCACTACAGTATATAAATCCTAAGTTCAGAATTATATTAAAATACAAAATGTTATCACTATTAGCGAGTTCTTAATATTCTTTGTATTAAAGTTAATTTATTTAATTTCCGTTACAGAAAAAAGGGAGACATTTAATAATTTTAATGCATAAATACATGCTATGAATATCTAATCGATGTATAGATTATTAATTTCCATTCATAATTTATTTGTATATATTTTTAACGCCAGCCAAAAACTTTTCGTTTTTCTTATGAATTTTGTCGTACGTTTTTGTCAAGTTTAGTCTACACTCGGTCTAAGCATATGAAATTATAATAAATAGGTGACCTTTGGATACATTACGCCGTAGCGCGTTTACGGTAGAGGATCACGCAATGACGTTAGTGTTAAACGTGAATAAATATTGAATTAAAATGTTATAACGAGCCGGACTCGAACCTGCATCTTCCGAGATATTTTCGCAAGATCCGCGCCACAACTAATACGCGAATAGTTAAAGACGTGTTTACAGTTTTGCAGAAAATCATCAACTTTTCGGTATTGTTTTGTGAGTTTTAATAAGATCTTACCGTCAGACTTGACAAAATGTCCTTGAGGTATACTGATGGATGGATGCTATTGGATCTCAAAGAAGAATTTGACTAGATGCACCGAGTTTTATTATTATATATTTTTTCAGATATTTATTAACTTTCGTGATGAGGGACGGGTTTAGAATTAAGACATTTTAGTGACGTATTTTATTACCAGCGGTAGCCGTATTCTTACCAATAGTCTCAGGTCACTCCTTCAAGTCCTACGTCCAACATAAGAAAACAAACTTAAACTCAGCGCTCCTAGTTCAATCCGTCTAGGAGATCCAATAGCATCCATCCATAAGTATACAGGTCAGGTCACTCCGTCAAGTGTGATGGAAAGATCTTATCAAAACCCACAAAACAAATTCAAACTCGACGCACCTAATTCTATAAGTCGGGAAGGTCCAGTTTTAATCATCCATCAGTATACCTTCAGGTTACTCCATCAAGTCTAATGGAAATATCTTATCAAAACAAGCCTAAAATCGGCCTTTTTTGTTTTTTCGTCTAGTAGATCTAATAGCAGCCTCCAACGTTCTGACATTCAGGTCACAAGCAATACTAATATCACATATATTTTTAACATAAAAAAATAAATTAATTTAAATTATTAGAAGTATAATATTTGAAAAACCAATAAATTCAAACTATCAAAATTGTTTCATATAGTCATTATTTCGCGACTATACATGCGTATGTGTCAAGTCAAGCTTTGTCAATGTAGTTATGTGATTGGCGAATCTGTTTCGTAAACGCGTCCTTAACTTAAAATGTAATTAAAACCATGATATAGTTTGGGAAAATAAACTTTAAATATAATTTATGATATGGTAGTATTATAATGCATATTATACAATTCTTTTTTTTAATAATTATTATTGGAGTAGGTGTAATTAAACGTCACGGTGAGAGCGAAAGAGATCCGGTGGCGTTCCACAAAGGCAATGAGGGTAACATTTGGTTTTTTAGTGGGTAGCCTTAAAAATGGCAGCGTCATCTATGCTGCCGGGTAGTTCCACCCGGTCATCACCTTCTTGGCCGGGGGTACCTGTAACGGATTTTTCCAACGGGAAAAAAAGGTGTAATTAAACATAGGTCATAGCATTATTATGGTATTTATTTTAAATAAGCGTTTCAGAATACGGCGGCAATAAATAATGCAATTTGACATATCGTTTGAAATTGTCTATGAAGACGTCAGCCATGTTATATTTATTTAAATATAGAATAAAAAAACATCAATTCCCAATGAACAGGATTGACTACTCGGTTTTTTTAATTTAGCATTATATAGTAAATAATGTTATATATATAATATAATGTTTTCTAGAATATGGTCATACGTGTTATAATATTAATAGTCTTGAAATGTATCACACTTTACGGGTCTGAATAAACCTAAGAAGATTTATTCAGACCCGTCTTTCTCTAAAATAAAAATATATGTAGCGAATAATAAAACAATAGGATGACATATTTAAAAAAATAAATAAATATATGAGTACATATAATATAATTCATATATAACTTATTTACTGTGTATATTGTATAATATTGTGTGTTTGAATTTAAAATACATGAAAATAGTTGGGTAATGGAAGAAATTTGACATAATAATCAATTTGTATGAACGGTTGCGTGCACGAGTGTGCCTCAATACAGACAACGTATACTTTAAGACGCATGCGGAATGTAAATTTGTTTAATTAGTGTAATATATATATTGTTCAGTTTGAGGTCAGAAAAAGTTTTGTTATGAAATAACATTTGCTTTTAAAATCTGAATTTGCATAACACTCTAAATTATAGTTTTTTTTAATCTGTGACCTTATTGTTTTTTTTTTATCCGTGATCTGTGTTGGTTGATTTATAGATAATGCCATAGCTTTAAGATTCTGATTTTTTGTGCAATAAGGTTTTAATGAGTAAAAAAAATTAAATAATTTGGACGACCGCGTTGTTATTTTAGTAAACATTACCGTACCAACAAAATACTAAGAATCGATAATTGGCAGGTTTGTACGTACGTGCGAGATTGGAGATTAGTTCGTGCCATGAAAGTATTAGATTCACACGATAGTAGGTATAATACATTTCTTAAAACGTGTACTAAAAATATTTCTTTTGAAAACTGAAATCAGAATACATTAAAGAATATTCAGTGTATTCTGATTTACTTCATAACTTAGTTGTAAGAACCAGATTCTATAGAAATTCAGGAGAAAAAATACGATATATCTAGGAAGATATATCGTATTTTTTTTTCAAACAAAACAAACAAAAGGTTTTTTAAATTCCTTTAACCAAATTGTCTTATGAACAAAATAAAGTATTTAGATAATTGACTTTTAAAATATTCCACCAAAATAGTACAATACCTCTTCCACACGAGTTTGTTTTTGCGGGAAAAATCTAAATTTCATACAATAAAAATATTTTCACCAATAATGACACTGAAACTAGAAATGTATGGACTGATGTATGAATTTAAAATGATGATATATGGCGTGTGATTTGTTTCAGGAGCGGGAAGAGGGGGAGTGTCTGGGGCTATTATTAGGAATAAAATAAGAAAATTGATAATAAAAGTTGGAAAAATTAACAAACACTACATGTAAGATGCCCGATGAATCTCATTTTCTTTCGATATTTGACGTAGAATCTCGTCTTGGACGAAAGAACGGGCGTGTTGAGAGATACAGATAAATGTATACGATCCACAGATTATACTAAAACAAGCAACAATACTTACATAGAACCACAGTCCTTCTAATTCTATCCATTTAATTCTATTCAGCATTTAAAGATCCGTGAACCTCCCCTTTCCCCTTTCTTGAAGTTTTCGAGTTCTTCAACTCCTAATCAACTGACTAAACAGCATCATACAAATTGTAATATAATAAATACGTTTTTAATTTTTCCGCGATGTGTCATGATTACTTATTAACCGAACATACGAACATAAAAGCTAAGTATATCTCGAAGGTATGTAAAAAATAACATTTATTTGTTCAAGTACAGCCGTAGCATGACAAGGTCAAACCTTAAAGTACTATAAATTAGTCATTCACGGCTGTGTTTTGATTTATCTTTACCAGTTGAGATTAGGTTAGTCAGTCAGTAAGACTTCTAATTAATAATATATTATTCTATAACACAAGCAGATTATTGTGTATTTATATCAAAATTATTAGTATATTCTAAGTGAAGAGGCCATTGCTTTAAGCCAAATTAGAATAACATTATTATTAGAACAAACAAAACAGTGTTTACACTTTAGATATGTTGTCATGAATTTAACGCGTGAATAATTGGAATATTGAGAGATCGTAAATGTACCGAATAAGATTTTATTATTATTAAAGTATTTTTATATTATTATTCTTATTTTTCAGTCCGAAGTCCTTGTCCTTGTCTGCAAGATATTTTTAGCGATACGGCAGCCTTATGTATTATTATGAGTTTTTTCTGCTTTCCGGTAGATTTTGTAATGTGGGAATTCAATGTAACAAAGCTTTAGTTTTTTGTTGCATTATGTTTAGCGTTTGATAAGTGAGTACTTGTTCACGGAAACTGAATGGCTAACTAATTCACTAACTAATTAATATACTTACTAACTAACAACCTAACTACCTACCTTAAGACGCCCGGAATCTCTCCGCTTCTAAATTATAGCTTATCAGAATCAGCCAGCAATCGCCCATAAAATAAATTCTAGGTATTCCAGAGAAGATATCATGTCGCATTAACAGAAGATACGAACATATTACTAAAGGGTACACTAAAGGGTACACTAATGGGTGTAGTAGCTGAGGAGCTGTCAGTATTGTTGTTACAAAATCATTTCACCATCGTACCACAAGTGTTAGACCATTTAATAGAATTAGAAAGGAAAATTTCTGTCCAATTCCTATAGTACAATAACAGAACTTGTAATAGTTGAGTTCTACATATATCCGAGCTTATTATAGCGTACAGGAGTTTTTAGTTGATCGTATTTCGATCAACTAAAAGGCTAGGTTGTGAAGCTTTGCTTGTTGACTCACTTGTATGATAATAAATTCTAATGTATACATCAAACATTGTTAAATTGTTTAAAAAGAGCAACTTTTGAGTTTCTGGCCAATTCTTCTTAGCAGAGCAGCATTCCGAGCTGGTGGTAGCTTATTCACGGACTGACTATACTGACATTTTTATAATGCAATAAATAACAATTCAAAAGTGCATGTAAATGTCTACTTGAATAAAGATATTTTGAATTTTGAATTTTATCAATATCCGTAATACTAGAGTCTAGAGAGTCACAAATTAGCTGATATGATTAGATATCATGACTTGACTAATCTTGATACATTTCTGTGATAAGCTCGTATTATCTTTCTTTGATTTTCTATAAAGGGCTACTATTTATAAAGGGCTCTTATTTATATATAAATTATGGCTATAATATGCTCATTATATCCTTCGAAGTCCCAAATATATTTTTATATTATTGTTTGCACCTGTCTATATTCTCTGTTTATTTGAGGGCTGGACGATAATGCTTGTAGCATTATGCTTGCCTTTGCAGAATTTGTGCAAATATATAAATCGATTTTAAGGCGTAAAACCGTTCATTAAAATAACTTTTTTAAGTTTTATTTCTTTTAATTCATATAAACAATTAGAGATATGCCTTTTTTATGTTTAGTAACTTATTATCGGTATAATTTCTTGTACCCTATTACGAATTGTGACGAAAAGTTGATAGTTTTCAGCCAGGAAACGAGTTCTTTTTTGTGGTTGTTTTTAAACCGAATATACAACCAAACCACAATTATAGACCCAGCTTCCTAGGACTATAGGTCACAATTATAAAAGTAACTAGCTTTCCTCTCACGGGTTTGCTCGCGTGGAATTAGGAGCGTACAGGCGTGGTCTAAGCGTCAGCGTTAACGAAATCAAAATGGAATCCTTGATAAGCGAGTCCGACGCTAGTTATTTTATTTTTTCATGAATTTACATGTCCTAATCAAGTTTCTTATTGCGTATTAGTATTAGTACTTATAATATTATTTATTCTATAACTTCAAAAATCTCTATTTAATTTTAACCCCTTATATTATAAAGGTTTAATTTCAGCTTTCTATCTTGGCACGTATTTATTAATTTGTAGTAAACAATTCGAATCCCAATTTTCAAGTCACTAACTTCAACGGTGTGGAACTTTCATATAAAAAATTTTCACCCCTTTCTCCTCCTTCGGGACGGAATTTATAACTCTCCTCTCTTAGTGCTCCCTAAACTCTTCAAGGAACATACATGAATAATTTCGGCTGTGTGTTGTCTGTCAGTAAGTCAGTAACAGAAGAGTTTTATATGTACACAGTGACGTTTTATTTCAAGGCAAACCCTGTATTGGTGATGGAATCGATTCACAAAAACCATCTATTGATATTAATTTTTTTTTATGCAGTTTAGAAGATTAGTCGAATGTTGCCATAGTCATGTTACGTATCCACAATACTTTATGTTTGTATAATTTTTTTTTTTTTTATGTTATAAAGTAAATAATTGTGTGATTTATTAATACAGGAAATAATTTTGAGAGCAATTTTAATTTATTTTCAAACGCTAATGCGTTAACTTAAGACTTAACTAAGACTTAACTAACTCAATTTGTACGTAGCTCAATAGGTACAGTGACGGAACGGTTTCCCTGAGATCGCGGGTTCGAGTCCTGCACTTGACGAATAATATTTCAATATAAATTTATTTGTAATATTGCCTTACTTTTGTGCCTGTTTCTGAAATGTATATATACAAAAATTATGACTTGAAAGTTGGAACACAATATATCTTTGGAATGCCTTACTTGGAAGACAATACTTGGCACAATAATCTAACTGCGTGGAGTTTGAAGTGGCCATAAACATAAATCTATTCCTGTAGGTATAATGGAAAAGTGTTAGACTAAAAAATTTTAATACTTCGTACATTAAAGTACGTATTATATTTGATATTTTAACAGGCACTATTTTCACTTTTACTTACACGTTTCTTTACTAAAAATAAAACCCTGTTTTTTCAATAAAATATAAAAAAAAACCATTATAAATATTATAATAAAAATTAATAATAATAATCAATAATATACAAAAAAAACATATAAAATATTAATTAGTATTAAAATATGTATGTAATAATACTGTTACATGACTTCTATTTTAATAATACCAAGCTAGTTCCAAATTAAGCAAACTAAAAGAATAATTAAAAACAGTTAAAAAAAATAAATAATAATAAACCATTCAGTAATTAAATTATTGAGGTGACATACCATTCAACCTCAAGTTCTAAAAGTGCTAGTATTGTATTATACATTTTATTATATGTTGAAACTGAAAACAGCTAAAAGTGCGCATTTATTTAGGTAGGTTAGTACATATATGTATAAATGTGTATAAATTATAGTAATAGATGTATAAATATATGTATAAATTTGTAAAATCTCCAAAGAATCAAAGTATGTCTGTTTGAAAATACAAAAGTGACTACAAGACTAGAAAGACTACATTACAATAGATATTTCTAAGTTTAAATTTAGACGCGCATTTGTATGAATAATTTACTGTTAGTAAATTTATTGAACGCTCTTAATTTTGATAAATATACCCTTTAACTTATACCACAAATCTAAATTAAAATCAAAAACTCAAAAGTACAGAAACAAATCTAAATTACTAAAATATAAATAAAATATTATAATTTATTAAATATAAACCATAAAAGAAATGAATAAATCAATTCAATCCGCAAACCACAGAGCGGAAATGTTATAAATCATAAAATGTCAAAAACGGTCTTTAACGGCGTTTTCTTTAACGCCGATGGCGTCTTTTATTTTTTGAAAGACAAAAAATCTCGCTAAACAGTCAATTTATATCTTTTTTAAATTTATATTGGTATATAATATGTAAGAAAGATATCACACATAAATTGGAAACCATTTTAATTTTGAACACTTACACAAAAAAAGGTTCAAGATGTTAACGTTTTTTAAACTTATTTAACTGAATTGCCCAGTCATTGTATTAAATGATAACTGACAATAATTTCGGTTTGACTCGTAACTAAACGTTTGATCGTAAGCGAATTATGTCGCTTTGAGATACCTAATCCATAAATATTTTGAAGACGGAAAGGGAATATCAAATTACGTAATAATAATACATTTTTATAATACTTGATGAAGCAATAGAAAATGCATTTTAAAAAGAAATCTTATCTTATTGGCTCTTTTTAAAGTACTAATATAAAAATATATTTCAAGTAGGTGTTGTTTTAGATGCCTGAAATCATAATAAAATTATTAAATAAATGGACGCAGACAAGACTCGTTAAAACTACATTAATATTGATGCGTCTATTAGGAACAGCCGGTGAGACTCATCTCCGGATAAGTTTAAAACGAGATCAACTGCACTTTGTGGCGGTTGCAGATGGTCTCTCATTAAATCTTTTTGAAGCTGTATTATGGAGAGATGGATGAAATTTTGTGCTCATTTAAAATAACGAATATTATGGACGAAAACGTTTAATTTATATGTATTTATTAATACTGATTCGTCCTTGTTGGGGAACAAAAAAGCAAAAGGAAATCTAGAAACCCGGCTTAACCGGTATAATTTATTACCAGACAGATACCGAATTTATTCAAAAGCTTTTGTTTGCTTCCATTTTATAATAATAAATAATAATATTACAAAACAATTAACGTGTTTTTCTTATTATTTTCATCGTAATATTATTTTTTAATTGAGAGGAGGCCTTATTTCGATAACTATAGTATAAAAGTAGGGCCCCCTGATACCTCCATTGACGTACACAAGTGGTCACTGGTGTAAAAGAACAAAGTGGAAAAGATTTAAATAAATAAAATAAATATTTTATGTACAATTATTATATCAACGTAGTTTGAATAGATAATTGTGTGAATCTTTTATTTCTTTTACGTCTAGAATGGCGACGTTTAGAAATAAACGAACAATCATGATTCATTTATGTAAAATATAAAAATAATTTTATTCGACGTAATATAAAATAATGCATTAAAACGCTGTTATTTAATTTATATCATTTTTTACTGAAAATAAAAATCATTTGAATAATAAACTCTCACAGGGAATATTAAACGTGTTTTGCCCTTGTAACTGCAGCAACTAAGTTTTCATACATATTGTAAGACTCAACACTGTTTTAAAAGAACGCAGAATGAAGAAAAAAACGTGTTAAGTGTGTGAAACTGCACCTTGCGAATATAATTAGAACCATATAGTGCTGTATAATAATGCATAATATACAATTATGGTATAATCATTTTACACGAGTTGAATATCGTGTATAATCAGCATTCGAATAATTGTCTATTATATTTTTTATGTTTTTATAAAACGTTTTTTATTATTTATATTTCAACCTTAGATTTCTTCCATCGAAATCAAACGATATTGAAATTGCTATCTGTAGAAAGAGGGAGGGATGAAAGACCAAGAAATGGAAATTGAAAAACGAACGAGGGAGAGATGAAGGAACGAGGAACTAACATGGGAAAACTTAGGCACCCTTGGAGTCGCTATAGAACGCGGGAGAGATGAAGGAACGAGAAATTAACATGGGAAAACTTAAGCACCCTTGGAGTCGCTATAGAACGCGGGAGAGATGAAGGAACGAGGAATTAACATGGGAAAACTTAGGCATCCTTGGAGTCGCTATAGAACGCGGGAGAGATGAAGGAACGAGGAATTAACATGGGAAAACTTAGGCACCCTTGGAGTCGCTATAGAACGCGGAAGAGATGGAGGAACGAGGAATTAACATGGGAAAACTTAGGCACCCTTGGAGCCGCTATAGAACGAGGGAGAGATGAAGGAACGAGGAATTAACATGGGAAAACTTAGGCACCCTTGGAGTCGCTATAGAACGCGGGAGAGATGAAGGAACGAGGAATTAACATGGGAAAACTTAGGCACTCTTGGAGTCGCTATAGAACGCGGGAGAGATGAAGGAACGAGGAATTAACATGGGAAAACTTAGGCACCCTTGGAGTAGCCATAGACTGTTTCCATAGCTACTCCAAGTAAGCCTAACCAAGGAAGAAGGGATAAACGATTGATAAATAAATATTTTTTAATATAAATTATTTTCATATTTATAATATTGTTTTTAACATTTAGTGAAGTATTTAACATTAAAAAAGCTATTATACGTTAGACTGGTTTCTCAGCATTTTTTTTATTAGTCAGACAAAGTCAAGTCAAGACAGAGTCAAGATTATTATTATTATTGGAAACCGCTTTTGTAAATTTATCAGAATTTGCTCGTCTTGTTTATAATGTAGGCACTTTTTTTAATATTTATTTTGCAATTTTAATTGTATTAATTAATTATTATTTTATATGATTCACTAATCATTAGGTCATCCCATCGAATTGACTGAGCTGGTACTTGTTGTTCGTAAATTACTCACTACATACATTTGAGACGTTTGTCAAACAGTCATGACTGTAAAGATTCCCTTCTTCTTTTTCTTTCTTTCTTTTGGTTCTTCTCAGACTCTTGTAGCTTTCTTGAAGTTATTGCGATAATTATATTATTAAAATATAAAACTTCCACTTCTATTTGACGTAGACAAGTGATCAGGTATTGATTAAAAGTGGAAAAGATAAAAATAAATAAATAATTGAGCTCGGAGCATGGCGGCCAATTTGTATTTTAATGTTACATAAATGGAACCCGTGACTTGCGTTCTTTATTAATAATAATTCAAACAAATTACAACACAATGAGTTAATATATAAAGGTTTTTATGAAGGTCAAAAAAGGTTTCATGTAATTCATTGGGTTTAACTTACAATATTTATAAAATATTGACAAATGGGGCGAAGTCAGGAAGAGAGAACGATAAGAAGATTTACAATTATAATCCTACACTTTATTTAATTTTAATCTGTATAATTTAGATACAAATGTGTTTGTAGAATCAAATATACGAATAATAATATTATATACATTACATTTTAATATTTTTTTTGTATTGTAGCAAAATAAATACAAAAGTAGCAAAGATTTAAATATTAAAAAAAAAAACAAAGAAGTGTAAATATTCATAGACTTCAATTATTTTGTATACTGTTACTATGTATATATTTGAGACCACTTGGAATGTATAATATGGACTAAACTGGACATATAATATAATGTAGACTATAGATAATTTTTTATACTTTGAGTATTACAATCTTTATATCTCCATTGTTGGGAGATATAAAGATTGTAATGGCGGTAAATTGATTTGTAAGAAACGATATTGTTTTCTTTTTTGCGCACGCGCATACATGCAAGACTTTTTTATTTATAATGTACAAACGATGTTACAATTAAATAATTGTGTCACAGAAAATATTTAGATAACATCAATCAGCTAATGATGTTTTAATATGTTCTAGAAATATGAGCAGTTATTATCATCAATTAAAATATCGCGTTTATATTATCATTAAAAATACTAGACTTAAGATATAACTAATTAAAATGTTTACACGCATATTTTTTTGTAAGTGAGTACCCTACTCGCTTATTACTTTAGTTTAATATAAATAAACATTAATTGTCATAAATATATATACATATATTAAATAATAAAAAAGGCTACTAATTAATTTGAATTATAATACAAAAACTAACCGTTCCCGTTCATGGTGGTGTGCGTATCCTGTATGCTAGTAGTGTCGATAGTTTCAGAGTCTGATTCGATATCGATGACAAGCACGTCACTAGCACTCGCGTCCTTTCCGCCCGGCGTAGGCATCGCAACTAAACGACCTTTTTGTTTCGTGCACTTGTTTAAGGTCAACAAGGTATATTTAGTTTAATATGGAGTGTGATATAATTGTAGCACTGTCAATTAGTTGCGTTGTTTTGTTTTGATAGGTTTTGTTAAGTTGGTAAGTATTAAATTGCCAACTTAACGAAACGTGATGAGCAGTGTGATATGTTAGGTCATTAGTTTTGATGCTAACGGTACTCTAACTTATTTTTATTTGATATAATGGCAAGGGCTGAAAACAATGGTTTTCCGTGTTCTCGTGGTCATAGAAAATCATAGTCGTTAATACATTTTTACACAGTGGAATTGCGCGTTTCCACTCAAGAACTCACTCCTCTCTCTTGTTTATTTCGTTACAGAAAACATAAATTCAATACCTTATTCAGACGTGAGAAATGGACAAAATATATTACCTTATAATATCAATCAAGGTATTAATCTTCTCTTTTATGCCAATGCATATTTGAGTTGGAATGACTGACACATGTCAAGAATCAACATTATTTTAGAACGGAATATATACTTTTAGAACTTGAAGAATATAAACGAAGTGATTTATTATGAAATGTCAAATAATAATTTATTTTCTAAACAATGGACCGTGTTAAGTAGTTTCATTGATTACTTAACGGTTTCTTACGTGAAATCGGAAATGTATAATAGTATGTTGAACTCGCTACTATACACCTGTAATATGAGTTAGGAGTATTTAGTTCTGGTAGGCATAAAATACTGTCCGATTACGACGAGAGCGAACTATCAATGTGCAACGTGCAAATTGTTTTGTTGAAAATTGTTTGAATGCAAAGCGAGATTGTTTCGTGTAGAGCTGAGATCCTCTAATATTCCATGGTAGAGTCAGTCCGACAACGTTTGGTCACCTTATAAGTATATTTGTTAGAGGTAATCTTTAAATTAACTTATCCGAATCTAAAAATATCTCAACTAATATTTAGAAATAATGTTCAGGTTGGATCTAATTTATATTATATATACCCTTGAAATAATAATAGGACTTGTCGTCGAGAGAAATTTTAAAAATAAAGACGGAGAATGGATAAAGAAGTTTCTTATGAGCTCTGTATTCCTAAATCATCGCGGAAGAAGTCGCGGGCAACAGCTAGTATTTCAATAAATGCTGCTAGTACAAACAACTTGTATTATATATTATATAAATGTTTTTAAACTATCGCGACTTGTACACATTTTAAACTAATATCGGTTCTACTTCGCGATAAAAATTAATTAAGGTGAAATACCTTTTTTTCTCCCGACGTCTGAGCTCAGTCACATTAGTCACATTTGTCATTCCGTGACCACTGCTGGCGAAAGTCGGCGGAAACGTCGGGAAATAAAAACCCGATATTAGTTTATATATTATAAAGGTAAAGGTGGATGATATTCAAGCATCTTGAAGAATCGTCAGTTTGACATTTTTTGAAAATAAAGCCATACTGGAAGTAAACACTTTTTCTACATATTGCTTGAAGAATAGCCGTCTAATTCCAATATTAATATTTGACAGATGTATATTTTACGATAAATGGATTTGTTTATTATCTTAAACAGTCTTGTTTTACTTTTTGTTTGGTCGTTTTGACCATGACAAAATAATTAAATTTAAAAGGGTCTTTAAAATTTTATTGGCCCTGAATACAAACCACTTTCAAAATCTCAATTTTATTAAAATAAGCAAGAATATAAACCTTAAGCAGGTTTTTTAATTGTAGAAAAGGTTAGGTAAGTTGGAGTGCCCCATAGCTGTGTGGGGGTTCGCGGTCGTCTTCTCCTTGATGAGGAGGAGGCTCTCAGTAGGACTTCGATCTCTTACCACGATGCATCATTATGAGCGTTCTTGGTGTGGAGATGGCCCGATGGCCCTAATTAGTTCGATATACACTAGTTAGGACCAACGTTGCCCTAACTAGTGATTATCGGGCGTAACATGACGGTTGTGCTTGGCTATGATTATTTGTGTGTAACGTGTTGGCTTGTGTGGGCGTGGTGGGTTTCCAACCAGTGCCTCTTCCTTGCTTAACTTGGCTAATAGATCACCTTGTCTAATGGTTCCGGTCTATTAAGTTAGGTTGGGTTCGTTAGGTCCTCTTTTTTAGTAGGGACAGCGCCTGTCGAAGCTGCCAATCGCTTGGGCCATGCCTGAAGGTTGGTTGGTTGATTGGGTGAGGGCAGGATGAGGAATGGGAATCTTGTTCCAGGTGCGGTTTTGGAGTACACTCTATGTCGGATCGGAGGCAGTCGTGCTTTCTTTTTGGGTCAACCAACATAGAATCCTAGTCGTGTTGTAACGGAGTGGTGGCTGCTGTTAGCAGCATCGGGTGAGGTCCTTTTTTCGGGGTCTGGACTTGAGTGGATGAGTTGGACCGGATTCCTTGTTTCTGAGTTTGTTCGTGTCGGCTTACTGAAATGAGATGTCTAGATCTGGCTTGGCTTTAGAGACACCCTCCTATATTATCACAAACCTCTTAACGGAGTGGGTTGTACCCATGTCGATCTGGTGATGCCGGGTATATACATAAGATACATACATACATACAGGGTTTATATATGCCATACACTTTTTGCCATACAATATTACACGTATTGTTTTCTACCATATGCCATGTATTTCGTAATAATAATTGAATAATAATGAAACACATTATTTCTTGCTAATCTTATTTATCTTTTATTGGTTTTCCTTTTTGTCTTTGTTTAAAAAAATAAAAGAACTTAAGAATGAAAAGTTAATCGACATGAATAGCACCTTGAACTTTGAAAGCATATACGTTGCTGAAAAATAATAAAAAAAGTTTCATCAAAATCGGTCCCGTAGTTTTTGCGTGAAAGCCGGACAACAGAAAAAAGAAATTATTATTTGCCCTGTGTAACTTGTATGAAGATCCCAGGTGTATTTTTTTTAGTTTTTATTCAATGTACAGAATTGAACTGTTCTACAGTTTAATTATATGTTTAGAAAAATAAATTTACATTATGCATTGTCTCGAGTCTTGAGTTTCTTAATAGCAAATACAATCTTCCATAAGCTTAAAAGAAACAGTAATATTTTTTCTCAAGGAAATAACATTACCTGACCTTGTATCAACATTATTTATACATTGTTATATGTTCTAACTGCGTATATACCAATAATATATAATTAAAATTGTTTATTTGAAATGTATTTACTATAGGAATAATAAAGTAACTGGTACTAATAATCTTGTAAAATGAATAATATTATATACATATAAAGATTTTTCATATTAATATCATTATTACATTTTTATATATAATATAATATAAAGTATATTCCTTGGTGTTTGTGAGTGTGTTTGTGTTACAATATATAGGAGATTTCCATGTGCGAATTCATCACGATATTTTTGGAACTACAAGGCCCAGAGACTTGAAATTTGGCAGGAATATTCCTTTTGCCAAGTTGTTGTCAGTTAAGAATGGATTTTGTGGAATTCCACCCTCAAGGGGGGTTGTGCGGGCGTTATTTGAAAAAATGCCTATTATTTAAATATATCTCTTATAGGTTTTGCCAGAATATTCTTTTCGGTGTTTTAAAAATTATCAAAAACGTATTTTACTAAAAATCCAAAAATTTTACTAAAATTCCAAAAATTTGTATCTTTAAATCTATAGCTCCTATAACTGTACAACTTTTTCAGAATATTTTTTAATTCACTCACCCAGATATTGACAAAGTAAGAGATAAGAGTCAAAGACATTTGAATGACACAGCTTTTCGCATCACCATGGAGGTACTGTATCGTACGATGCGTCCTCGTTATTTTCCATGGCGGGATCCCCAGAAGACCTACACCATGGAAAGACGTGAGTAGTAATGCCAGGGTTTGGGATATGTCTCTTATATTTCTTGTGCCTGCTGACATGTATTTTAAACCACGTGAAACGAGCGGGGGACAACTATTAATAAATTATACTAAATACAGCAACAATAAATTTAGTACAGTTAAATATTTATAAATATAGTTAATATATATATATATATTTGTATTATTTATGTTTATTACTAAATCCAATTACTAACAATAAGTATTTTATGTCAATTATTATTATAATTATAATTGAATATTAATGTTTTTTTTTTTAGTAAAACAGTGCTATGGTGGAAATACTTCCTACTTTTTCTCTTCACATTTAAGAAATATAAACTGAGAGCGTCTTTAATTAAAATATACTTAGCTAATGTCCCTTTTGACTAAATAAACATCTTGAGTCTGTAATTAATTATTTGTTAATTGTCATCTTGTTGATTAATGAAAAAAAAGGTAATTAATGTTCCTGAATATAGATGATCTGGATCTACTTATAATAAAATTACTTAAACTTAATTAAAAACTCATCAACAGTAATACATTCAATATATATACATTTTGTTAGAGTTGGTTGGTTGTTTGTGATAAATACTGTATCTGCATATTATATACAAATATATCGGAATTATTGATATTTATTATAAATTAACTAAAAATCTGTAACCTGTTTTTTAAATTTACTTTAAATAACAAAATAATTTTATACCTAATTTAAATGAACAATTTATAAGCCATTTTTTGTACAATGTTCAAAATCATTTTTATTTTGATTACTTTGCAGGTAGCTTTGTAATTATATTAATTTATGTAAATTGTAAGTGGTAAAGGTAAATATGTACTGTACTTTATAAGGGCATTCAAACTTACTAAGGATAACAGCTTCTAGCTGCCCCAACTGGTTGAATAACCTACAACCTTCTTATATAAGACTCAGGCGTTGATTAATACGTAATAGCACAGATTTTATAATACACAAGCGCCTTTATTTGTGCAAATTTTCCAAGGTAAATATAAGTAAACAGATGAAGGTAATATTGAGATAAATTATATTTTGATATATATTATTAATTAATTATTTAAATAAGTCTTCGTTACATTTTTAGGATAATTTAGTTTTGTCATGTTATCGTATTGTGTTTATTTTGTATTTTATGCAAAATTTATTTTCTTTTTTGGATATACTCGGTACCAGACAAATATGGAATGAATGTTACCAAAAATGTGACCTTTCCTTGTTCTAATAAAGATAACTTTTGTTATTAGTTTCTGTTTGTTTGTTAAGACACATAATGTAAAGAAACATTTTATAAATATTTTTTATATAAGTGACGATGCGATTAAAAATATTTTTATTTTTCTTGAAAATGAACATAAAGCTGACTTGTGTTATTAAAGCGTGTTATGTAATCACATTTATTTCTGTATAATAATTTCATTAAGATTATTCTAGCCATTTTTGAGGCAGACAGACAGAAAGTGAGAAAAAAACAATATTACGGTATGTCAGTCGGTAAGTCACGAATCGAAAACTTATTCCAAAAAATTAAAAAAAAAACACATATTGGCGAAACCTACAAATTTACATGTAGGAGCATAGTATAGTTATATAATATATATTCCTTAGCGTGTGTGTGTGTGTGTGTGTGAGTGTGTGTGTTGATGATCGTGAACTGAATGCCTTACCTGGTCGAGGTAATATTTATATAATATATTTATTCTGTGGGTTATGTTTATAAATATGACAGAACCTGGTACCCAGTACTCTAGTCCAGTTATCAATGTTAGTGTGAACGAAGCCTAACCGAATGCGAAAGGTATTATTTCTATTAATTGTTTAAAACAATGTAATTTGAACCTTGATTTTCTCCTTGACCTTGTCGTCCCCCGTTTTTAAATGGCTTAGTCATGCTTAGCTAATACTAATAAATATAATATTGATGACACAAAATGCCCATTTAATATATGAAATAATATTTTTTGAAATCATACGTAATGATGATTATTGTTTGGGGATTTGTTTATATATTAAAATATCGTGTTGTTAAATATGTACATAATAAACCAAATAACAGAATTCTATTAAATATTATATGTATATAAATATTCAGTATATAACAAATATTATTAAAGTACCTATCATAGCAAAATGGTAATTGTTTTATGAATAAATAATTCAAACCTAATCGACGATTATTGTTTTTCTCTTCCATGATTCTTAAAATTTTAGAAAGAATCAAATTTAGTTCAAGAAATTCATCAAAACCTCTTAACAATTACTTTTTTTTTTTCTCGTACTAAACCTAAGGTTGTCTCTAAGAAATCGCCTCTAGGCGATAAGACCGCCTGTTGTACTTTTGATATGTATTTATGTTTGTAACTTTTAATTTTGTGGTGTACAATAAAGAATAAATAATAATACTTTAGATTTGTTTATTTTCCTCATACAAAACAGTAATATGTGCCATTATAAGAAGCTAAGCTATAATAACGAACAGGCTCTAGTGACAAATCTAAATATAATTATATCGTTCACTGACATACAACTGTCAATCAAAATATTAAAAAAAACGGTTGTCATGACTTGACTTCCCGCTTTTTCCGCATTTTTAAAACATTAAAATAAATAATGAATAATTTATTTATTTAATTTGTTTAGTAAACATATACTAAATGTAAAAATCAAGGCAGTATTAATTTCCTGAATAGTTCATTAGAATCGCTAATTAAAATAGAATGAAAATTGAGATACGGAAAAGATTTTTGTTATCTTTTAAGTGTTAAGGTCAGATCTAAATAGCCTTAAATATATGACAGTGATTCATGTCATCCGGAACGATACGCCTCAAATAATATAAGTCAGTGTATATCAATGTAATGTTGTACATATTACAAGTTTTCTTTCCCTAAAAAAAGTTTCTCGAATATCTGTTTCATAACCAAATAATCAAAATTTGTGAACATTCCTATATTTTAAAAGTGAAACATCCTTTGGATTTACTAAAAAAATAAAACCTATTTATTTATGTAAACTATATTAAATTTAGAGTCAAACTGACTACAGATTTACTTTTCTTAAAAATGTAATCTTCAGAACGGTTTTAATGAGCGACTTTCTAATTGGTTGTTCTACTAAATATTAAATGAAAATAATCTGAATTTAAAAAACAAAACTTGGGGTTGATCTTCTAAAGAGTTAAATATATGTAATTATATTATAAACCGCCAGCCCTTTGCTTACCATGGGGATCGCCAGTTAATCAATTGCCGTCAATATAGCTCTTGCCATATTCGATCACCTGGCGATATTCAGATTGAATTTTGTTAGTTCAAACACTGATGGGTAGTGGCCATTGAAAATAGGGGAGAGGGTCTAGCAGTTAGTACGGATATTTCGAAGGCCTTCGATCGTGTATGCCAGGAGGCGTTTCTTTCAAAGCTACCTTTTCATAAGCTTCCCGACATCTTATGCAAGAGGATTAACAGTTTTCTCACTTGTCGGAGCATAGAGGTTGTCCTCAAAGGATTTTGCTGGAACCCCAAGCCTATGAACATTGTTGTTCTCCAAGGCTGCATACTATCCTTTACACTGTTCCTTTTTCGTAATAGAGATGTGATGTATTTTCCAGCATTCATTGATATAAGTATGTCAGTACTGAGATTGCAGTGATATTCCAGTCATACAGGATTTTTTGGGGAAAACGTCGATAAATGCTGTTAAAAAGTTGTGTCTTCTATATTATCTCTGCAGGGAATGTTCCCGAATGGGGTCGATTTAATCTAGCTAAGCATCGGTATAGTCATTGTATTTCGCGGTCATCTGGCATTGATTTTCATTATCGCATTGCACAGCGCTGCCTAGATGTGTGTCGTATTATTATTATAGATGGTTGTCCTCTAGGAAGTTTCTACCACAAACCGTCAAGATGTGGACCGAAATTCCTTCTGCATTCTTTCCAGATTAACAGGACATGGGTACCTTCCCTGGTAGCAATAATAGCACCGTACTATGTAGAAGGAAGAAGTGAATAAAATGCTGAATATTAGCGTTTGTGACGATTTGGCATTACATTACAATGTCAATGACCTACACAAAACCCCAGTGTGATGATTCAATAAAGTTATATGATAATAAAATTTAAATAACTATATAGTTTGTTCAACGGCTTTGCTTACAATATTTTTTTATAATTTAAACTTGCATAAATTATTCAGATGGATATTTTGTAATATGTTATTATATGTCATATATCAACTTTTAATCTCGGTAAGATCCGTGAACTACTTTACTCAGCAAGTACATTTTTGTTTATTTTTTAAAGTATGTAAGTTTGTAATACAATTTAGTGTTAAATTTGGAAGCCGGTACTAAGCGATCTTGACCGCCTTTTCACCTCAGAAGTGTATTTAACTTGGGTTAAATAAAACAATTTTTACAGACATATTTTTTTTTTTGCTTGTTTATTTGCATGGGTATTTGCGTACCTCAAGCGAACGTATTATCGGATTTTGACAACATCTGATGTTTTTGGAACAAAAACTGGTTTGAGCTGGTTTGAAGAATAAAATTAGCATAGTGGGTGGATATATTATGATATATAAATATCTATTTATTTAAATTTTGGAACAAAAAACAAAATAAACGTAATAAATTTCAATGTATTTTTAAAGGATAAGGTCATGTTTATCTTATCTTTACGTGTACGTCTGTATGATATACAGACATAGATACATATATATATATATATATATATATATAGACCATGGTCTATTAGCATCTGAACTAGATATGTTTTTCTCCATACACAAATATTAATATCAGCAGTTTTTGCTAACATATTGCAAACATGATGAATGCGAATTATTGCCCTACATAAAAATACTTCCTTCTATATTTTATAACTATCTATCTCTCTCTATCTTATTATACTTATTACAATAAGTTATAATATTAACAGAGAAATAATTTTATTAGTTTGAGAATGCCGTCTCTTTCTAATTTATTTTGGTTGTTTTTAATGTAGCGATAAGGTTAAGTAATTTGAATTAAAGAATGCAGCTGTCTGAGAGCTATTTTGCTTGCGATGCGTATACTGTTAGAGTTGCACGAAGATAATGTACCGCGATAAAAATTCTTTTGATTCAATCTCAAGGGAGTTAAAAGTTTGAGGTTATAGTTTATATTTTCTTAAATAAAGATTTATATATTGGTAGATATATATATTTCTTTGCAATTAATACTCATAGTATATAATTAGTCTATAAGTACATTGGTATAGATAGATATTTTTAAATTAATGCCAACTTTTTTTGTTTGAAAGTATCTTTGTAAATATTTTTGAAGACAGGTTTCGGTTTTATGGGTGAATTATGAAATTCCGGTTGTTGCCGTCTATGTTGTATTTTAAGAAGTAAATATTTGGACGGAAATGTTTCACACTGATAAATATTAAACATCCCGTTTAAAAACTTACCTGTTTTAACAAAAAGGTTCAGCGCAATGAAGTCGCTGGCTGGTTCAGCGCAATGAAGTTGGTAAACAAAACCAGGCAAGGTTATACGAAATTGTTTGAAAGTAGTTTCGAAATTGTTACAAAGTATTAATTTAATTATTATTTAACTTTAAATAAAATAAAATTAAACGTCTTATTACATAATTAGAGCTGCCATCTCTTGTATGTTGCGGTAAGTTCAAAACTCTGTATATCCGTCTAGATGTCACTAGCTGTCGAGTTTTGAAACGAAGTAGAGTATCTCTATGAAAAAAAAATATATAATTAATTTCTGAAAGGTAAATAAAAAAAGTTGAAAACAGATACATTTGTATTGCAATAATAATATGAATAGTTATATCATAGAGTTCGTTGTCAAGTCTCAAGTAGGTACACTCGTTGGCCGTTGCGTGAAAGTTCTTTTTAGTAAAAATTTTAACATAAGGTTAAAAAAAAAAAACAGTATCAATCGAATAACAGCTTAGGTAATTGGTTTTTTATTGAAAAATGCGTATAATATGAATTGTCATTTAGGAGTAATGTTAAACAGTATGGAGCAAAATATAATATAATATATACAATTTGAATAAGAAAAGGAAAACATGGTCTAAGTATTTTTGAATCAGTTTTTGCATAGTTATTCCAAAAGTTAATGCTGCACCTGTTACTAAGCCTAAGTTTGGGTGATTGTTTGTTCGCGTTTCTGAACGAAGTCCGAACATCTCTAGTTAGCTTCTAGTTTTGTTGAACTTACACTACTACTATTTATAATAGGGAAACTTACTTCAAACAGCTGTAGTAAGGACGGGCGAGAAAGTCCGCAATAAAGCTGAGTACATCTTAATTATTTCAAAGTTATACTTAGGAAACTACCTTCGGAACTGTTGCCGATGACTCAAACTTTGATAGAAGGTATTTAGAATTTTTGTGGGTTGTTTTATTAAATTATGAATTTTAGAAAATTATTTGCTTGTGCTCTTAATGATAGATATAATTCATTCAACAATTAATGTAGCTATTTACAATAAAAAGGTTGGTATGACATTTATAATTTTCTAAATGAAAACAAACAAATTTAATGATTTTCATAATTCCTCATGCTTTTCTTCTTTCTGAACTAAACCATCAACTGCCATACTTGAATATTTAGCTAAAAAGTTGTCCCAGAATTGTTCTCTCTTGCCTAAGGGATTAGTTTTAATTTTAAGTGATTTTGTAATATGGAGGTAATTTGTTTCACTGTTCTCGTTCGTAATTGGGGTCCATTTGAAATCGTTAAGAATATCGTCATCTTTTAAGGGGGTTGGATCTCTGAAATGATTAATTTGATATAAATTACATCGATAAGTTTCTTTGCTGGTTAAGACAAAAATGTGTAATTGATCATTTTTATTAAAATGTTTTAACTTTCTATATTGATTTTTTTTTAATAATCACTTTATCTTGTTTATTTTTAGTGTCGAAGGTTGTGTTTAAAATCATTAATTACCTTGTTTTAGCGAAATTAGTCCATAGTCGTACCATTTTTTTCAAAACTTTCAATTCTGGTTGTTCAGTAACTAGTTTTACCATTTCTACATAAGTTTTCCGAATACGATTACACAGATGCAAGTAACACAGTTCATCAGCAATTGTAGCTCCAGAGTGTAAAATACTGAACCTGGATCTCGAAGCTAGGTATGCACTATTTTCATTGAGAGAACCCCTAAAGTCAAACATGTAGTAATAAACTGGTGATTCAAGTTGCTTCGAGAGTTCCTTCGCAGCGTGATTAAGCGCATATTGCTGTATCATATCACCAGCATATACAGCGTATTCTAGTATATTGCCATAATAAAAGTAACCTTCCTCAAAATAAAAGTTTAAAATATCTTTAGCTGCTTCCTTGTGAACATCGCTTTTCCTGTCAAAGCGAAAGTTAGATCTAATTGGTAATAAAAAAAGTAGATCATAACTGATGTCTTTTAATAGTCTAGGTTCCATAATAAAATGAGACGCTAAGTCTAGACCTTCTCTGGAATTCATTCCGATGATAACAGGAACATCATTAATAATTTTACTGTTCTCTGGTAATGATGTGATGACACCATCAGGAGTGTTATACTCAATGGTGGGTGCAAAAGGAAAAATACTCATTTGGATCTCGTCTGATTCGTTAATCTCAGTCACCTCTGATTCTAAATCGCAAATGTCACTAACATCAATTTTTTGAAGCTCCTCTAGTAATCTTAAGCTATCATTCGTTTTGACGTCCAGCAATTCACCAAGTCTAAATGCTTTACTTCTTGGATCTTTATGAAAAAATATACTTTCTAAAGATGTTCCACTCTGTAGTATGACACCGCTGAAAAGATTTGTAGCTTTTTCGGTTCTTAGTAAAATATCGATAAGAGCAGAGCCACCTCTGCTTCCCATTAAAGTAATTCGATTTGGATCTCCACCTAATTTATTAATGTTATCTTTTACCCATTTTAAGCCCATGATGAAATCTTTTATACCTGCATTAGCCGGAATGACGTCATCTTCTGTGGTTAAATAACCTAAAACACCCAAACGATGATTTATATGAATCACAATCACTTTTTCTTCTATGAAAAAGTCTGGCGAATAAGTGTCGCTACTGTTGAAGCCAGTTCTGAAATTGTCATTGTAGTCGAATACTATAACTGGGGCGGATCCTTTCACATCAGGTGTAAACACATTTAGGTAGAGACAGTCCTCGGATCCGGACATGCCAAAAGGTTCGTTCATCCTTATCCTTGAACTAAATTGGAAGCATGTTTCTTTTTTGTTGTAGGCTTCATAAATTCCCTTCCAACCTTTATAAGGAACTGGGGGCTGAAATAAGCAAAACATTATATTATATATAGAGCGATTAATAAGTTTCCCCATTTTTTAATTAAAATTATTGTTACACTATTACAAACAAGTAAGCTCTTAAATACCTGGAAACGCAGTTCTCCAACAGGAGGCTCTGCAAAAGGTATACCTTTAAATGAAAAATAATTTTCATTTTTCAAAAAAGTTTTCTCCACTTTTCCAGATAGGACTCCTTGGTTCAGTTGCACGTCAACTATTTCGTAATCATCACATTTACATAAATTAACTAAAAGTATAGCAATAAAATAAACTATATTATAATTTGTCATTTTGATACAAGAGAAAAACGTGTCCTAAATTTGAAACATTATTAATTATATTTGACGGGGAGTAAGTAATGAACTATAGTACAATTCTTAGTTCGATGTCATTATCACTATATCAAAATGATAACCGCTTCCACTGAATACGGCTAATCCATGTAGACATATGAGTTATAAATTATCTATATTTATTGAAATTGATAAAGTATATAATCTGTGTACATAAAAGTACTGCAGTGAAGTCTGTTATTTTTTTTCGTTAGATGTTTTTAATTTTAATAATAATTATATTACTTATAGCCCAGAAATACAATATACACATTGAGCTATAATTATTGTATATTTTAGTTGTAGTATGCCTTAGTGAAGGTAATTGATACTTATTTCGGATGTACTTTGAGTAATAGTTCTAAAGTCCAACAAAAGTATTAAGATCAAAATTTATTTATTAGCATTAGGTTTAAGTTAAACCGTATTAATTTGTTACTTGTCAGTTCAAAATAAAGCATAAATTTCCAGATTTACAAGAAATAATTTAATACTATCTTTAAGCCATTTGCAAAATCGTAATGATTCAATAATTTTAAAATGTGTTTGTAGGATGAATAAAAAAAGAATCAAATAAAAGTTATAAAATTATTTATTTTTGTAAATACTTATAGCTCGTCTTTCATATCTTTAACAACACCATCGACAGCAAGTTTTTTATATTTATCTAAGAATTTATCCCAGAAAGTAATTCTGTCTTCGTAGATATTTGACTTCATTGTTGGATCGTCATTGATAACCAAGCATTGTTTGTTTTCTTTCGTCGCCGGCTTCCAATTAAACTCACTGCCCGGGGGAGTTGGATTTCTGCAAAATATTTTCCAATATAAATAAATATCAGATTTTTACTTGGTTTATGTTTAAAACATACAACAACAATATTATGACAATATATATATATATATATATATATATATATATATATATATATTGTCATAATATTGTTGTTGTATGTTTTATATATATATATATATATATATATATATAATATTATTAATTAGTTATTATAATAATTAGTTAGTTTTAATATATTTAAAAATACGTAGTCATTATTCTTACCCAGTTTTAGCAAAATTTGTAATAAATTGAACCATATTTCGTAAAACTTTTAATTCATCAGCGTCTTCGTTTTCTAATAACTTTTTATATACTTTTTTCCATGGATGGCATACGAATAGGTAACAGAGGTCATCGTCCATTGATGCTCCCCACGTTCCGTCTATACTAATGGCATCTTCTAGAGAAGCTTTCTTTCTAAAGTTCAATTCCCCGCTATAGTCGAACATGTAGTAATAAACGGGCTTGCTAGATGTATTCGTAGTATTCGTATACGCTCGTACAGTATAATCAGTATTGTAAAAAGTGCTAATATCACCAATGTAAGTGATATACTCGCCAGGTTTACTATTTTTTACATAACCTTCTTCGAAATAAAAGTCTTTAACTTCTCGAACAGCCTGTTTATATACGTTATCGTGCATATCAAATCTATATCCAACTCTTATAGGGAATAACAGCAGAAAATCTCTGTCTGCGAATGTTAAATAACTAGGACTTTGTAAATATCGGTAGCACAGATCAATTCCCTCTCTGGAATTAAATCCAATCATTACTGGTACAGGCAATTCAATGTTATCATCCTCCGGGAGAGAAGTAATAACGGCATCAGCGTGATCAATTTCTACAATAGGACCAAATGGAATAAGACCTCTTTGGCTTTTTCTGGATTCATCTGCATTCACAGATAATAGTTCACCTTCAGTTAATTTAAAAGCAGATATTTCTGAAAACCGCTCAAGTAAAGATTCACTAGTAGAAGCCTTTTGTTCAAGTACATTCGACAAATCGATTGCTCGCTTTCTGGGACTGTCAATATAGTAAATAGAGTTCCATGATGAGTCACTATGTAATATGGCTGCATTGAACAAACCCTTAGCTTTTGGTGAATGCATTAAAATATCTACAAGCGTTGCACCACCGTTGTGGCCCATTAGAGTTACTTGAGAAGGATTTCCTCCAAAACTCTTAACGTTATCTTTAAGCCAATTTAGAGCTAATATAACATCTCTAATACCATTATTTCCGGGAAGTAGTTTGTCCTCAAAAGACAAAAATCCTAAAGATCCTAACCTGTGATTAATAGTTACAAGTATAACATTTTCTTTCATCAAGAAATCAGGACCGTAGTCCTTGGAGGCATTGTATGATATTCTAAACTGTTCATTATAAAGGAAAACTATAACAGGTAGACTTAAATCATTATTTGTGGGTAGTTTTGGAGTGTGAATGCTCAGGTATAGACAGTCTTCACTTCCATAATAGCCGTACGTTTTAATATTCCTTGTTGGCAAATTATATTGAGCGCACTGTTTTTTCTCTTTTTTGGCTGGTAGTATGTCATCCCATCCTGGGTGAGGAACTGGCGGCTGAAAAATAATTTCAATAAAGTCTGTTACCAGAGCTGCAGAATATCTGTTATGACAATAGTAATAGTTTGAGTTGATATTTATAAATATGTGCAAAATATTCAACAAATTCGAATATAAACATTTACGTTAGCAATTGTGTTAATATTTTATTAAATAAATTCAAAGCTAACCTCTTCCTGATAATAGGTAATTTAATAATTTTAGGGAATATCAAATACTTAAATGCATTTTTATAAACTTACCATAAACCGCAGTTTGTCTAATGGTGGTTCAGCGTAGGGAATGCCTAGAAAGGAATAATATTTTTCATTTGGTAATATCGATGAAACCTCCTTACCGGCTAATTTCCCTGACTTAGTATCGACGATCACATTACCATTTATTGTATTTAAAAAATAAAACACTACGGCACATATACTAACTTTAAAAGTAGACATATTATGAGAACACATTTATTTAAAGCGGTTACATGTTATAAATATTAATAATACAGCTGACGTGTACGTTTGTTAATCATTTGGATGTTTGATATCTTGTGTAAATTAGATATCAATGAATTAACTAACTGATAATGCTTGTTGGTAATACCTTAAGTCCAGTATCTAGATAGGCATTATCTGTTTAATATCGGTAATTTTAGTCTTAGAAATAAAGTTATCCTTGTTAATTTGGAATTCCACATCTTTTAGTAGTTTATTTTAAACATTATGTAACTTTGTCTTATTCATATGATATGAGATTAAATTTATTTTTATCGTTTATTAATTATTTTAAATACATAATAATGACGCTCAGAGAGACAAGATCCAATATACAATTTGTATTGCAGATAAACTAACTGAATTATAGTAGATTTTTAAAAATATATTTTTATTATTATTATAGTAAGATCATATTTTTATATGCCATATTTATTATTTACATCCGAACAAAATATAAAACAAAATGTCTTAGGAGTTTGCTGGTTTTATGTAGTCAGATCTATTTCTTTCTATTATATTTATATATACCCGGCTGTATTCACGTAGAATTATATCGGAATATGCTCGAATAGTTTCGAACCAATTCGGGATTCCTGCTCATGAGTTCTAAGCGTGGCGTACTCGCGGCGTTAACATATATTTTCTTTCTATTTGGGGTTTTGTATACGATCAGTTACGGTAAAGAATTACATAACCCATGTAAAAAAGTTTATTCTTATATTAGCATTAAATCCAAATCTGACATAATGGCTATAGGTTCCTTTTGCAAAGTAAATACTGGCCGTACTTTAACGAAATTAATCTTAATGTGTTATTTTATGAGGTTTTTGTAAACATTGTCGGGTGATTCATCATTATATACTATTTTAAAATTTAAATAATTTTAACATGCAAATATTTATCGTCTCTTTTGTATATGTCTCTATATTAATGAAAAAATGTATAGATATATAATCCCTAAAAATAAAGGAGCCCCAAAAATAAGCGATGAGTTTTGAAAATAAGAAAGATTCAGTTTGAGCAATATCTTCTATCGCAATATGGCATAAATATATTAAAATTATATTAACACAACATATACCATTAATACATAATATAAATAAGAATATGACTTGGTACTTTAGTAAAAAGAAATTTTATAAATAATAAGTATTTCTATTAACAAAAATAAAAGCAATATGTATTCTTATTAAAATCTTATAGTTCATCTTTTTGTTTGTATAAATCATTTACAATTTTTTCCCATTTTTCAATTATATTTTCCCAGAACTTGAATCTCTTTTCGAGTAAATTATGCTTAACTGTGATCTTTTCAGATAAGTGTAGATATTTTTTAGTTTCCAAGTTGTATGCAGGCCATTTCACATCGTCCAGTGGATTGTCGATTTCAGGAGTCGGGTTACTGAAAAGGATTATCAAATTATGTATGAAATATTTCAATTTTTAGGCTTATTGAGAAGGAGACTTTTTTATTGAAAATTTCCATTAAGTGCTGTATTGATTTCATATTTTGTACTTTACTATAATATTCTAAGATAGTTTATGTCCTACACAAATTTAAGATCAGATCTTTTCATATTAAAAACATAATAAACATATTTACTATTTGTGGCTTAAAAATTCTCAACAGAGGAAATATTAAAATAATACTTTCTAACAGTCAACGAATGTTAGGAAACAAAACAAATCATACCC
>OY743094.1:18351136-18353636 GCA_963555665.1 Dircenna loreta
CGTCGGCAGTCGTCGTGTTTAGGATCTCTTTATGTTTGATGTCTATTTTCTTAAGCTATTTATATTTTTAGCCATAGGTTTAACGCTAGCAATTAGTATGTACAGATTAATTAAAGAAACAAAATAAAATAAACTTAAGATTATGCTTACGTGCTAATTTTACTAGTTATATAATTGTACTTATCTTATACCCTTAGTATATGGTAGTACAATTAATTTGCTTACTTATTTCTATTTTTTGTTACGCTTACTATTTTTTTACAATAATCTAAGAACTTATTTCTAGTTTCCTTATTTTCTACAATTTTGGCTAGGTTATCAATATTTACATTTATTCCTAATTCATTTTCTATGTCAAATCTGATTTTACCGTATATAGGGCATTGGGTTATAATGTGCAGGACACTCTCTTCCTCTTCCGGGTCACAAGGGCAGAACGAGCTCGCCCTGCACTTGAAGCGATGCAGGTACGAGGCAAACCCGCCATGCCCTGTCATTAACTGTGTAAGGATGGGATCGACATGCAGCTTCTTAACGATGGGGTAAGCTTCCACAGCGTCCGGAAAGAAAGCTTTGGTTACCGACGCACTTTCTTCTTGTTTATAGCGCCGGTTCCATTCGTCAAGCGACTCCAGGCGGATTTGTCGCTTCACGAATGATACCGGGCACTTGTCGTAGTTGGGTTTTGTTTTTAGCCGAAGTGCAGCGCTCTTAGCCAACTCATCCGCTCTTTCGTTGCCTACTAACCCTGCGTGCGCCTTTATCCAGTAAAGGTCTATTGTTTTTCCTTTTCCGCGTAGAAGTTCCATAGTGTCCTTTATTTGGACAACTAGAGGGTGGCGTGAAACGTTGTTTACAACAGTTTCGAGCGCGGATCTGGAGTCACAAAAGACCTTGACATTAACGGGTTTGCAGCGCAGGGCTAGGCGAGTGGCTTCTAGGAGCGCCAGCAGCTCCGCTTGGTAGACGCTGCAGTGTTCTTCCAGTTTCAGCTTCCGGGTTTTCGTCTCTTCTCCGTTGATCCAGACAGACAGCGCTGCGCCTACTTTCCCGTCTATTTTACTGCCGTCGGTATACATGCTGATTGCGTCTCTCCCACCGCACTGCTCCAAGGATAGCCCGTCCGTGACGCAGGAAAATGTCAGCGCTCTCAGCTCTGCCGGATGCATAGAGTCTTTGAAGACTACCGGTCTCTCTATCTCTCGATCTCCTACTACTCGCCGGGTATAACCTTTCTTTGACATAAAAAGCGAGGCTGCTTCTCGGATTCTTATATCCAAAGGAAGCAACCCCGCGAGTAGTAGCGCCGAGTTGAGTGAGACCGTTTTATAGGCCTTAACTAATTTTTGGGCAAATCCCCGCTGCACCACGTCAAGATGTTTTTTGACGCTAATCTTGTGAGTAGCGGGTGCCCAGGCACTTGCAGCATACATGATTGTAGGCTCTACAACTGCGGTATACAAGACCCTTATGACGTCCGGCTGTAGACCCCACTGTACCTTTGCGGCCCTGGATAGCTGTTTGAAGAGGTTTAGAGCTTTCCGGCAGATGTTCCCCACGTGAGCGTTGAATGTCAACTTATTGTCGATAGTGAGTCCCAGTATTTTAACGCTGTCAGATATGCCGATTTCAGTCCCGCCCATGCTCAGCCGTGGGGTGTCAAACTTCAGTTTCCTCGTCACCACCATGGCGCTGGTCTTGTGAGGAGCAAACTTCAGCTTGTTCCGGACACCCCACTTCTGGACATAGGCAAGAGTGTCATTGGCGCGCGTTTGTATTTCCGACCCGGTTTCTCCCACAAATACTAGGACCACGTCATCTGCAAACGCTTGGCAGTACTCCCCTTTCTTTTCGAGGCCCTTAAGAAGAGGATCAAGGAGCAGGTTCCACAATATTGGACCACCTATGGAGCCCTGCACACATCCTTTTGAATTGGTCTTCTCGTACTCCTCTCCCGCGTAGCGAACTTTGACCCTCCTATCACTCAGGTAGCTATCCATGACTCGTCTGATATTTACTGGACATCCCTCTTCCGCCAGACGGACTCTGATAGCCGGCCACCATGCGCTGTCGAAGGCTCCCTCTATATCCAGAGAGACCAACGTAACGATTTTCTTTTGGTCCAGCATCGTTCGTATGTACTGTATCAGGGTATAGAGGGAGTCTTCGGTACTCCGCTGAGGCATGAATCCGTACTGACGGGGGTTCATCTTTGGAATAAGGTGATATTTCAGCCTTGCTACCAACATCTTTTCAAAGATCTTGCCCAGCACGGGTAATAGGCCTATCGGTCTATAAGCTTTTGGAACGTTGTAGTTTTCCTTGCCCGGCTTACGCAGGATGACCACCACCGCCCGCTTCCAAATGGACGGGAAGTAATACAGTTCCAAGCACTTGTTTAGGAGCGCTTGGAACAGTTCTAGGTCACTTCTTATCGCTCGGCTACAGATGGTTAGGTTAGGTTAGGTTAGGTTAGGTTAGGTTAGGTTAGGTTAGGTTA
>OY743094.1:18358636-18368636 GCA_963555665.1 Dircenna loreta
TAAATCACTTTCTTCAAGACTTCCGTACAGTATATTAAAAATGTTAGTCTAGATTGTCCCTGCATGATATCTTGTAAATTTTCTATGTTTATTTGTGTGCCAATCTCTTGTTCTGTTTCTGTTTTATTTTGTTTCAAATCTGTATTCCACCAACGTAGGGTTCTTGAATGAGTGTGATCGCTGCTTTTCTTTTCGTTGCTTCCAGTATCGATTCTTCCGTGGCTAACTTTTTCCTCTGGAGATTAGCTTGAAGGATTAGGTGTCTGGTTTTGCCGCCCGGGGTGCCCTTAGCAATAACTTACCGAGGACCTCGCTATGGCATCCCACCTTTTCCTAACGGGGCAAGAGTCACTAAAGGCGTTGTGCGCCACCTGTTCATGTTTGGCGCTTGTACAGTTTCTACACGAGGGTTCCGAACCGGCAGCCCATTTTGGGCAATCCGCTCGCATGTGGGAACCTCCACAGTGGCTGCACAGGTCAGCCGGTTCTTTGCAGAACCGTCTGCCATGCCCGTATCCGAGACAGCGGGTGCACTGCACTAGTGGCGACTGATCTTCCGCTTTTACTCTTTGGAGGTCTATGTGGATATAGCCCAATGACATAACCCTCTGCCACACCGTTGGTGAAACCGAGACTACCACATGGCACGTGTGGGGGTTTCTTGCTTTACGCCTGTATTTAATTTCAAGGCTGCATTCTCCTTCGTCGAGTCCGCTAAGAACCCCACTGTTCTGATTCTTGATCGCCTTAACAATGTCTTCATCGGTGTTTACCACCAGCACATTTCTTAGAATCAGAAGTGGGTTTTTGTTCCTGGCCTCCTCGACTCTGAGTCCTATCGCTCTTTCCTCGAGGCGTGTCTTAACCTTGTCCCTCTCTTCCTTGCTATCAAAACCCATTATGACCTTGCCTTCTTTCGCTTTCCTCACTCTTTCTACCTTCACCCATCCCTCTTTCGCTTCAACAGCCTTCCTTACCTGCTCCAATACTTCGTCTCCTGTTTCCGTGCCCTGCTTTGACGATACGACGACTGAGTGCAGTGCGCTTCGTCTCAACTGCGAACCGCTAGCGCCGTTAGTGCCGTTCATCGTTACGCTCGCGTATGTTTTAACCTGACTAAGGTAGTCCTTATGTTCTTCCATTTGTGTTTTTAATTTCTCCATTCTTTCGTTATTTTCCGTCAGTAGCTTTGTGTGCGTCTCTATTTGGTGCCTGAGATTTTTTAGGTCCGCGTTTGTGACTTGGTCGACTACGAAAGTTAGGTCAGTTGGCCTGGCTACAGCCTCCGCTACTTCAACCTCTGACGCCCTAGGTCCCAATTTTTCTATACATTGGGAGTCTTTATCCGCCTCCTTAACCAGTTGATAGAGGCGGTCTAGTACCCCCGAGACGGCTGTTTTGATCTCCGTTTTAATGTTGCGGGAGTTATTCAGGTGTAGCTTACCTTTTGAAAGGCAAGCCCTAGCTTCCGCGACGCGATTTGGGTACCGCGGTTCCTCAGGAGGGGTGCGGTCAATAACCGGTGGTCTGCGTGTGGTCATTGCCTTTGGCCGATGCGTTGTATCCGATACTGGTTTGACAGAATCGGCTTGCGTCTGGCTTGCAGGAGGAGACACGGTCGGTGGGCTGGCAGATTCCAATTCTGCTTCTATACTACGCCTCACATTTGATGTTCCCGTTTTTGCGGGAGATCCGGTTGTGTCTCCTTGTTTGGATGGTGTGCGAGTAATTCTAAACATGTCGGAGGTGTGTATCAGTCAACTAATAAGATTTGTTTTGTTGTGGCTTAATAGAATCAAAGAACAATGAAGAAAGTTAGTATACAAATAATTTTAAAAAGGTATAGTTTTGTTCAATATTTCAGCAGCTGGGTATATAAAAGTCGTATCCAAGTGTATATTTCTGAATGTCAAGGTGGGCTCTATAAAATAAGCAAATAAAAAATTTTTCGCCAAAAATTAACTTCCGTATTCTGGTTATCCCTATAGGGCGGGTGGGCGGGCAATTTCAAAACCGTTTTTCGCGAATAACTCGGCGAGGGATGAAGCTATCGAGACGATAGAGGTGTCAAAAGGTGCGTCTGATTAATACCTATCTGACGAGATAGAAAGAAAATCGAAAAATTTGAAAATGAAAAATTTTCCTTAAGAAAAACTGGTTTTTTACTGTTTAAACCACAATATCACCCTAAGGGATGAACCGATGGGGTATGATATGGGTGTCAAAAGATTTGTGATAATCTGATCTAAACGAATATACTAAAAGAAATTTTGAAAATTGAAATTTGAAAAAGTTTTCCGAACAAAAACTTAAAAATTTAATGAAAAACCCTCAGATTTTCCTCAAGGGATAATCCGATAGGGACGCAAGGGGTGTCAAAAGATGCGCCTCGATTAGTTCTGGATATTATCCGAAGAAAGCAAATCTGTAGGTTATACTATAAAAAAGTTATGGAATTGAAACAACAATTATTTAATTAAATTAAAACAAAATGGCGTCAGATAGAATTATACGCAATCAGAAACGAAACTATTGTAATCTAGAGAGATGGGGTCACACAAAAGCAAAAGAAAATATCGAAAGAACCGGGACTTAGAAGCGATTCAAGTAATTTTTAGTCTTATTTTACTTAAGTTTAACAACGCTTAGGTAAACTTTTTAGTTCCAATTTTTACCGTTTTTCGCGAATAACTCGACGAGGGATGAAGCTATCGAGACGATAGAGGTGTCAAAAGGTGCGTCTGATTAATACCTATCTGACGAGATAGAAAGAAAATCGAAAAATTTGAAAATGAAAAATTTTCCTTAAGAAAAACTGGTTTTTTACTGTTTAAACCACAATATCACCCTAAGGGATGAACCGATGGGGTATGATATGGGTGTCAAAAGATTTGTGATAATCTGATCTAAACGAATATACTAAAAGAAATTTTGAAAATTGAAATTTGAAAAAGTTTTCCGAACAAAAACTTAAAAATTTAATGAAAAACCCTCAGATTTTCCTCAAGGGATGATCCGATAGGGACGCAAGGGGTGTCAAAAGATGCGCCTCGATTAGTTCTGGATATTATCCGAAGAAAGCAAATCTGTAGGTTATACTATAAAAAAGTTATGGAATTGAAACAACAATTATTTAATTAAATTAAAACAAAATGGCGTCAGATAGAATTATACGCAATCAGAAACGAAACTATTGTAATCTAGAGAGATGGGGTCACACAAAAGCAAAAGAAAATATCGAAAGAACCGGGACTTAGAAGCGATTCAAGTAATTTTTAGTCTTATTTTACTTAAGTTTAACAACGCTTAGGTAAACTTTTTAGTTCCAATTTTTACCGTTTTTCGCGAATAACTCGACGAGGGATGAAGCTATCGAGACGATAGAGGTGTCAAAAGGTGCGTCTGATTAATACCTATCTGACGAGATAGAAAGAAAATCGAAAAATTTGAAAATGAAAAATTTTCCTTAAGAAAAACTGGTTTTTTACTGTTTAAACCACAATATCACCCTAAGGGATGAACCGATGGGGTATGATATGGGTGTCAAAAGATTTGTGATAATCTGATCTAAACGAATATACTAAAAGAAATTTTGAAAATTGAAATTTGAAAAAGTTTTCCGAACAAAAACTTAAAAATTTAATGAAAAACCCTCAGATTTTCCTCAAGGGATGATCCGATAGGGACGCAAGGGGTGTCAAAAGATGCGCCTCGATTAGTTCTGGATATTATCCGAAGAAAGCAAATCTGTAGGTTATACTATAAAAAAGTTATGGAATTGAAACAACAATTATTTAATTAAATTAAAACAAAATGGCGTCAGATAGAATTATACGCAATCAGAAACGAAACTATTGTAATCTAGAGAGATGGGGTCACACAAAAGCAAAAGAAAATATCGAAAGAACCGGGACTTAGAAGCGATTCAAGTAATTTTTAGTCTTATTTTACTTAAGTTTAACAACGCTTAGGTAAACTTTTTAGTTCCAATTTTTACCGTTTTTCGCGAATAACTCGACGAGGGATGAAGCTATCGAGACGATAGAGGTGTCAAAAGGTGCGTCTGATTAATACCTATCTGACGAGATAGAAAGAAAATCGAAAAATTTGAAAATGAAAAATTTTCCTTAAGAAAAACTGGTTTTTTACTGTTTAAACCACAATATCACCCTAAGGGATGAACCGATGGGGTATGATATGGGTGTCAAAAGATTTGTGATAATCTGATCTAAACGAATATACTAAAAGAAATTTTGAAAATTGAAATTTGAAAAAGTTTTCCGAACAAAAACTTAAAAATTTAATGAAAAACCCTCAGATTTTCCTCAAGGGATGATCCGATAGGGACGCAAGGGGTGTCAAAAGATGCGCCTCGATTAGTTCTGGATATTATCCGAAGAAAGCAAATCTGTAGGTTATACTATAAAAAAGTTATGGAATTGAAACAACAATTATTTAATTAAATTAAAACAAAATGGCGTCAGATAGAATTATACGCAATCAGAAACGAAACTATTGTAATCTAGAGAGATGGGGTCACACAAAAGCAAAAGAAAATATCGAAAGAACCGGGACTTAGAAGCGATTCAAGTAATTTTTAGTCTTATTTTACTTAAGTTTAACAACGCTTAGGTAAACTTTTTAGTTCCAATTTTTACCGTTTTTCGCGAATAACTCGACGAGGGATGAAGCTATCGAGACGATAGAGGTGTCAAAAGGTGCGTCTGATTAATACCTATCTGACGAGATAGAAAGAAAATCGAAAAATTTGAAAATGAAAAATTTTCCTTAAGAAAAACTGGTTTTTTACTGTTTAAACCACAATATCACCCTAAGGGATGAACCGATGGGGTATGATATGGGTGTCAAAAGATTTGTGATAATCTGATCTAAACGAATATACTAAAAGAAATTTTGAAAATTGAAATTTGAAAAAGTTTTCCGAACAAAAACTTAAAAATTTAATGAAAAACCCTCAGATTTTCCTCAAGGGATAATCCGATAGGGACGCAAGGGGTGTCAAAAGATGCGCCTCGATTAGTTCTGGATATTATCCGAAGAAAGCAAATCTGTAGGTTATACTATAAAAAAGTTATGGAATTGAAACAACAATTATTTAATTAAATTAAAACAAAATGGCGTCAGATAGAATTATACGCAATCAGAAACGAAACTATTGTAATCTAGAGAGATGGGGTCACACAAAAGCAAAAGAAAATATCGAAAGAACCGGGACTTAGAAGCGATTCAAGTAATTTTTAGTCTTGGTTAGGTTAGGTTAGGTTAGGTTAGGTTAGGTTAGGTTAGGTTAGGTTAGGTTAGGTTAGGTTAGGTTAGGTTAGGTTAGGTTAGGTTAGGTTAGGTTAGGTTAGGTTAGGTTAGGTTAGGTTAGGTTAGGTTAGGTTAGGTTAGGTTAGGTTAGGTTAGGTTAGGTTAGGTTAGGTTAGGTTAGGTTAGGTTAGGTTAGGTTAGGTTAGGTTAGGTTAGGTTAGGTTAGGTTAGGTTAGGTTAGGTTAGGTTAGGTTAGGTTAGGTTAGGTTAGGTTAGGTTAGGTTAGGTTAGGTTAGGTTAGGTTAGGTTAGGTTAGGTTAGGTTAGGTTAGGTTAGGTTAGGTTAGGTTAGGTTAGGTTAGGTTAGGTTAGGTTAGGTTAGGTTAGGTTAGGTTAGGTTAGGTTAGGTTAGGTTAGGTTAGGTTAGGTTAGGTTAGGTTAGGTTAGGTTAGGTTAGGTTAGGTTAGGTTAGGTTAGGTTAGGTTAGGTTAGGTTAGGTTAGGTTAGGTTAGGTTAGGTTAGGTTAGGTTAGGTTAGGTTAGGTTAGGTTAGGTTAGGTTAGGTTAGGTTAGGTTAGGTTAGGTTAGGTTAGGTTAGGTTAGGTTAGGTTAGGTTAGGTTAGGTTAGGTTAGGTTAGGTTAGGTTAGGTTAGGTTAGGTTAGGTTAGGTTAGGTTAGGTTAGGTTAGGTTAGGTTAGGTTAGGTTAGGTTAGGTTAGGTTAGGTTAGGTTAGGTTAGGTTAGGTTAGGTTAGGTTAGGTTAGGTTAGGTTAGGTTAGGTTAGGTTAGGTTAGGTTAGGTTAGGTTAGGTTAGGTTAGGTTAGGTTAGGTTAGGTTAGGTTAGGTTAGGTTAGGTTAGGTTAGGTTAGGTTAGGTTAGGTTAGGTTAGGTTAGGTTAGGTTAGGTTAGGTTAGGTTAGGTTAGGTTAGGTTAGGTTAGGTTAGGTTAGGTTAGGTTAGGTTAGGTTAGGTTAGGTTAGGTTAGGTTAGGTTAGGTTAGGTTAGGTTAGGTTAGGTTAGGTTAGGTTAGGTTAGGTTAGGTTAGGTTAGGTTAGGTTAGGTTAGGTTAGGTTAGGTTAGGTTAGGTTAGGTTAGGTTAGGTTAGGTTAGGTTAGGTTAGGTTAGGTTAGGTTAGGTTAGGTTAGGTTAGGTTAGGTTAGGTTAGGTTAGGTTAGGTTAGGTTAGGTTAGGTTAGGTTAGGTTAGGTTAGGTTAGGTTAGGTTAGGTTAGGTTAGGTTAGGTTAGGTTAGGTTAGGTTAGGTTAGGTTAGGTTAGGTTAGGTTAGGTTAGGTTAGGTTAGGTTAGGTTAGGTTAGGTTAGGTTAGGTTAGGTTAGGTTAGGTTAGGTTAGGTTAGGTTAGGTTAGGTTAGGTTAGGTTAGGTTAGGTTAGGTTAGGTTAGGTTAGGTTAGGTTAGGTTAGGTTAGGTTAGGTTAGGTTAGGTTAGGTTAGGTTAGGTTAGGTTAGGTTAGGTTAGGTTAGGTTAGGTTAGGTTAGGTTAGGTTAGGTTAGGTTAGGTTAGGTTAGGTTAGGTTAGGTTAGGTTAGGTTAGGTTAGGTTAGGTTAGGTTAGGTTAGGTTAGGTTAGGTTAGGTTAGGTTAGGTTAGGTTAGGTTAGGTTAGGTTAGGTTAGGTTAGGTTAGGTTAGGTTAGGTTAGGTTAGGTTAGGTTAGGTTAGGTTAGGTTAGGTTAGGTTAGGTTAGGTTAGGTTAGGTTAGGTTAGGTTAGGTTAGGTTAGGTTAGGTTAGGTTAGGTTAGGTTAGGTTAGGTTAGGTTAGGTTAGGTTAGGTTAGGTTAGGTTAGGTTAGGTTAGGTTAGGTTAGGTTAGGTTAGGTTAGGTTAGGTTAGGTTAGGTTAGGTTAGGTTAGGTTAGGTTAGGTTAGGTTAGGTTAGGTTAGGTTAGGTTAGGTTAGGTTAGGTTAGGTTAGGTTAGGTTAGGTTAGGTTAGGTTAGGTTAGGTTAGGTTAGGTTAGGTTAGGTTAGGTTAGGTTAGGTTAGGTTAGGTTAGGTTAGGTTAGGTTAGGTTAGGTTAGGTTAGGTTAGGTTAGGTTAGGTTAGGTTAGGTTAGGTTAGGTTAGGTTAGGTTAGGTTAGGTTAGGTTAGGTTAGGTTAGGTTAGGTTAGGTTAGGTTAGGTTAGGTTAGGTTAGGTTAGGTTAGGTTAGGTTAGGTTAGGTTAGGTTAGGTTAGGTTAGGTTAGGTTAGGTTAGGTTAGGTTAGGTTAGGTTAGGTTAGGTTAGGTTAGGTTAGGTTAGGTTAGGTTAGGTTAGGTTAGGTTAGGTTAGGTTAGGTTAGGTTAGGTTAGGTTAGGTTAGGTTAGGTTAGGTTAGGTTAGGTTAGGTTAGGTTAGGTTAGGTTAGGTTAGGTTAGGTTAGGTTAGGTTAGGTTAGGTTAGGTTAGGTTAGGTTAGGTTAGGTTAGGTTAGGTTAGGTTAGGTTAGGTTAGGTTAGGTTAGGTTAGGTTAGGTTAGGTTAGGTTAGGTTAGGTTAGGTTAGGTTAGGTTAGGTTAGGTTAGGTTAGGTTAGGTTAGGTTAGGTTAGGTTAGGTTAGGTTAGGTTAGGTTAGGTTAGGTTAGGTTAGGTTAGGTTAGGTTAGGTTAGGTTAGGTTAGGTTAGGTTAGGTTAGGTTAGGTTAGGTTAGGTTAGGTTAGGTTAGGTTAGGTTAGGTTAGGTTAGGTTAGGTTAGGTTAGGTTAGGTTAGGTTAGGTTAGGTTAGGTTAGGTTAGGTTAGGTTAGGTTAGGTTAGGTTAGGTTAGGTTAGGTTAGGTTAGGTTAGGTTAGGTTAGGTTAGGTTAGGTTAGGTTAGGTTAGGTTAGGTTAGGTTAGGTTAGGTTAGGTTAGGTTAGGTTAGGTTAGGTTAGGTTAGGTTAGGTTAGGTTAGGTTAGGTTAGGTTAGGTTAGGTTAGGTTAGGTTAGGTTAGGTTAGGTTAGGTTAGGTTAGGTTAGGTTAGGTTAGGTTAGGTTAGGTTAGGTTAGGTTAGGTTAGGTTAGGTTAGGTTAGGTTAGGTTAGGTTAGGTTAGGTTAGGTTAGGTTAGGTTAGGTTAGGTTAGGTTAGGTTAGGTTAGGTTAGGTTAGGTTAGGTTAGGTTAGGTTAGGTTAGGTTAGGTTAGGTTAGGTTAGGTTAGGTTAGGTTAGGTTAGGTTAGGTTAGGTTAGGTTAGGTTAGGTTAGGTTAGGTTAGGTTAGGTTAGGTTAGGTTAGGTTAGGTTAGGTTAGGTTAGGTTAGGTTAGGTTAGGTTAGGTTAGGTTAGGTTAGGTTAGGTTAGGTTAGGTTAGGTTAGGTTAGGTTAGGTTAGGTTAGGTTAGGTTAGGTTAGGTTAGGTTAGGTTAGGTTAGGTTAGGTTAGGTTAGGTTAGGTTAGGTTAGGTTAGGTTAGGTTAGGTTAGGTTAGGTTAGGTTAGGTTAGGTTAGGTTAGGTTAGGTTAGGTTAGGTTAGGTTAGGTTAGGTTAGGTTAGGTTAGGTTAGGTTAGGTTAGGTTAGGTTAGGTTAGGTTAGGTTAGGTTAGGTTAGGTTAGGTTAGGTTAGGTTAGGTTAGGTTAGGTTAGGTTAGGTTAGGTTAGGTTAGGTTAGGTTAGGTTAGGTTAGGTTAGGTTAGGTTAGGTTAGGTTAGGTTAGGTTAGGTTAGGTTAGGTTAGGTTAGGTTAGGTTAGGTTAGGTTAGGTTAGGTTAGGTTAGGTTAGGTTAGGTTAGGTTAGGTTAGGTTAGGTTAGGTTAGGTTAGGTTAGGTTAGGTTAGGTTAGGTTAGGTTAGGTTAGGTTAGGTTAGGTTAGGTTAGGTTAGGTTAGGTTAGGTTAGGTTAGGTTAGGTTAGGTTAGGTTAGGTTAGGTTAGGTTAGGTTAGGTTAGGTTAGGTTAGGTTAGGTTAGGTTAGGTTAGGTTAGGTTAGGTTAGGTTAGGTTAGGTTAGGTTAGGTTAGGTTAGGTTAGGTTAGGTTAGGTTAGGTTAGGTTAGGTTAGGTTAGGTTAGGTTAGGTTAGGTTAGGTTAGGTTAGGTTAGGTTAGGTTAGGTTAGGTTAGGTTAGGTTAGGTTAGGTTAGGTTAGGTTAGGTTAGGTTAGGTTAGGTTAGGTTAGGTTAGGTTAGGTTAGGTTAGGTTAGGTTAGGTTAGGTTAGGTTAGGTTAGGTTAGGTTAGGTTAGGTTAGGTTAGGTTAGGTTAGGTTAGGTTAGGTTAGGTTAGGTTAGGTTAGGTTAGGTTAGGTTAGGTTAGGTTAGGTTAGGTTAGGTTAGGTTAGGTTAGGTTAGGTTAGGTTAGGTTAGGTTAGGTTAGGTTAGGTTAGGTTAGGTTAGGTTAGGTTAGGTTAGGTTAGGTTAGGTTAGGTTAGGTTAGGTTAGGTTAGGTTAGGTTAGGTTAGGTTAGGTTAGGTTAGGTTAGGTTAGGTTAGGTTAGGTTAGGTTAGGTTAGGTTAGGTTAGGTTAGGTTAGGTTAGGTTAGGTTAGGTTAGGTTAGGTTAGGTTAGGTTAGGTTAGGTTAGGTTAGGTTAGGTTAGGTTAGGTTAGGTTAGGTTAGGTTAGGTTAGGTTAGGTTAGGTTAGGTTAGGTTAGGTTAGGTTAGGTTAGGTTAGGTTAGGTTAGGTTAGGTTAGGTTAGGTTAGGTTAGGTTAGGTTAGGTTAGGTTAGGTTAGGTTAGGTTAGGTTAGGTTAGGTTAGGTTAGGTTAGGTTAGGTTAGGTTAGGTTAGGTTAGGTTAGGTTAGGTTAGGTTAGGTTAGGTTAGGTTAGGTTAGGTTAGGTTAGGTTAGGTT
>OY743095.1:0-7500 GCA_963555665.1 Dircenna loreta
CTAACCTAACCTAACCTAACCTAACCTAACCTAACCTAACCTAACCTAACCTAACCTAACCTAACCTAACCTAACCTAACCTAACCTAACCTAACCTAACCTAACCTAACCTAACCTAACCTAACCTAACCTAACCTAACCTAACCAACCTAACCTAACCTAACCTAACCTAACCTAACCTAACCTAACCTAACCTAACCTAACCTAACCTAACCTAACCTAACCTAACCTAACCTAACCTAACCTAACCTAACCTAACCTAACCTAACCTAACCTAACCTAACCTAACCTAACCTAACCTAACCTAACCTAACCTAACCTAACCTAACCTAACCTAACCTAACCTAACCTAACCTAACCTAACCTAACCTAACCTAACCTAACCTAACCTAACCTAACCTAACCTAACCTAACCTAACCTAACCTAACCTAACCTAACCTAACCTAACCTAACCTAACCTAACCTAACCTAACCTAACCTAACCTAACCTAACCTAACCTAACCTAACCTAACCTAACCTAACCTAACCTAACCTAACCTAACCTAACCTAACCTAACCTAACCTAACCTAACCTAACCTAACCTAACCTAACCTAACCTAACCTAACCTAACCTAACCTAACCTAACCTAACCTAACCTAACCTAACCTAACCTAACCTAACCTAACCTAACCTAACCTAACCTAACCTAACCTAACCTAACCTAACCTAACCTAACCTAACCTAACCTAACCTAACCTAACCTAACCTAACCTAACCTAACCTAACCTAACCTAACCTAACCTAACCTAACCTAACCTAACCTAACCTAACCTAACCTAACCTAACCTAACCTAACCTAACCTAACCTAACCTAACCTAACCTAACCTAACCTAACCTAACCTAACCTAACCTAACCTAACCTAACCTAACCTAACCTAACCTAACCTAACCTAACCTAACCTAACCTAACCTAACCTAACCTAACCTAACCTAACCTAACCTAACCTAACCTAACCTAACCTAACCTAACCTAACCTAACCTAACCTAACCTAACCTAACCTAACCTAACCTAACCTAACCTAACCTAACCTAACCTAACCTAACCTAACCTAACCTAACCTAACCTAACCTAACCTAACCTAACCTAACCTAACCTAACCTAACCTAACCTAACCTAACCTAACCTAACCTAACCTAACCTAACCTAACCTAACCTAACCTAACCTAACCTAACCTAACCTAACCTAACCTAACCTAACCTAACCTAACCTAACCTAACCTAACCTAACCTAACCTAACCTAACCTAACCTAACCTAACCTAACCTAACCTAACCTAACCTAACCTAACCTAACCTAACCTAACCTAACCTAACCTAACCTAACCTAACCTAACCTAACCTAACCTAACCTAACCTAACCTAACCTAACCTAACCTAACCTAACCTAACCTAACCTAACCTAACCTAACCTAACCTAACCTAACCTAACCTAACCTAACCTAACCTAACCTAACCTAACCTAACCTAACCTAACCTAACCTAACCTAACCTAACCTAACCTAACCTAACCTAACCTAACCTAACCTAACCTAACCTAACCTAACCTAACCTAACCTAACCTAACCTAACCTAACCTAACCTAACCTAACCTAACCTAACCTAACCTAACCTAACCTAACCTAACCTAACCTAACCTAACCTAACCTAACCTAACCTAACCTAACCTAACCTAACCTAACCTAACCTAACCTAACCTAACCTAACCTAACCTAACCTAACCTAACCTAACCTAACCTAACCTAACCTAACCTAACCTAACCTAACCTAACCTAACCTAACCTAACCTAACCTAACCTAACCTAACCTAACCTAACCTAACCTAACCTAACCTAACCTAACCTAACCTAACCTAACCTAACCTAACCTAACCTAACCTAACCTAACCTAACCTAACCTAACCTAACCTAACCTAACCTAACCTAACCTAACCTAACCTAACCTAACCTAACCTAACCTAACCTAACCTAACCTAACCTAACCTAACCTAACCTAACCTAACCTAACCTAACCTAACCTAACCTAACCTAACCTAACCTAACCTAACCTAACCTAACCTAACCTAACCTAACCTAACCTAACCTAACCTAACCTAACCTAACCTAACCTAACCTAACCTAACCTAACCTAACCTAACCTAACCTAACCTAACCTAACCTAACCTAACCTAACCTAACCTAACCTAACCTAACCTAACCTAACCTAACCTAACCTAACCTAACCTAACCTAACCTAACCTAACCTAACCTAACCTAACCTAACCTAACCTAACCTAACCTAACCTAACCTAACCTAACCTAACCTAACCTAACCTAACCTAACCTAACCTAACCTAACCTAACCTAACCTAACCTAACCTAACCTAACCTAACCTAACCTAACCTAACCTAACCTAACCTAACCTAACCTAACCTAACCTAACCTAACCTAACCTAACCTAACCTAACCTAACCTAACCTAACCTAACCTAACCTAACCTAACCTAACCTAACCTAACCTAACCTAACCTAACCTAACCTAACCTAACCTAACCTAACCTAACCTAACCTAACCTAACCTAACCTAACCTAACCTAACCTAACCTAACCTAACCTAACCTAACCTAACCTAACCTAACCTAACCTAACCTAACCTAACCTAACCTAACCTAACCTAACCTAACCTAACCTAACCTAACCTAACCTAACCTAACCTAACCTAACCTAACCTAACCTAACCTAACCTAACCTAACCTAACCTAACCTAACCTAACCTAACCTAACCTAACCTAACCTAACCTAACCTAACCTAACCTAACCTAACCTAACCTAACCTAACCTAACCTAACCTAACCTAACCTAACCTAACCTAACCTAACCTAACCTAACCTAACCTAACCTAACCTAACCTAACCTAACCTAACCTAACCTAACCTAACCTAACCTAACCTAACCTAACCTAACCTAACCTAACCTAACCTAACCTAACCTAACCTAACCTAACCTAACCTAACCTAACCTAACCTAACCTAACCTAACCTAACCTAACCTAACCTAACCTAACCTAACCTAACCTAACCTAACCTAACCTAACCTAACCTAACCTAACCTAACCTAACCTAACCTAACCTAACCTAACCTAACCTAACCTAACCTAACCTAACCTAACCTAACCTAACCTAACCTAACCTAACCTAACCTAACCTAACCTAACCTAACCTAACCTAACCTAACCTAACCTAACCTAACCTAACCTAACCTAACCTAACCTAACCTAACCTAACCTAACCTAACCTAACCTAACCTAACCTAACCTAACCTAACCTAACCTAACCTAACCTAACCTAACCTAACCTAACCTAACCTAACCTAACCTAACCTAACCTAACCTAACCTAACCTAACCTAACCTAACCTAACCTAACCTAACCTAACCTAACCTAACCTAACCTAACCTAACCTAACCTAACCTAACCTAACCTAACCTAACCTAACCTAACCTAACCTAACCTAACCTAACCTAACCTAACCTAACCTAACCTAACCTAACCTAACCTAACCTAACCTAACCTAACCTAACCTAACCTAACCTAACCTAACCTAACCTAACCTAACCTAACCTAACCTAACCTAACCTAACCTAACCTAACCTAACCTAACCTAACCTAACCTAACCTAACCTAACCTAACCTAACCTAACCTAACCTAACCTAACCTAACCTAACCTAACCTAACCTAACCTAACCTAACCTAACCTAACCTAACCTAACCTAACCTAACCTAACCTAACCTAACCTAACCTAACCTAACCTAACCTAACCTAACCTAACCTAACCTAACCTAACCTAACCTAACCTAACCTAACCTAACCTAACCTAACCTAACCTAACCTAACCTAACCTAACCTAACCTAACCTAACCTAACCTAACCTAACCTAACCTAACCTAACCTAACCTAACCTAACCTAACCTAACCTAACCTAACCTAACCTAACCTAACCTAACCTAACCTAACCTAACCTAACCTAACCTAACCTAACCTAACCTAACCTAACCTAACCTAACCTAACCTAACCTAACCTAACCTAACCTAACCTAACCTAACCTAACCTAACCTAACCTAACCTAACCTAACCTAACCTAACCTAACCTAACCTAACCTAACCTAACCTAACCTAACCTAACCTAACCTAACCTAACCTAACCTAACCTAACCTAACCTAACCTAACCTAACCTAACCTAACCTAACCTAACCTAACCTAACCTAACCTAACCTAACCTAACCTAACCTAACCTAACCTAACCTAACCTAACCTAACCTAACCTAACCTAACCTAACCTAACCTAACCTAACCTAACCTAACCTAACCTAACCTAACCTAACCTAACCTAACCTAACCTAACCTAACCTAACCTAACCTAACCTAACCTAACCTAACCTAACCTAACCTAACCTAACCTAACCTAACCTAACCTAACCTAACCTAACCTAACCTAACCTAACCTAACCTAACCTAACCTAACCTAACCTAACCTAACCTAACCTAACCTAACCTAACCTAACCTAACCTAACCTAACCTAACCTAACCTAACCTAACCTAACCTAACCTAACCTAACCTAACCTAACCTAACCTAACCTAACCTAACCTAACCTAACCTAACCTAACCTAACCTAACCTAACCTAACCTAACCTAACCTAACCTAACCTAACCTAACCTAACCTAACCTAACCTAACCTAACCTAACCTAACCTAACCTAACCTAACCTAACCTAACCTAACCTAACCTAACCTAACCTAACCTAACCTAACCTAACCTAACCTAACCTAACCTAACCTAACCTAACCTAACCTAACCTAACCTAACCTAACCTAACCTAACCTAACCTAACCTAACCTAACCTAACCTAACCTAACCTAACCTAACCTAACCTAACCTAACCTAACCTAACCTAACCTAACCTAACCTAACCTAACCTAACCTAACCTAACCTAACCTAACCTAACCTAACCTAACCTAACCTAACCTAACCTAACCTAACCTAACCTAACCTAACCTAACCTAACCTAACCTAACCTAACCTAACCTAACCTAACCTAACCTAACCTAACCTAACCTAACCTAACCTAACCTAACCTAACCTAACCTAACCTAACCTAACCTAACCTAACCTAACCTAACCTAACCTAACCTAACCTAACCTAACCTAACCTAACCTAACCTAACCTAACCTAACCTAACCTAACCTAACCTAACCTAACCTAACCTAACCTAACCTAACCTAACCTAACCTAACCTAACCTAACCTAACCTAACCTAACCTAACCTAACCTAACCTAACCTAACCTAACCTAACCTAACCTAACCTAACCTAACCTAACCTAACCTAACCTAACCTAACCTAACCTAACCTAACCTAACCTAACCTAACCTAACCTAACCTAACCTAACCTAACCTAACCTAACCTAACCTAACCTAACCTAACCTAACCTAACCTAACCTAACCTAACCTAACCTAACCTAACCTAACCTAACCTAACCTAACCTAACCTAACCTAACCTAACCTAACCTAACCTAACCTAACCTAACCTAACCTAACCTAACCTAACCTAACCTAACCTAACCTAACCTAACCTAACCTAACCTAACCTAACCTAACCTAACCTAACCTAACCTAACCTAACCTAACCTAACCTAACCTAACCTAACCTAACCTAACCTAACCTAACCTAACCTAACCTAACCTAACCTAACCTAACCTAACCTAACCTAACCTAACCTAACCTAACCTAACCTAACCTAACCTAACCTAACCTAACCTAACCTAACCTAACCTAACCTAACCTAACCTAACCTAACCTAACCTAACCTAACCTAACCTAACCTAACCTAACCTAACCTAACCTAACCTAACCTAACCTAACCTAACCTAACCTAACCTAACCTAACCTAACCTAACCTAACCTAACCTAACCTAACCTAACCTAACCTAACCTAACCTAACCTAACCTAACCTAACCTAACCTAACCTAACCTAACCTAACCTAACCTAACCTAACCTAACCTAACCTAACCTAACCTAACCTAACCTAACCTAACCTAACCTAACCTAACCTAACCTAACCTAACCTAACCTAACCTAACCTAACCTAACCTAACCTAACCTAACCTAACCTAACCTAACCTAACCTAACCTAACCTAACCTAACCTAACCTAACCTAACCTAACCTAACCTAACCTAACCTAACCTAACCTAACCTAACCTAACCTAACCTAACCTAACCTAACCTAACCTAACCTAACCTAACCTAACCTAACCTAACCTAACCTAACCTAACCTAACCTAACCTAACCTAACCTAACCTAACCTAACCTAACCTAACCTAACCTAACCTAACCTAACCTAACCTAACCTAACCTAACCTAACCTAACCTAACCTAACCTAACCTAACCTAACCTAACCTAACCTAACCTAACCTAACCTAACCTAACCTAACCTAACCTAACCTAACCTAACCTAACCTAACCTAACCTAACCTAACCTAACCTAACCTAACCTAACCTAACCTAACCTAACCTAACCTAACCTAACCTAACCTAACCTAACCTAACCTAACCTAACCTAACCTAACCTAACCTAACCTAACCTAACCTAACCTAACCTAACCTAACCTAACCTAACCTAACCTAACCTAACCTAACCTAACCTAACCTAACCTAACCTAACCTAACCTAACCTAACCTAACCTAACCTAACCTAACCTAACCTAACCTAACCTAACCTAACCTAACCTAACCTAACCTAACCTAACCTAACCTAACCTAACCTAACCTAACCTAACCTAACCTAACCTAACCTAACCTAACCTAACCTAACCTAACCTAACCTAACCTAACCTAACCTAACCTAACCTAACCTAACCTAACCTAACCTAACCTAACCTAACCTAACCTAACCTAACCTAACCTAACCTAACCTAACCTAACCTAACCTAACCTAACCTAACCTAACCTAACCTAACCTAACCTAACCTAACCTAACCTAACCTAACCTAACCTAACCTAACCTAACCTAACCTAACCTAACCTAACCTAACCTAACCTAACCTAACCTAACCTAACCTAACCTAACCTAACCTAACCTAACCTAACCTAACCTAACCTAACCTAACCTAACCTAACCTAACCTAACCTAACCTAACCTAACCTAACCTAACCTAACCTAACCTAACCTAACCTAACCTAACCTAACCTAACCTAACCTAACCTAACCTAACCTAACCTAACCTAACCTAACCTAACCTAACCTAACCTAACCTAACCTAACCTAACCTAACCTAACCTAACCTAACCTAACCTAACCTAACCTAACCTAACCTAACCTAACCTAACCTAACCTAACCTAACCTAACCTAACCTAACCTAACCTAACCTAACCTAACCTAACCTAACCTAACCTAACCTAACCTAACC